>CM065127.1:17665000-17982500 GCA_033026305.1 Cirrhinus molitorella | reverse complement strand
ATTTGCTTTCATCCGAAAAAAGTACTTTGGACCACTGAGCAACAGTCCAGTGCTGCTTCTCTGTAGCCCAGGTCAGGCGCTTCTGCCGCTGTTTCTGGTTCAAAAGTGGCTTGACCTGGGGAATGCGGCACCTGTAGTCCATTTCCTGCACACGCCTGTACACGGTGGCTCTGGATGTTTCTACTCCAGACTCAGTCCACTGCTTCCGCAGGTCCCCCTCTCGTTGTGCAGCGTTTTCTGCCACACTTTTTCCTTCCCACAGACTTCCCACTGAGGTGCCTTGATACAGCACTCTGGGAACAGCCTATTCGTTCAGAAATTTCTTTCTGTGTCTTACCCTCTTGCTTGAGGGTGTCAATGATGGCCTTCTGGACAGCAGTCAGGTCGACAGTCTTACCCATGATTGCGGTTTTGAGTAATGAACCAGGCTGGGAGTTTTTAAAAGCCTCAGGAATCTTTTGCAGGTATTTAGAGTTAATTAGTTAATTCAGATGATTAGGTTAATAGCTCGTTTAGAGAACCTTTTCATGATATGCTAATTTTTTGAGATAGGAATTTTGGGTTTTCATGAGCTGTATGCCAAAATCATCAATATTAAAACAAAAAAAAGGCTTGAACTACTTCAGTTGTGTGTAATGAATCTAAAATATATGAAAGTCTAATGTTTATCAGTACATTACAGAAAATAATGAACTTTATCACAATATGCTAATTTTTTGAGAAGGACCTGTAGTTACATTGTGTAATATAAAGTAACAATTACAAGAAATAAAGCTGCAGTTGCAAGATATTAACTAATATTGTGTGCAGTCATAATTGTAGGATATACAGTCACAATTAAAGATTAAAATTTGTGTACACAAGAAATAAAGATGCAGCTGCATGATATGAAGTCAACTTGCAACACATTAAGTCACTTTGTTCAATATCAAATCATAATTAAGAAATATATTCACATATATAAAAAATTAAAGCCACAATTGCAAGATATGAAGTCATGTTGAAAAATATAAAGTCACAAATGTGAGATATAAAGATGTGATATAAAGTTGTATTTAGAAGAAATAAAGCTGATTACACAATATAAAGTCATATTGCAAAATATGAATTCATGTTGGAAGATATAAAGTCACATTATGGAGTATAAAGACATAATTGTGAGATTTCCTTTAAAGTCGCAATTGTGAGATGTAGCCCTATAATTATGAGACATAAATTCGCAATTATGAGGTATGAAGTCACCTTGTGTGATATAAAGTTGCAATTACAAGATATAAAGCTGCAATTGTGAGATATGAACTCATTTGTACACATTGTAAGATATACAGTCATATTTGTGAAGTATAAATTTGCAGTGACAAACATTCCCCAAAAGAGAAATTTTAAAAGAAGTATGGGTTAAAATGCACCAACACCTTTATGTATTTGTTTTCTCTTCCTCCCTGCAGTCATTGACAATGTGATATTTAATCTCACCTGATGTCTCTAAGCAAGTGCACATACCTATTCATTTACAGAGGCAAGAGTATTCTTCTTGTGCATGGCAGTTGAAGGCTCCAATATTTCACTCGTGCCAGTGAAACCTGGGAGATAATCAATATGACATGCCAAACAATAGAACACAATGATTGGAGTTTAATACCCTCAACTCGAGAATCGCTAATGTTCCTGTTGTAGAAAATCGATCCTCCTAACACCACAGCAATTCGAACTTAAATGCGTGCTGCTGGAGGATTACCATCGATGGGAGTCTCAATAAAAACAAAAAGTAATACGACAAAGATTGAATATTTTTGGAGGGGGTTTCACCACAGTAATGAGGGCATTTCCCTTCTGTAAAAACAAATGCTCAGCTCCTGTTTATCAAGTGACTGAAATGTCCAGAAAGGGTATTATGATATGTGCCTGAGGGATTGATACAGAGATAGACGGATGAGCTGTCATTTTAAGAGAGGATACTGTAATATAATCTATTTACTGTCTTTCGTTCTTGATAAAGCTACAGATCTCATTATAAGCTTGCAGATACAGCATAAATTAGACTAAAAATAAGCCTGTTGCACTACCGCAGTGTTTAAAGCTAAAAGATGATGTGTTCAGACATGTCTTTGGGAGTAAGGGAAGCTTTTAAAGAGGGGCTCGATCGGGAGGGCTACAGATAATTAATTAAACACAACCAGGGGGAAGCTGATGACAGCCATATTGCTCTTCTTCTATAATAGGGTGTTGAATTCCCTGCCCCTGAGGCTCGCTGCCGCTCAAGAACCTTTTTCCAATATCAGGGAGGTGATAAATATTCAATGACGCAGAGACTTGTGGGCAACAATTGGATCCGTTTCTCTCTGCGTTTGAAGGAGGTGGAGGATGGGGTCGCTGGCGGAGTGACATAATGCAGTGATTCTGTGTGAAAGCTGAAGTCAAGACTTTTATCAACGCCCCCAGGGATATTCGCTCTGATCTCCAAACCCAGAGACGCCAATGACCAATCCCCCAGATAGTCAGTAACTAAACCCCAAAGCTCACTGTGCCTACTCTTCACATGTAGATGCTAAAAACACTAGTATTATTGACAGACTGACCAGGGAAAAAGGTGCACTCAGTACCTTTTTGCTTATGTTTCACTGTGTTTTTCTTCATTCCAGTGGTTCTTGGCACTGCATATCCACCAAACTGATATTTTTGTATTGTTGTATTGTTGGTGGTTAGCTCAACAGATGTAATTAGCTAAACATTTATTATTTTAAATGTTAAACTACAGAGAGTAATGTCCTGTAAATTACTTGATTTTCAACAAATTTCACAGTTTTGAATTTAAATAATGTGTGTAATTCGAGTAGTGTAATTTCTATTATCAGTGAGAAATAACATTATAATAGAAGAGTTTTCCACTTTATTACAGCTCTATTTACTAAGAGATTATTACAAATTGTGCCAAAAGCCAGTTTATCTCATGGTATGATTAAATGTGATAAATGTGTCCATGGACTGCCCTAACAATCTCAGTTTCTGGACGTCTTTTTTAAATCCTGCTTACGGTCATGCTGGTGGGGATTTTTCTGCAGGTTACAGCAGGTTACTGCTGTGTAACCTGTGTTTATTTGTGAGTTAAAGAGTTCACCCAAAAATTTAAATCACCCCATGATTTACCCTCAAGCCATCCTAGATATACAGTGCCTTGCGAAAGTATTAATTTCTTTCATGTTTCTTTATGTTGCAGCCTGCTTTAAATTACATTTTATCCACATCAATCTACACTTCATACACCATAATTGCAAAACAAAACAGTTTTTTAACAACTTTGCAAATTTATTAAAAATAAAACTCTAAAATGCAGTGTTGGGGAAAGTTACTTTTAAAAGTAATGTATTACAATATTGAGTTGCTCCCTAAAAAAGTAGCAAGTTACTTAGTTACTTTTTATGGAAAGTAATGCATTATGTTATTTTGCGTTACTTTTTAAATCTGGGCAGGGCTTGCTTGTTTGTTATCTTGAGTAATTTTGCTTAGTAGTATGGATGAATTGGATCATCGAAGGTCGGCAGCAAAGACAGTGGTTAATAAAATGGGAAATTTGCATTATTTAACATTTATAGTTGAATTTCACTCTTTTTATTTATTTTGAGGAATACTGAATTTTTTTATGTCAGTGAGATGAATTTTATAACTAAAGTAACATCTTTTTTTCCTAACATGGGGACAGGAGAGCTTTTACAGTTTTTCTCGATTGCTTAAACACGTTTGTTGAAACTATGCCTCGTATTCTCAGAACAGTAAACACAAATCCATAACATCTCACCCAATTCCCCAAACATCCTATTTTCAGGTCAAAATGAAGCTCTACACTCAAAATCTTTCACTCATGCTGAAAAACCAAACTTTCGCCTCAGATATCACGCACAAGCCCTCAAAAACACACACTACAACACAGTTTTACACACTAATGAGATAAATTCAAAACAATACTATAAAAACTGGTAATAAATGTTGCTTGTGCCACAAAAAAAAAAAAAAAAATGCATGTATTTGCCAGTGTTTTATTCCTTAATCTAATGTATTTTAATGTACTGTAGAGTACAGTACAAAACAGCAAACAACAACAAAATAATTATTCTGCCCCAGCATCTTCTGGGACAGGCCAAAGAACCTCTTCAACATTACAGGCAGCAGGGGTAAAATCCTCTTGCATGCCTGATCCAAGCCTGGCAAGCATCAACTAAAATATATCAGACTGCTCGTCTTCTTGCCTTTGCCCTTCCTCTTTCTCTTCCATGTTGTTGTCGTTGTCCTCTTTCTTCTCTTCCTCTTCATCTTTCTTATTCTCCTCCTCTTCCTCTTCGTATTCCTCCACCTCCTCCTCCTCCTCCTCTCCATTGTCCTTCAACTTGTCCTTCTCTTCCTCTTCCTCTTTGACCTATTCTTTCATTTCTCAGTGGATCCATTGTTCCAAAACTCACAGAACTGATTCGTCCCTTATCTCTGTTGAAGAATCTGATTGATGTGTGTTCAATTTTGATGCTTAGTGTTTTCACCTGGGTAATTGTTTGCTAATTGAGCTCAAGCTGTAGTGACTTGAGTGAAGAATTTTGAATACTAGTGCTTTCTAAATGCGCACATTGTGTAAGCACTGAGGGATTTGAAATGTAGGGATTTGTGTGTAGAGTTTTGCAGAAACAGTTCAACAAATTTGACTCATATGTCAAAGCAGGGAATAGTGTTTATAGTTCAGAATGGTTTTGAAATTTTAGTTCAAAGCCAGATTGTAGTGTTTTAGCAATCAAGAAAAACTGTAATGAAATAAATGGGGGGGAACTCCCGGGAGGAGGACAACAAACAGAGTCCATGGAGGTGACAACGGAGGTAGGAACCAAGGAGGAAACAGAAAAGTTTATGGTGGTGACAACGGAGGGAGGAGCCAAGGAAGAGACAGGAAGGATCCGGAGCAGGAGGAGTCAGGCGAGACCCAGGCCGCAGCCATGATGGTGGCCCACGGTGGAGCCGACGGAGAGAGGAGTCATGGTGGAGAAAGAGCTGAAAGCTCCATGAGGCCGACCAACGGAGGCGGAGCAGGTGTAGGTCGAGCCTGAGGCAGAGACGGAGAGCCGATGATCCGGGGCGACTACAAGGATCCGGAGGGCCAAGGCGGAACAGATGGCACCGGTGACCGAGGCGGAGATCGGAGGTCTGCGGTGGAGCTGGAGTGACAGAGGACCAAGGCGGAGCTGGAGGGAGGAAGGAGCGATGAGGTGCAGTCGGAGGAGTGGAGTCCTGAGGCAAGTAGGGCTTGGGGGCTTGGGCTCCAGGGCGATCCTCGGCTCTGTTGCTCCGCTTTGCAATGGACTCACCAGGCTGAGGCTTTCCGTCTGCAGTGGGCTCAGGCTTTAGCTTTAGGGTGATGGAAGGCTGGGCGCTGGGTCGGTTGTGGGTCTGGCGTCAGGGAGACTGGATCCGCTGAGGAGCCGAGCATGGCGGATGTAATCAGGCAGGGTCCACCCGGACTCTGCCAGGGGCATCAACTCAGCGATCCCCTCATCTAGTCCACCCCTAAAACAGTCCATCAGAGTCCACTGGTCGAGGGGGGTTAGTCGTGAGCAGGGGAGAAACTCGTGAATGTACTCTTCCAGTGGACGGCCATCCTGGTAGATGGCACGTAAAATGCTGGGGGATCCATAACAACAACAACAACAACAACAACAACAAAAAAAACACTGATGAAAAAACAGAAAATAAATACGTCAAAACTTTTGCAGTATTGGTCCGGCTATCTGTCATGGTGTGTGTGTGTGTGTGTGTGTGTAGGAAAGCACAATACGACGAGATTCAAAACACAAAGTTCTTTAATATATCCACAAAGGTATCCACAAACAGGCAGGTTAGAAACACACACACATATGGTAACCTTGTAGCCGGACGACAAAACACAAACTCAATACAACTTATAAAGGGACCTTAATGAATACAGACAGGTGATGGGGATAAACGATAATGACAGGAAAAACAAATATGGGCATACAAGGGACAAAACCAAAACAGACAGATCACAGGGGTGTGACATATATTTTCTTGTCAATTCAAAAGAAATGCATTACTTTACAAGTTACTTGGAAAAAGTAATATTATTAAGTAACTCGCATTACTTGTAATGTGTTACCCCCAACACTGGAAATAAATACATTGCATAAGTATTCATATCCTTAGCTCAGTACTTAGCTGAAACACCTTTACAGCCTCAAGTCATTTTGGGTATCATGCGACAAGTTTTACACATATGCATTTGGCAATTATCTGCCATTCTTCTCCTCACCTCTTCACCTCTCAAGCTCTGTCAGGTTGTGAAAAGTGAAAAGTGACGAGACGTGAGGCCAAGTATGGTGACCCATACTAGGAATTTGTGCTCTGCATTTAACCCATCCAAGTGCACACACACAGTAGTGAACACACACACACACCGTGAACATACACCCAGAGCAGTGGGCAGCCATTGCATTGCTGCGGCGCCCGGGGAGCAGTTGGGGGTTCGGTGCCTTGCTCAAGGGTCTCACCTCAGTCGTGGTATTGAGGGTGGAGAAAGCGCTGGATATTCACTCCCCCCACCGTCAATCCCTGCCGGACCTGGGACTCTAACTCGCATCCTCTTGGTTACAAGTCAGACCTCTATGGGCAGTCGTGGGCCACTCAAAGACATTCACAGAGTTGTCCATAAGCCACTCTTGCTGTGTGCTTAGGATCGTTGTCCTATTGGAAGGTGAACCTTGTGCCCAGTCTAGGCTTTCATTAAGGCTATCTCTGGAGTGTTGCAGTGATGTTTGTCCTTCTGTAAGTTTCTCCCATCTGCATATATAATAAAATAGAGCGGCCATCAGCTTCTTGATCACCAGTCTAACCAAGGCCCTTCTCCATCAATTGCTCAGTTTGGCCAGGAGAGAATGATGACTTGATTTTTCTTATCAGAATTGAGATATATTCTCAGAATTGTGAGAATAAACTGAGAACTTTGAAATATAAACTCACATGTATTCTTTTATTCCATGGCTTCCATAGGCTGCCACCATATATACTCTGCCCACATTTATAAGCACACTATTTGTATTTGTAAAGCAAATAGAGAGTGCACCTATAACATTAAGTTAGAAAACCAAGTTAAATAAGTGGATAAAAGTAAAATTCTCTGGAAAATTCACTTGCTGTCAATATAATGGGTTAAATGATGTGTGTCTGGCTTTTTGCTGACTTAAGTCATTGGCTGACAGACTGATCAATAGAACAGATTAGTTCCCACTGTCAGCTATCACCTTTCCCTTGGTGTAGGGTATTTGAGCTCAGACTAGTGGTTTTGGGAAGCAGTGGTAAATGAAGAAGGATTTGAAAGAGAGGACAAGAGTGAGAAACAGCACGTAAATTAGAGTTATATTAGTATTGGACTACTGGAAAGATTTCAAGCCAATTTCAATGCAGAATTCTGAGAAAACAATAAATATAGAAGACTGAAATAAAAATGAAGTTATTTTAAAGTCTGAAAATTATTATAAACAAAACTGGTAGAGAGAGGGGAAAAAAAAACATTAATTTTGGTTACTTGACAAAAGCATATCTGGTGTTGTCACATGAACAAAGACAGAATATGAAACGCTTATAGCGCCCGTCCCAGACTGCTATTGTCTAACCGCATCCCCTCAGTCAGCCAGTGTCCCAGACTCTGACCCTAATTAAGTCATCAGACACAGGCACTTGACCAGGGGTCGCCTTCTCCTCTACAGTCTGGATCCATGAGGCTCAGTCTGAATGCTAAAAACACTTAGAAAGCAGCTCTGATAACCTGCTCCTCTCATCGCCGTCCCCGTCATCGGCTCTGGTCGTGCTCGATTACAATAATCTTTGGGTTCACTGACTGTATTACTTATGCTCTGGGCTTTAATAAAACATTTCATACGTACTGAGAATGAAAACGCAGCTTAATTATGGCTTCAGCTTGACAAGGCCCTGACCCTTTCATTGAGTTCAGGGCCATAATCAAATTATCAAACATAAAACTGTTTCTGATAAAAGATGAGGGAATTATTGCTTTTATTAAAACAATGTAGTGTAATTTCAACAGTCAGTCGGTGAGATTTTTAAATGTTTTTAAGTCTCTTATGCTCACCAAGGCTGCATTTATTTACATAGCAGATGCACATGACTTACAAATGGTGACAATATCGATAAAAGAGTAATATTATGCTGTGACAAGTCCTGGGTCGTCTAACACAGTACATGTAACTTTTTTTTATAATAATAATAGAAAAGAAAAAGAGTAGAGAGTGCTAGTGTTAGAAGGTTAAGTTGTTTTAATAAATAAAATAAAAATAGTAGAATAGAAATAGAATAGAGTATGGAAGCCTGTTTCTGCCACTGAATAATAATAAAAAATGGTTATTAAAAGGTTCTCAGAATTGCGTAATACAAACTTGCATTTCTGAGAAATGAAGTCAGAATTGCGTGATATAAACTCACAATTCTGAGAAATAAACTGCGAGTTATAAAGTCAGAATTGCAAGATATAAACAAAAAAATTATAAGAAATAAAGTCAGAATTGCGTGATATAAACTCAAAATTCTGAGAAATAAAGTCGCAATTGAGTGACATAATCTTGCAATTGCAAAATAATGTCAGAATTACATGATATAAACTCACAATTGCGAGGTATAAATTCCAAATTCCGAGATATAAACTCGCAATTCTGTCAACATATCAGTCTTTTTTTCTCCTTATAAACTTTTTCTGAGAAAAAAGTCAGAATTGCGATTGCAAGAAAAAGTCAGAATTGTGATACAAAGTCAGTATTGCGAGGAAAAGTCTGAATTGCAAATTTATATCTCGCAATTCTGACATTATTTCTTGCAATTTTGAGTTTATATCCCACAATTCTGACTTCTATTCTGACTTTATAAACTTGTAATTGTGCGTTTATATCTCACAGTGGTGAGAAACAAAGTCAGAATTGTGAGATAAGAAGTCGCAGTTTTTTATTTTTTACTCAGTGGCGGAAACAGGCTTTAATAATAAAGAGTGCTAGTGTTAGGGTCATGTTTTTTTTATAATAAATAAAAGAAAACAAGTATATAGAATAGAAATAGAATAGAGAGTGCTAGTGTTAGAGGGTCAAATATTTTAATAAATAAAAGAAAACAAGTATATAGAATAGAAATAGAATAGAGAGTGCTAGTGTTAGTGGGTATTTTTTTATCAAAAAGAGAAAACAAGTAAATAGAATAGAAATAGAGAGTGCTACTGTTAGAGGTTCAAGTTTTTCAATAAATCAAAGAAAACAAGTAAATAGAATATAAATAAACTAGAGAGTGCTAGTGTTAGGGTCAGTTTTTTTTTTTTTTTTTTTTTACAAATAAAAGAAAACAAGTATATAGAATATAACAAGTAAATAGAATAGAAATAGAGAGTGCTAGTGTTATGGTCAGTTTTTTTATAAATAAAAAAGTATATAGAATAGAAATAGAATAGAAAGTGTTAGAGGGTCATTTTTTAAATAAAAGAGAAGACATATACAGTGGGTATGGAAAGTATTCAGACCCCCTTAAATTTTTCACTCTTTGTTATGTTGCAGCCAGTTGCTAAAATCATTTAAGTTAATTTTTTTCCTCATTAATGTACACACAGCACCCCATATTGACAGAAAAACACGGAATTGTTGACATTTTTGCAGATTTATTAAAAAAGAAAAACTGAAATATCACATGGTCCTAAGCATTCAGACCCTTTGCTGTGACACTCATATATTTAACTCAGGTGCTGTCCATTTCTTCTGATCATCCTTGAGATGGTTCTACACCTTCATTTGAGTCCAGCTGTGTTTGATTATACTGATTGGACTTGATTAGGAAAGCCACACACCTGTCTATATAAGACCTTACAGCTCACAGTGCATGTCAGAGCAAATGAGAATCATGAGGTCAAAGGAACTGCCTGAAGTGTTCAGAGACAGAATTGTGGCAAGGCACAGATTTGGCCAAGGTTACAAAAAAAAAAAATCTGCTGCAATTAAGGTTCCTAAGAGCACAGTGGCCTCCATAATCCTTAAATGGAAGAAGTTTGGGATGACCAGAACCCTTCCTAGAGCTGGCCGTCCGGCCAAACTGAGCTATCGGGGGAGAAGAGCCTTGGTGAGAGAGGTAAAGAAGAACCCAGAGATCACTGTGGCTGAGCTCCAGAGGTGCAGTCAGGAGATTGGAGAAAGTTGTAAAAGGTCAACCATCACTGCAGCCCTCCACCAGTCGGGCTTTATGGCAGAGTGGCCCGACGGAAGCCTCTCCTCAGTGCAAGACACATGAAAGCCCGCATGGAGTTTGCTAAAAAACACCTGAAAGATTCTCTAGTCTGATGGGACCAAGATAGAACTTTTTGGCCTTAATTCTAAGCGGTATGTGTGGAGAAAACCAGGCACTGCTCATCACCTGTCCAATACAATCCCAACAGTGAAGCATAGTGGTGGCAGCATCATGCTGTAGGGGTGTTTTTCAGCTGCAGGGACAGGACGACTGGTTGCAATCGAGGGAAAGATGAATGCGGCAGGGATTACAGGAAGTACAGAGATATCCTGGACGAAAACCTTCTCCAAAGTGCTCAGGACCTGAGACTGGGCCGAAGGTTCACCTTCCAACAAGACAATGACACAGCTAAAATAACGAAGGAGTGACTTCACAACAACTCCGTGACTGTTCTTGAATGGCCCAGCCAGAGCCCTGACTTAAACCCAATTGAGCATCTCTGGAGAGACCTGAAAATGGCTGTCCACCAACGTTTACCATTCAACCTGACAGAACTGGAGAGGATCTGCAAGGAGGAATGTCAGAGAGGAATGGACCATGTGATATTTCAGTTTTTCTTTTTTTATAAATCTGCAAAAATCTCAACAATTCTGTGTTCTCTGTCAATATGGGGTGCTGTGTGTACATTAATGAGGAAAAAAATGAACTTAAATGATTTTAGCAAATGGCTGCAATATAACAAAGAGTGAAAAATTTAAGGGGGTCTGAATACTTTCCGTACCCACTGTATATATAGTGCTAGAGGGTCAATTTGTAATCAATAAAAAGAAAACAAGTAAATAGAATAGAAATAGAATAGAGAGTGCTATAGAGGGTTAAGGTTTTTAATGAATAACAGAAAACAAGTGGATAGAGTAGAATTATAATAGAAAGTACTAGTGTCATTTTTTAATAAATAAAAAGAAAACAAGTATAGAAATAGAATAGAGCATGCTATAGAAGCTTTAGGTTTTTTTAATGATTAATAGAAAACAAGTGAAGTGCCAGTATTAGTACCAGTTGTTTTGAATAAATAAAAGATTAATTTTAACTTGTTGATTTGGTGTTCAATAAGCATTTATCATTAGTATTATCAGTGTTAAAAATAATGGTTGTGATGCTTTATTATTAAAAAAAAAAAAAAAAAATTGGCATTATAAAAGTCTTTTCATTTGAGCAGTTTAATGTGTTAATAATATTTTCCTCAACAATGATAAATAAACTGCAGAGAACTTTCCTTAAACCAGATTAAGACTTTTTTGTCATAGTACCATAATATTGTACTTGAACACAAAATAATAAGGCCCATGCAATATTGGATACATTTATCCTAGCATTGCTGACAAGCAGTTTTCTCCATCTAATTTCAGTTGATCTGGAGAGTGATCGTACGGAGGGGTGAAAAACAGCAGGTTCTTTGCACACTATAATCCTATTAACAAAGATCACTTACAAATTGTACAGCAGCAAGTCAATGGGGACAAGGACATGTGTAATCGCATTGCTGGAGAAAAAGAGAGATCGCCCTGAAGATACCTAAAGCGGTGTTTATTTCATGCTATTGATGCTATGGGTGGAGGCTTTTGACACACACATTAGGCGTTGTCAAGGAGCTGTATGGCTGCTATGTCGAATATTTAATCACATCCACTTGAAAGCAACTTACAGTATTCAAACTGTGTCAAAATCACAAAGAAACACTGTAATTACCATACACCTGCACCATTATTTGTCACTCAAGACTGCAACTCTGCGCCCATTAACACCAGTTTAGCCTGTATATTAGAATATTAAGCGTTCTGTGACTCTTATTATGTTTAGGAATGTATATTAGATTTACCTTTAAACAACATCCACCCTTTGACCTGCATCTTATTGATCGCTCTTTCCTGCGGCTTCTGTTTCCATAGTTACAGTGCTAACCCTTGGGAATGACCTTTTAACAGACAGGCACTATTGGGTAGTCTTCGCTTTGTAGGACAAACACTCGCACACACTGGCTCAGGTGTCAAAATAGGCAATGCATTTAATTACTGGCTGATTCATCTCCATCCAAACTGTGGATAATGGTACCGGTGACTAATGACTCCATCAGCCTGTCGTCCATAACACCAGCCATCTGCATATAATGTGACAAACAACTTGTAGTTTTACCAGGACAGGTCAGCACTATGACCTCTATTGATTTTTCATTGATTTGAGAGCAAGATAAAATATAAATGCCTTATGTCTTGGTAATAAAACTATATTTGATACAAATGTGTGTTCGACTGACACGGAAGAAAAGAAATTGTCGAATAAAGATGTTATTTTTGTTTTCTTCGCACACAAAAAGTAGAATTGAGAGTTTATATTGTGAGCTGTCAGATTTGTGTGTGATTTTGTGAGTTAGAAAGTCAGAATTGCAAGATATAAACTCACTAATCTCTTTTTTTTTCTCAGAATTGTGTGATATAAACTCACAGTTGCAAGTTATAAAGTAAAAAAATGCGAGAAATTAACTCCCTATTCTGACTTTTTTTTCTCAGAACTATTTATATCTCACAATTCTGGCCTTTTTTCTTAGAATTGCAAGTTTATATTGCAAGATATGTCAGAATTGCATGATACGAACAAATCTTTTTTTTTCTCAGAATTGCGTGATATAAACTCGCTATAAATATATATATAACTATAAATATATATTTATAGTTATAAGGTAAGAATTGTGAACTCAAAAAACTTTTTTCTCGGAATTGTAACTATATCTCGTAACTCTGGCTTTTTTTAAATCAGATTTGCAAGTTTATATTGTGATTTAGGTCAGAATTGGAAGATATAAACTCACTAATCTGAATTTTATTCTCAGAATTGTGAGTTTATTTTGTGAGTTAAGTCAGAATTGTGTGATACAAACTTGCAATTCTGACTTTTTTTCTCAGAATTGTGATATAAACTTGTTTAATTTGTGAGTTATAAGGTCAGAATTGCAAGATATAAACTCACAGTTGTGTTATAAAGTAAGAATTGTGAGACATTAAATTATTCTTGCAATTCTGGCTTTTTTTTTCTCAGAATTGTCAGTTTATATTGCGATTTAAGTAAAAATTGTGAGATATAAACTCAGAAATCTGACTTTTTTCTCAGAATTGCACAAAAAGTAGCCCGTACCTTTGTAAAATTACTGCTGAACCACTGATGTCACATGGATTATTTTAACAATGTCCTTACTACCTTTCTGGGCCTTGAACGTGTCAGTTCTGTTGCTGTCTATGCAGGGTCAGAAAGCTCTCTGATTTCATCAAAATTATTCTAATTTTTCACTGAGCAAAATTATAAACACAACACTTTTGTTTTTGCCCTCATTTTTCATGAGCTGAACTCAAATATTGTTCACAAATCTGTCTAAATCTGTGTTAGTGAGCACTCCTCCTTTGCCGAGATAATCCATCCACCTCACAGGTGTGGCATATCAAGATTATGATTAGACAGCATGATTATTGGCCTTAGGCTGGCCACAATAAAAGGCCACACTTAAAATGTGCATAGAAAAAGTGTACATAGAAAAAGTCTTAGATATTTGAGTTCAGCTCTTGAAAAATGGGGGCAAAAACAAAGTGTTGCGTTTATAATTTTGTTCAGTGTATGTTCCGAAGATACGTCTTACGGGTTTGGAACAACTTGAGGGTAAGTAATTAAGAACAAAAATTTTCAATCAAGTTTTGTGTGAAATAATTTGTGGATTATTTTACATTTAAGCAGTGTATTATTGTGCACTGCAACATATCACAAACTTTCCACCACAGCTTTTTAGTGTGTTAGATTACTGAATGGCTTTTCTGGATTCAAGAGCCCAGAATGGAGGCTCCAAATGACTGTCAGAGCAAAGCCAAGACTCCTGCTGCTTTATGAAAGAACACCTGAGAGTAATGTACCGCAAACCACTGGAACAGTCAAGAAACTAGTATGAGACACCGCCTGCAGCTGTGCCTGTTGTTTATGAGGGGGAGAGAAAAAGAAAAAGAGAGAGAAGGAGAGGGTCCTATAATTAATTCGTCTGTCTGGCTGTGTTGTTTCAAGTGACAAGAATCTCAGTCAAGGGATGATGGGATAGGACATAGGATTGTTGATAAAAGCAGTAGCAGGTGTCCTCAATTATTGTGTGTTTTCTCCCAAAACCAGAGAGAAAGCCTCCTTAAAGCAAGGGGGTGGTTAGATCCTTTTTAACTGGGGCACGAGACCCAGTGAAATACTGCTGTGCCCCATTGTCTGTTGATTTAGATTATCATTTACTTGACTTGATGATCATTTTCTGTGATGATTTTTAAGCATTCAGCAAATGTCTCCATCAGCTGTTTAGAATCAAAACTAGAGATGACACTTTATTGATCTAATGTATCAGAGGGTTTTGAAAAATTGATTGTGATTGAGTTTGATTCATTCAGAGCATTTCACAGCATTTTTTGTAGCGATTTCTTGCAACATAACATGATGCTTTATAAAAAAGTTTTTGTGAGTAATAATTGTGAGATATATTTTTAGAGTTTTTACCTCGCAATTGTGCCTTTTTTGCGAGTTTTCATTGTGATTTATGAAGTCAGAACTGCGAGATATAAACTCCCAAATCTGACTTTTTTATAGTTTATATCTCACAATTGTACCTTTTTTTCTTAGAATTGAGATTATAACTTGCAATTGTGCCTTTTTCCTCAGAATCAGTTTATATTGCAAGTCAGAATTGTGATATGAACTCACAAATCTGACTTTTTTTCTCTGAATTGCGAATTTATATTGTGAGTTAAGTCACAATTGCGAGATATAAACTCACAAATCTGACTTTTTTCTCAGAATTGCATGATATAAACTTGATATCTCACCTTTTTTTCCCCTCAAAATGGCAAGTTTATATTCTGAGTTAATTTAGAATTTCGAACTCATGTTAAATTGAGTTCATATCTCACAATTTTTCCATCTTTTTTCCCAGAATTCCAAGTTTATATTACGATTTAAGTCAGAATTGCAAGAAATAAACTCACAAATCTGATACATTATATTATATTATATTATATTATATTGTCAGAATATTTATTTTTATTTCTCAGATATAAACTCGCAATTGTGAGTTATAAAGTCACAAATATAAAGTCACAAATATGATTTTTATTCTCAGAATTGCGTAATATACACTCACAGTTGCGAGAGTTGATATCTCGCAATTGTGCCTTTTTTCTCAGAATTGCGAGTTTATATTCTGAGTTAAGTCAGAATTGCGATTTTATATCTCACAATTCTGACTTAGTAACTCACAATATAAACTCGTTAAAAAAGTTCGAATTGTGAAATACAAAACTTATTTTGTATTCGATAGGAAAAAAGAATTGCAACTTTTTGTCTCACAATTCTGACTTTATAACTTGCAATTGCAAATTAAAATCGTGCAATTTTGAGAAAAAAAAAGTCTGAATTGTGAGATTAAATGTTGCAATAACCTTTTGTTTTTAAATCCAGTGGTGGAAATGGGTTTCCATATATTTCTCAGCTACAAGGTAAAATTGCTCTTTTTTTAAGTAACGAAATTCACAGCTACATTGTTTCTAAAGAAAGACACAAAGACGCAGGTAATTCACATATGCAACTTTCATCTCCCTCTCTCTCTCAAAATGGCTATATTTGAGAAAAAACATTGATATCCATCACTGAATATAGCTGTCAGTTATTTAACATTACTACCTTAAAAATATTAAACTTCCATCTTACCTTGCCCTCTTTCAACGTTAAACTGACACTTCGTGCTCTGCTTCTGTGAACAGTAAACTCCGCCCACTTTGATTTGATTGGCCATCTCAGCCATTTTGACATTGACGAGTGCTGGTAGACCACTGAGGCAGAGGCCACAGTTTAGACAATAAGCAAACCTCCTGTAGCTATGTTTCCATCCAAAGATGCAAATGTAACTTATACGTAAAACTGGAATATCGCATAAAACATTTGCGCATTTATGCACATTTTTAGAATTTATGCACATCTTGGCGTTTTTATCCAACATTTTTTGTGCAATGTTCCAAAATTTGCATTAAAATAGGTGAATGGAAACAGCTATTGACAGCCATTCAACAGTAACTGTGCCTTTTAGTTAAACAAATTTCATCTGTCACTAATGTTTTGTAATACTGTAGATGTTTTATTGGTGGTTAACTGTTGTTTGTAGGCGCATAAAAGCACAAAATGACGGTAAATGTTGCTTTGCATCACCAGCTCGAGTTATTCACTAGTTAAGGTGAGTGAAAATGTGAAAGCTAACAGCTAAGCTATCTTTAAATAATACAGACATTCTTGATTAGCATGCACATATCCCCCACCCCACCCTGTTAATTTCTGCTAAAAATGGAAAGTGGGATATAAACTGATAGTTCTGCTGTTGAAAACGTTTGTTCTGGATCCAGCAATCTCATCTGTGCTTCTCAATTATGCTAATGAGCTAAGGGAGTCTCTGATTCATTCAGTATTTGGAGTTCTCTAGCAAGCGCTGAATAGATCTCATGTTTTTCAACAGCTAGTGTTGGTTACCTTCCAGTTTGACATGGAAAGTCTGAGTGAAGACATTAATTAATTTCGTCTTATGTCTGTGTCTATAGTGTCCATACAGGGGTGTCTTTCTATGCCATGGCTGTAGACTCCATGCAGCTCTTTCATTATTGTGCTCAATGGTGTCTAACCTCACATAATGAACTCCTTGTTGGTGCTAATGGTTACTATTATAAGAAACTGTCAAAAGTTCCACTTACAACAGCCCTCTATGACATTTACATCACAAATGTCTGGGAAATTGGCCACACTGGAGCAGACTGTAACTATTTTGAATGGCTTTGTGTCATGGATTCAATCCTGCACCTCTGTTTGTTGTTTGGTTACATAAGCAGTGATGTTTTATTTATTAAAGTTGCACTGTAACAGAAGTAGCATTAGATAGGATGAATTTCCATTTCATACCAACTTTAAGGAAACTGAGAACCATCATTGCAATATTTTGTGTGATGGTCAGTGCTTTCAGATGTCTTACATTGCCTGTTGTAGAGAAAAATATGCATAGACTGATTTGCTTGAGTGCCGAATCCTATTTAAATCCCCCCCATTCAATGGCCTCTTCACATGGCCTGAAATGCAAATTGGCTTAAATATGGGTGTGTTTTCTATTATTTGTTTGGGCACTAGAGAAAATGCAAGTGGTTCCACTTACACATGTGAGAGCCCTTGAGAACCCCTGTTTTATATCATGTATGCCCCCTCCTTGTGTCCAAACACCATTTGGGATTTGCTGACAATTTCAAATGCATTCCTCCAAATTAGATTGGCACCCAGACACATCACGCAGCAGGGAGGACCAAAGCACAAAAATCGGCATTGCAGTTTTGCTATGCTATAAGGGGATTATCTTAAGAGCTTTTAATCTCCTACAGACACGAGTAAACATTCATTCTTGCATCGCTTCCTCGTGCAATTAGTTTCCATCCTGTGTGAAAGAGAATCTTAATCGATTACAGTTGAATGGGGTGTATGTTGCTCTTTTAGTTTAGCTTATCTGTGTGAGACTATTTTACACAGAGCAATTTATTATTCACAGTGGGATGGTGCTTTCGTTATCATTACTATATAATAGTGGAATCCTGTTATGTGGAAGTGATTAACAGGAACGATTCTGTGGTAAATTTGATACATCATTGTAAAAAGGGTGATGTGATGAAAAACAGAAACAATAGGTGAGTCCGTCTGATTCTCATGTTTATCTGCAACAAAGTCATTTCAGATTGTAATACTAGTTAATAGCATCAGTTTAAATTAGTGTTGTTAAAGGGAACATCAGATGCCCATTTTCCACAAGTTGGTATGGTTCTAGGGTCTTCATGAAATACTTATGTTGTGTAAAACAACACCCTTTTTGTCTGTAGAAAACAGCTTTGTTCAGTTACCCATTTCGGTGCATGTCTCTTTAAATGATAATGAGCTCTGCTCACCCCACCCCCTCTTCTGTTTTTGTGTATTTGGTGGCACGTTACCATCAAAAACAACTACAGCTGCTCGAGCGTGGAGAAAATGGTGGACAGCTTACATGCAAATAAGGGACAGTCCGTCTGCGGTCGTGGGCGAGGCTTGAGCAATATGACATCATACTGCTCAAAGCAGCAAAACAGCTTGGTAATTGAGACTGTTTAGGTTTTTTTGGGGATTAAAAAATGGATGGATTTTTATCATTGTAGGGTGGTTGTGTCCACACAGCTTAAGACACATTTATATGGAAACACCATATAAAAGTGAATTTTGCATTCAATGTCCCCTTCACTGAATCAAATGATTTGTGATACACGCTTTGAAGTCCCATTCTGAATCAAATGATTCGCAATGCGCACTTTAAAGTCCCTTTCTGAATCAAATAATTTGTGATATGGTCTTTGAAGTCCCGCTCTGAAGAAAATGATTTGCGATACGCTGTTTGAAGTCCCGTTTTGAATCAAATGATTCGTGATACGCTGTTTGAAGTCCTGTTCTGAATCAAATCATTTGCGATATGTGCTTTGAAGTCCCATTCTAAAGCAAATGATTTGCGTTACGCTGTTTGAAGTCCTGTTCTGAATCAAATTATTCGCAATACGCTGTTTAAAGTCCCATTACACGCTTTGAAGTCCCGTTCTGAAACAAATTATTTGCTATATGCTCTGTGAAGTCCCGTTATGAATCAGATGGTTTGCTATATGCTCTTTGAAGTCCTGTTCTGAATCAAATAATTTGCGATACGCTGTTTGAAGTCCCATTCTGAATCAAATGATTCACGATACGCACTTTAAAGTCCCGTTCTGAATCAAATGATTTGCGATATGTGCGTTGAAGTCCCATTCTAAATCAAATGATTCACAATATATGCTTTAAAGTCACGTGCTCAACCAAATGATTTACGATACGCTCTATAAAGTCCCGTTCTGAATCAAACGATTTGCGATACGCTCCTTAAAGTCCTGTTCTGAATTGAATGAATCGCGATAAGCTCTTTGAAGACCCGTTCTGAATCAAATGATTTGCGATACGCTCTTTAAAGTCCTGTTCTGAATCAAATGATTTGAGATGCGCTCTTTGAAGACCCGCTCTGAATCAAATGATTCACAAAAGTCCCGTTCTGAATCAAATGAATTGCGATAAGCTCTTTGAGTCCTGTTCTGAATCAAATGAATCGTGATAAGCTCTTTGAAGTCCTGTTCTGAATCAAATGATTTGGGATACGCTCTTTGAAGACCCATTCTGAATCAAACGATTTGCGATACACGCTTTGAAGTCCTGCTCTAAATCAAATGATTTGCGATACACGCTTTGAAGTCCTGCTCTAAATCAAATGATTTGCGATATGCGCTTTAAAGTCCCGTTCTGTATCAAATGAATTGCAATAAGCTCTTTGAAGTCCTGTTCTAAATCAAATGATTTGCGATATGGGCTTTGAAGTCCCATTCTGAATCAAATAATTTGTGATACACACTTTGAAGTCCCGTTCTAAATCAAATGATTCACAAAATACGCTTTAAAATCCCTTTCTGAATCAAATGATTTGCGATACGCTCTTTAAAGTCCTGTTCTGAATCAAATGATTTGGGATATGCTCTTTTAAGTCTCTTTCTGAATCGAATGATTTGCGATACACACTTTGAAGTCCTGTTCTAAATCAAATGATTTGCAATATGTGCAATGAAGTCCCATTCTGAATCAAATGATTTGCGATACACCCGTTGAAGTCCCGTTCTAAATCAAATGATTTGCGTTACATGCTTTGAAGTCCCATTCTGAATCAAATGATTTGCGATGTGTGCTTTGAAGTCCCATTCTGAAGCGAATGATGATTCGCGATATGCACTTTGAAGTCCCATTCTGAATCAAATGATTTGTGATCCCATTGGTGCGCTTCAAAAAAGTGAATCATTTTGCAACGCAGTGGTTTCCTGTTTCAGAGTTTCAAAAAGCTCTGTTGTTCTTTTCTTGCTTTCTCTCATTTATTGTTTCAAATGAAATCATGACAATTAATAGGCCTAATTTACAATATTTGTATTAAATTGTGATCACGTTCCGTTGTATTAAAAACATTTCATGATATGACACTCATTATCTGGAACTTGCCTAAAAAGATGGGTATAATGTGCATTGTTAACATTAAGTAACTTATATACTATATGTTAAATATGTTATAATGACTGGCAAAACATTCATTAATTTAAAGGGTTAAATTGATTTAAACAGTATCAGGTCTACTGCAGTGTCACAGAGTAAAAAGTATAATAATGTAAAGTCAGAAGTAGCCTTGTGTATTTGGTTTAGCTTAGCACGAACATGTATGAACAAGATCATACACACGCACACACATACAAACCCTCATCCGTTCCATGTTCACACACTCACACCTATCCAATCTGAAAAAGCCAGTTTGACATAGCAGCCTCATGTCCTCTGAGCACCTGCAGTCTGTCCAACAAGGTCATTGGCAGCATATACAAGTCCTGTCTGAGGTTTGCCAGCATCAGGACAAATGAGAGGAAAGCGTTTCTTGTTCCAATCCAGCTCTCCAGCAGAGGTGACAATGGCTAAAGCAGCATGCCAATCCTCTCTTTGCAAAGACACGCAATCACACACATTTTTGATATCACGGTTTCCTAAATTCCTAAATAGAATTGCTTAAGGATTTGTGGTTTTTGGTCTGTGAGAAGCCAGGTTGATTACAGACCTCTAAAAAAACTGTTGGTGGTAAAACAAAAAAAGAGAGATGTAATAGATGACTGTATAGTAAGTACATTTCACTAATGTAATTTGTGCAAGTGTTGCCAGTCATTAGCATCTGCAAATAAAACTTTGCATTAGCCATCATATTTATAAGTGGCAGTCATTTGATTGCAAACACAGTAATTGCAAACAGGTGCACCAGCTAATTACAAATAAAAAACAAAAACTCTTCCTGAAAGCAACCGCTTATATTAGAATCTTAATATTACCATAATCACACTTTGAGAGATCATTACACTTGTACTTTTTGTGGTTTAAGTGGATCAGCATAAGTGATGGTGACCTGATTAGAAGAGAGCATTTGTGTGCATGCTAGTTTGTGTTGTTTCATAGTCTTTCAGAGGCAGACCCCGGTTAAATTTGTATTGCGGAGGCTAAATTTGCATTAGAGGGGCTAAATATTATGTTATTGGAGTAACTTTAACCTATAGCAACAGTGTTACAGTAGCCCAATTCCACAAGAAACCGCAGACTTGGCAACACTGATCGAATTCGAGGCTTTAAGAGATTAACGGTTTAGGAGTTTTGATTGCTATAGTGACACTGTCAGTTTGATTGGGGCGAGTCTTTATGGCGTTTTAAACTCTGTGACTACTACCATTCCTCTAAGTTTTAAGTCTCTAAGACTTGCGGTTTGGTTGCCCGGTCACTTTTATGTGGAGAATGCTGATCCTTGGCCATTCAAACAATTACTTGAACCCCTACTAATGAAGTAATAATTGCATGTAGTACAGTCATGTATTTATTTTTTCAAATAGTAGGTAGTATTTAATATATGCTGTGCAGTAGCAGTAGGCTACTGTTCTATTCTGAACATACCGTATACTCTCCTTGCTGCAGTCCTGCCAATCATTATCGGTGTGCTCTGATTTGAAGGCAGGCTGCTGTTTATAATTCCTGGAGGCTTGTGAGTTAAGAATGATCCTCTAAGAATATCACTGAATTTTTGGCAGACGGAATATTTTAAGGAATTATATGCTGATCCTCTTGAAGACTCCAGAAGGCACTTATGCATAAAAACGAAGGAATAGAGCTCATGATCCAATCAGAGGAGCCCTTTCTGATAATAAAAGAACTTTGTAGTGTTTCTACATATGGATGCAATCCAGAATGATCCAAATGCTCTACTGTGTCTAACCAGCCCGAGTGATTTTGTGCGATTAACATTGAAACCACAGTGCAGTGACAGTAGTAGTTTGTGGTCTGGCCATGATATAAATACCATATCATCATCTTTGCCAACTGTCAGTTTTTATTCTTTTAAACATGCAAGATCTCATCATTTGCAGATTTATTTTTGCCTAAGAACAGTGCTTTATTTACAATATTAGGGTTCTGGGATTGTTAGTGTTGTCAGTTATACTAAAACTAAAATTTGCCAAGTAGTAGAAATATTAGTTGTTTATGTAATGATATATGAAAATGCCTTTTCTGCCAAATAAATAAATAAACACACTTTCATATTGTCAGTGACAACACAGTTGAAGTCAAAAGTAAATGTAAATCTTGCAGAATCTGCAAAATGTTATTTATTTGACCAAAATAAGTGGGATCATACAAAATGCATGTTATTTTTTAGCTGAATAAGATATTTCACATAAAAGACATTTACATATAGTCAACAAGAATCTGCTCAAAAGTTTACATACACTTGATTTATAATACTGTCTTGTTACCTGTTTTTTTTTTTTTTTTAAGTAGTAATTGTCCCTTGTTTGCCCCGAACAGATAACCTGCCCACTGTTCTTCAGAAAAGCCCTTTAGGTCCCACAGATTCTTTGGTTTTCAGCATTTGTTTTTGTCTGTGAGTCCTTACCGACATTGACTGTATGATTTCGAGATCTATCTTTTCACGCTGAGGACAACTCATATGCAACTATTACAAAAGGTTCAAATGCTCACTGATGCCTCAGAAGGAAAAACAATGCATTAAGAGCTGGGGGTAAAAACTTTTGAACAGAATGAGGATGTGTATATTTTTCTTGTTTTTCATAAATATCATATTTTACAATTTAGTGATTATGATCATGCAAAGATACAGAAGACAAAATGAGTTAAATTTACCCTGACCATCAAATAATACAAAAAAAAAGAATTCACCCCCGGCTCGTAATGCATTGCGTTTCCTTCCGGAGCATCAGTGAGCACTTGCAACCTTCTGTAATAGTTGCATGTAAGTCCCTCAGTTGTCCTCAGTTTGAAGATAGATCTCAAATTATACAGCCATTAGTTCTTTTAGTTCAAACAAATTCTTTCTAGCTTTAATCTCACTTTTTATTTTTTGATATGTGACTTGTCTATACTTTTCTCTAGTTCCTTAAAAAAAACCAACAACAAATAAACTAGATTTAACAGGGATAACACTGTATTGAAAAGAGTAGGATCACAGGTATTCTTTCTAGCTCTGACAAAAGTGGATGAATTGCAGTGGTTCCATTATGATACACTGGATATGTTTACTTATGATGGTATTTTACTCTTGAACTGATTTGCTGGGTCAACTGATACAAACGTCTTACCTAATTAATCTAGAGGTAGTTGTGTAGCATGAATGGTCTTGCCCCTGCAGGTTTGAAATATTAGAATGGGAAAGAGGTATTGGGGTTTGGGTGGGTGGAGGGTTAGAAGAGTCTATGGGGGATTACTTTTTGTTTCATAGCAGACTCTGTTAACAGCTATCATTCATCAAAGTTCAGTGATCTTAAAGAAGACTCAGAAACCTTGTACAACAAGATCATTGCATGCTAGTACAGACCTAAATATTATAAAAAATCATATGTTTTGCTGTAAATACTGCTATGGATTTCATTTAATTAAAATAATTTAAATTAAATCATTTAAATAAAATAAATGTATATGTTATATATTAAAACATTACAAAAGATACTTCAAGGCTGTGTTTATTTGATTAAAAATACTGAAAAAACTAATATTGTGAAATATTATTGCAATTCCTAATATTCTTTTCCTATTTTGATATACTTTAAAATATAATTTCTGTGATGCAGTGCTGAATTTTCATTAGCCATTACTCCAGTCTTTAGCGTCACATGATCTTTCATATTAGAAATCGTTCTAATATGCTGGTCAGTTTTGATACAGTTGTGCTGGTTAATATTTTGGAACCTATGATACCTTTTTCTTTGATTCTTTGATGAATGAAAATTCAAAAAAATTTGATTAACAATACAAGTCTTTACTATCACTTTTAACACATCCTTGTTGAATGAAAGTATTAAAAAAAAGAGCAAAATCCCCAAACTTTTAGTGTTTATTGTAACACAACATTTATATTTTGAATAAACACTGTTCTTTTTAACATTTTATTTACCAAAGAATCCTGAAAATGTATCACAGGTCCCAAAAAATATTAAGCAGCACAACTATTCCCAATATTGGTAATAAATCAGCATATTAGAAAGATTTCTGACTGATAATGTGACACTGAAGACTAAAGTAATGATGTTGAAAATTCAGCTTTGATCACAGGAATAAATTATATTTAAAAGTATATTCAAATAGAAAAGTGTTAATTAAATTGCAATAATATATTTTTTTTCTGTATGTTTGATCAAATAGATACAGCTTCGATTAGCATAAGAAACTTTTGAACAGCAGTGTATGTTCTGCAGTAAACACTCCTATATGCATTTAATTAAAAGGTAAAAAAAAAAGTAAGACGATTAAATATAGATACAGATATCATTATCATTGGAAAGTTTAGGTTAGCAATTTTTCAATAAAAATTAATACTTTTATTAAGAAATTCCATTAAATTGATCAAAGGTTACACTAAAGACTTCATTGTTACAAGTAAATGTTTTAAATAAAATTTGATATTTATCAAAGATTCCTAAAAAGTAGCATCCACAAAAATATTAAGCAGCACAATGTTTTCAACATTGATAATAAATATTTCTTGAGCACTGAGCATATTAAAATGATTTGCCATCATTACATTTATAAATATATCAAAATAGAAAACAGTTACTTTAAATTGTAAAAATATTTCACAATATTACAGTTTTTACGGTATTTTATTAAATAAATGACCCCAAACTTTTGCATAGTATGTAATTAAAATGAAGTTGGACTGTCTTGCTTCAGAAGACAATTCCTATGCCTTTTGAACATTAAAAAAATGTGTATGTGTATCTGTAAATATGATGACTTATCTCATGTAATTACTTCTTCATGTGCTTTTCATTTCTATGAAAGCTCATAGCTAAAAGCGAACCCAGCATTCAGCCAGATACCAAGAGTATCAGCTGTACTATTTCTTGGAGACTGAAATTTACCTTATTTATCTGAATTTATCTTATTTACTATTTATATTGTCACTCATCTTTAAAGCATTAGTGTTATATACATGTTGTAGCATCAAAACTGATGCCTTGCCTTTTGCCTGTTCAAGAGGTTTGACAATGCTAGAATTCTATTAAACAACTGGAGCCTCAGGCACTCTCTGTTAGCTGAAGATATTGGGGTTGCTGATCGTTTCCACCCAGCCAGGCAGGACATTTGACATTTCCAGAAATGCAGTTTTGCAGTCTGACCTGATTCTGTTTGGGTTACACACCCCAGCGGACACTGCTTTCATAGGGTCCCTCTTTCAATAAGAGGGTCTTAGATGAATTTCACATTGGCCTTTATAAAGGGCAGATTCTCAATAGCAGAGTGATGGTCACCAAAAGATGGTATATGAAACATATATACTTTGAGGCACTCTCTTTCTTTAAGATTCAAGGAATTTATTCTGTATAGCATATTTAAGGCAAAGGTGCCACAATGTCTCTTTGGGATGATGACTTGTACATCTGATTTTTTGTACTACAAATATGAGATATACTGGGCCAGATTACAGAGAAAGTCCCTGGGATCCATACAATATTAACACAGGAATTCCCGGCATATACAGTAATGAAAAAAGAAATTTTCCTATCACCTTGCCATGACCTCCTCAGTTGCTATAAGCAATTACAAAGCTACATTGAATTTCAAGGGGATTTTCTGCAGATGATAAGTTAGAGTATATAACAGTATTTTGCACCAATAGTCGATAGTTTCTAGCAATTTAGTGAATCTGGATGTTTATTTGAGGTGGTAAGCTGAGCAGAAAGTGCTAAATTTATTGTTTTGGATTTCGGCAACATACAGACACAATTCCAGGAGGCATTATGATGTGGGTAGTAGAATTTATTCACACACACAATAACACAACCCTGCATGTGTATGGAATATTAATTTAGGAGGTGCAATAACTTGCACAGTCCCATAGGGCTAACCAGGACCAGCAAGTTTTCCTTCCTGACAGAAACATACAAATAATATTTTGCCACGGGATTGTGAGCAAGACTGTTTTATTCCAGCAATTGATTGTTAGAGTCAGTCCATTTAATAGTCCACTGACAGAATAATGTTTTAAAAAAGAGGTTTGTGTGATCCATAATATCTAAAGCCAAAAAACTGACAGGCAGCTTCACTGCAGTGGTATTTTTAAATACAGTATAAATAATATATTAAAACCAGTCCATCATTCAAGTCCCACACCATTGTGGCCGCAAGCAGTTTTTGCAAGCTTTTTGTCAGGCAGTGCTTCATTGTCAAAGCAGTAAACACTAGACTTACTAAACACTAAACACTTTCCATCCCACTCACAATTCTAGTACACTTTTTATTGTTTTCCATGCTTATCTGCACTTGTTCATGCATAGTCATGCAAATCTCATATTGCTATGTATGAGCATGTACAGTTAAAGTCAAAAGTTTACATACACCTTGCAGAATCTGCAAAACGTTAATTATTTTTTACTAACATAAGAGTGATCATACAAAAAGCATGTTATGTTTTACTTAGTACTGACCTGAATAAGATATTTCACATTAAATACATTTACATATAGTCCATAAGAGAAAATAATAGTTGAATTTATAAAAATTTGCATATGCTTTATTCTTAATACTGTGTTACCTGTTTTTTTGTTTGTTTGCTTGTTTGTTTGTTTTTTAGTGATAGTTGTTCATGAGTCCAGAACAGTTAAATTGTTAAATCTTTCAGGTTCCACAGATTCTTTGGTTTTTCAGCATTTTTTGTGTATTTGAACCCTTTCCAACAATGATTGTATGATTTTTGAGATCCATCTTTTCACATTGAGAACAACTATTACAGAAGTTTCAAACGCTCACTGATGTTTCAGAAGGAAAAATAATGCATTAAGAAAACTTTTTGAAATCTGATTTTGTCTTGTGGGGAACATGTAAGTACCTTCTGTGGCTTCTGAAGGGCAGTACTAAAGGAAAGTAAATATGATATTTAGCCAAAATAAGAAAAATGTACACATCTTCATTCCAATCAAAAGTTTACACCCCCTGATCTTTTCCTTCTGAAGCATCAGTGAGCATTTAAACCTTCTGTAACAATTGCATAAGAGTCCTTCAGTTGTCCTCAGTTTGAAAAGATGAATCTCAAAATCATACGGTCATTGCTGGAAAGGGTTCAAATACACAAGAACGCTGACAAACCAAAGAATCTGCTTTATTCCATTTAATCATATAAACATTTATAATAATCATTTTTACTGTTTATATACTTCTTTCATTGATTTATTCATTTTATATTATTGTTTATTATATTAATTTTCCATTGTTGTTTAGTCTTATGATGTGTGGTTTCAGGGGATGTTTGTCTTAATGAATAAGAGATGGAATGTTTATGGAAATTCAAGGTTTATTGCACATTGTTGCGAAGCAATAATTTTCCATTGCTATTGATTGTGGTATAATAACACTTGATAGATTTGTGCAGTTCAGATGAACTAAGGCTATTCAAAAAAAAAAAAAAACTAAACTCTGCTCTTTTTTTTATCACCATCACTTCGTCTCTTGCTTCTGCTCTACATTGGCTTTGGCTGATAGAATACTATTAAAACAGTTTTGGGTACCAGACAAAATGGATATTTTCTGACAGGATCTGGCATCTTGGGTT
Source organism: Cirrhinus molitorella (assembly GCA_033026305.1). NCBI lineage: Eukaryota > Metazoa > Chordata > Actinopteri > Cypriniformes > Cyprinidae > Cirrhinus > Cirrhinus molitorella. Next base: position 17,954,431 of record CM065127.1, on the reverse strand, counting down.
GGATCTGATATTTCTTCCATTGAGTCATGATCTAACACTAACAACTAAACGCTTTATCTGAACAACTGTAATATATGCAGTCCTTCACTGTCTACACCAAGCATTGATATGTTGGGTCACAAATTTTGTTGCAACGGCAATAAATAGTCCCTTTCAATAAACAAATGCTCTTGATTAGTTTCTGACTTATTTTCAGGAAAAATAGGCAGTCATGTCTGGACAAACTGTTGCCATAGTAACAAAAACAAATCTGAACTTTTGATTGGACAAGTCTTTGGTTAGAACCTGTGTGTGCCTAGCAACTACGAACTTTTGTTTAGTTAGCACAAACAAAAACACAACCGTCACCTGTTGACACAAAAAAATGTGCTACACAGAGGTGTGGCCAAAGCTAGGCTGTTACTTGCACTGGAAGTGCAGGTTATGAAGTGAAAGGTACAGGTAAAATGTCAAAATAATGAATAGATTTGAATAGCTGACTAAAATACATCTGAATTAAAACACTATCACTCTATATTTACATATATTACAACACCAAGATATTCCCTCTACTGTTACCCACTATAACACTATGAGTATTGTGATTAATCTTACTTTCTACATATACTAATGCATTTTTAACATTTTAGGTTGCATAGGTTACATCAACATTCGTTAATGTTTTATGAAGAACATGACTTAATGATTCATAAATTAATATTAATTACAGACTATAAAAAGTGATACCTAAGGCAAACCAATCCTTACGAATTGAACCTTACTGTGAAATGTTAGCAGTATTTTTAGTTCGAATTTAATGGACTATCATCACAGCAGATTCTGAAATTAGACCTGTTCTGTGTTTTCCTCAGAAGTGAGTCGAGCACTGGAGTGCAAAACAGTGTAGTGTGTGCAGTGGAGAGGTCCTGAAGTCATCTATTTATTAACAGGGCCGACTGGAGGAAATCCTCAGGGGCACAAGGCTCACTTTCACCAGGAGGGGAGAAACACTTAACACTGAAACAGACATCCACGCTCGGCATACATCCCGATGGGTGTGTGCTCCTGGGTGGGTTGGGTAACTTCTGTGTCCGTCCGTATAGCAGAAAGCCGGAATTAACAGTAGGAACTTGTCAAGTTTACAAGCGGCTTTGCATTAATTATGTTAGGTTTATTTTGAGAAGCTTAAATGGAAATTATCGAACATAGGTTTATGATGAATCCTCTGGTTTTCGTTCATTTCAGACAGAAAATTTTTATGAAACGACATGACTTTTGTGGCACAAAGACATGCAAACATAGACATTAGAAAAAGCTACATTTGGCCACAATGTAGATAATGTCTAAATATATATCCAAGTGCAAAACCAATTAAAAGTAAGTAATTATGTCAGAAAACACCCTTATAATCAACTAGGTAATAAACAGCACCATCTATATATTTATATACGTAGGACGTAGGCAAACGCAGGGACGAAAGCAGGAGTGACGAATGTGGAAGTGCAGTGGAGAGAACAAAACAAAACAAAACACCAGTCACAAATTAGAAATACAAAACGAGGATTCGTAAAGAAAAATGTCGGAGGATTTTGATATAAGCCAAGAGGACGTGGGTTTTCCTTTGCTGCAAACAAAGCTTGGTTCTTACAAGACTAGCATATTCTTACCAGAGTTACGCTACGCCTACGTCATCGGCTGGAACGCCACTCTCATGAACACGAGTACAACAGTTGACGGAAGCTAGAGATTACGGTTTATAAAGTTGTAAAAATGACTCTTTTTCTACACAAACATATCGCTTCATTTAATAAAGCCTTTATTAACCCCTTGAAGCTGTGTCAGAGGATCACAACTGTGACCTCTAAGTTAGGAAACCAGGGGATGAAAAGGTTAACATCTTACAGGGCTACAGTAAAGGTTACTTCCTTTCGCTCTTTACCTTTACCAAACTAAACAGGTTTTCCAAGTGGATTATTCTCAATTACAGCTTGAGATATTCTCCTGTTTTGTAAGCTCTAACTGAGGAAACTCTAAAACAAAGATTAACAGAGACAGAGCTAACAGCTAATGTAGAGCTTACAAAAATGCTAGCTGAGGAGTCTTGTTTTCACACATCTCTGTAAACAGGTTTGTCTGTGTGTAAACACTGCATATTTTTCTTAACTCACATTAATGCTTAGCCTGAACTACATTGTAATTGTATCTCAATGGGATATTGATTTTTAGCATGGAAGCAACTGGGCTTCATTTGTTACTGGGACAATCAAGTCTAAATGGTTCACACATTTTACCAAATTTAGCATTGCACTCAAAGGCCGTATTCCATTTTCAATTAAATGGTGTGCTTTAAGTACAGCACATAAAATCAACAGCACATGAGAATTAAATCAGGCTGACTCACCAACAAAGTGCCCTTGAAAATGAAGCAACAGCCTGACTTTCCTTTTTTTAACAAAATCAGTTTGTCCGTGAATGAATTCACTGACATTTGAAAACAAACAGCAACCTCTGGTTTGAACCCTTTTCAAAGTTTCTCCCGCATTCATACACATAAAATAAGTGTTAGTATTTGGTCAATTAAGCATTGGAGGAAATTACAGAAATTAGATTTGAAGATATTAATGAGCATTTGTGGTTAAAAAGTATATAAGTTATTATTATTATTTTTTTTTTTTAGAAAATGACTGATTGTTTCAGTAGACAAGACCCTTATTCCTCAGCTGGGATTGTGTAAAGCCCTTTGAAGATGCATTGAAACTGCAGTTTGGACCTTCAACCCATTGGCGCCGATTGAAGTCCACTCTATGGAGACAAATCCTGGAATGTTTCTTCAGAAACCTTTCTTTTCGACTGAAGAAAGAAAGACATGAACATCTAGGGTGCCATGGGGGTGAGTAAATCAGACATCAGAATTTTTTCATGCTGAAAGCGCAATAAGGTGACGAGTGGACCGAAGTGAATAGAGGGGACAAATGTACAAGTTTACTTTATTCAAATGTTTACTCACCATATACATACAATACACACTACTAACCATTCAGGAAAAACGACTAACGAGATGTCTTTGTAAATGTGGGCTGTAACTGAAAGAGCATGTAATAATGTAAACACTGATGATGTGATGTATGCCATTTCATCATGTTTTTATTGGCTCAGGGTCACATTCGAATGTGGCCTGAAGAAAATCATCACTGGAAGCTCTTTGCACATGTGCATAATGTTCTCCACTTCTCTTTTCTTCCAAGCTGAGCATTTTAATATAATGAATGCCAAGTTCCTTTATGAAACTCTAGATGGCACGGATTGATGGGCTGCTAACGCAAACTGATGATATTCACAGTGTTAAACTACTTGGCACAACTACTTGGTTCATTGTATATGCAGCTTGCTGCTTTACATTTAAATGGCTGGTTAGCATTTCGCAGCGTGCATTCAGAGTTCCTCTGAAACCCTCCACCTCCCCAGCTCCACCTTTATAGATCTGCTATGGGCTGTTATATATGCTATTTGAACTGCAGCAGTATGTCTTAAATTCAACCTGATCTCATGACAAAAATGTACCTGTGGGAACTTTTTGCAAAATGTGAACCGCATGTACATTTCGTTACATATTCAGTGCGAAATGTCCACTGAGTGGTGCTAAAAGAGTGTTTTTTTTTCTGAACAGATGAACTTACATATGGTACGTTTTATGTGATGTTGGTTTTGTATGTACCACCGCAGTTCTGTATTGAAATGTATGTTGAATGGCGCTGTAACTCTAATGCTCTGTGATGTTTAAAATAACGTACCATCTGCACCACACCTAAACCTACCTGATAGTATAAACAAAAGTGAATGTGACATAAAAACGCACTCACAATTGCGTTTTAGCTTGTTTTTCGCTATCAGTTTTTTCAGCTCCTTCATCGTGAGTCATGTTTTTCACGGGATTCATACCCAAGGATTCTGCATCCTAGAAAAACATATGGAGCTGTAATCATAACTGTGTACGAAACAATTACAAGTGCTCACTGTTTTACTCCCTCTTTCTGTTGGAAACTGCAATGATATGTACTTATTGGTACATATTTGTGAAACAGTTCCCACAGGTACGTTTTCGTCATGAGATCAGGTAACTTAAATACTCACAGCACTGTATATCCGTATACATTGGATAGTAAGTTCCTGTACTTGCTTTGCAGCAGCAGCAATTCAGCAACGTAGCAGATCTATTCTGTCCAGACCAAATACATTAACATTGTCATATCTATTACTATGTTAAAATTCTTCAGAAATATAATTTTGCAAAAAATAAAGCTGTATTCTTATGTAAAGTACATAAAACAAGTTTAGGAGAGAAAAAAATTATAATTCTAAAAAGAATTTATCATGCAATGCATTTTCCACCACAGTGCCCCATCTGGAGACACTTGGTCCCACTAGCTGCTAATTGTAGATGCACAACTGACCACTGATTACATTCCATGTATCTAGCATGAGCAAAAATGGTTCAGGCAATGAGAAAGAGCAAAATGTCATTCAGTGAGTCATTGGAAAGGATGAAGTTCCTCTGGAAGTGACCAATTTTCTTGTAACTGCATTGATGGAAGCTGTTTCACATGGCTTGAGGAATGCACCCTGAGTTTACAGTAAGCTGATTTCCCAAATGCAAATCCCATATGGGAGTTCACAATTACCGTGGTGGGACTGGGCAGCTTAGAGACCAACAATCCAACTGACACATTGCATATGTCAATGTGTAACAGTCAAAACACCATATACAGATATAGCTAAAAATACACAAAACTGTGAAGCAGTTCGCAAAAGTCTTATTGAAATTTCTCATTCCATTCCCTCGCCATCTTATTTAGTTATTTCTACCTCATTTTCTTCTGAGAAAGACACGTAATTAGATTTAGGCGGAAAATCATTGTTGCCATGTGTTTATTGCTAAAAAGCAGCATCTATTAGCTTGCTCTTCTGTCTTGACTTTGAGTCCACATTTATTATTACACTCTTTTGGATCCTATTACTGTTTCTGCTCTAGGGTAACCAAATAAATTATGTGTACAAGAGAAGCGGAGAGCGTCACACTTTCATTTAAGACCCCTTCCGCCGATGTGACAAGGCCCATCGGTTTTAAGACCTATCTGCTGTCCAGCTCAGGCCTAGCAGCCTCAGTGAAGAGTGTTCAGGGTAGCATGGTGACAAATGACATTTCATAAAGCGTTATATCAAACTAGCTTGCTGTGTGGGGATACTCTTGGAGTCCCTGGAGAGAAAGCCATTGTTTATTATTCTTCTATAACACAATCTAACCTCACTTAATGCAGCTATGTCTCAAAGGGGTCTTTGTGAGTCTCCCTTATTTATATAATCCAACAGAACATGTATTTTATGAGTTTAAATCACATATCTCAGTTGTACTACTTACGGTTTTGAAGCCTGTCAGTTTCTTGACAGTTTAAAGAATTTCACAGTAAAGTCATAATGGTGAAGACAGTAATTTTTTGACAAGCTGTTATTTATGCGTGAGTAGGTGGAAAGCCTCTCTGGTGTTCAATCTACGTATATTAGAGTGAGTGAGAGAGAAAGGGAGACAAATATATCAGAATCTTTGCATTACTTTTTTTTTGCTGTCTGCAAAAACAGTTGTCTACGCATTGTAGACTCAAGCTATTATCACATGAAAATTATAAACGTGAATGAGCTAAAGATCACGAGTTACTTACAATAAATCTAGCTTCATGAGATTTTTCAATTAAACATTATAGAGCAGGAAAAGTGCTTGCAGATGCTTTTCAGCTCTGAGAGTTTGATGTCTTTTATGTGCAACTCTAATCTTGCAGCTTGCTAGAGTTGCAGTTTGGATTTAATTCAGTTTAAGTACTTCACATTTCATTCTGGGGACACTGAACATGGCACCTAAAAGATGTAGATATAAACCAGCTGTTAAATAATTCAAAATTTCTCTCTGAAATATATTTAATGTGAGTTGACAGCATATAGAACAAGTATATATACACACTAGCATTCAAAAGTTTAAGGTCAGTAATATTTCTTAAGGTTTTTGAATATTTCTTATGACCAAGGGTACATTTATTTAATTAAAAGTTAAAAGTTAGTTAAAGAAGTTAAAAAAAGTGAAATATTATTATAATTTAAAAAACAGTTTTCTATTTTAATATATTTTAAAATTTAATTTATTTCTCTAATATGCTAATTTGGTGCTCAGTTGTGCTGCTTAATATTTTTGTGGAAACCATTAAAAAAAGAATTCTTCAATGAATACAAAGAAAAAAAATATTTTAAAAATATATATTTTAGAACTTTTAAAGTCATAAATGTCTTTACTGTCAATAAAACTATTAATTTCTTAAAACAGTTTCAGTTTCCAACTAAAATGAACACTAGAGGTGGTAAAACAGCAATCACTTTTAATCGTTTTCGTACACAGTTATGATTATATCTCCATATGTTTCACTTTCCGGATCTAACAAGCTTGCTCTGTAAAATTAACACTAGAGGTCCTAAAACAACGAGCACATTTAATTGTTTTCGCACACTGTTATGATTACAGCTCTATATGTTTTGCTAGGATGCAAAATCCTTGGCTACGAGTCCCATGAAATACATGGCTCACAATGAAAGAGCTGAAAAATCTGAGATCGAAAAACAAGCTAAAACGACATGCTTGTGATTGCGTTTATGTCACATTCACTTTTGCCACATCTGTATGTTTCGCTTTCCAGACGTTGCTCAAAAGCTCAGCACTGAATTGGACTTAGGATGCAGAATTCTTGGGTACGAATCCCGTGAAAAACGTGACATGATGGAAGAGCTGAAAGATGAGAATTGAAAAACAAGCTAAAATGGCATGCTTGTGATTGTCGTGGCATGCTTGCAATGCTTGACATTTCACATTGAATATGTCATGAAACGTACGTGGCGGTACGTATTTCTCATCTTGCAATAAAGTTTCCAGAGGAACACTTTTGCCATGAGACCACATTGCAATATTGATAAAACTAGGCACGGGCAAAAAAGTTTTGGCCTAAGAAAACACTTCTTTTACAGTGTATTAGTTTGCTGTGCTGTGTAGTGCTTTTTTAGGCATTTCAAAACAGACAAGTGAGCCGGGTGAAGTCTCAGTTGAAAGTACTAAAATACGCCTGACATACTTGACAGATGAACCGTTATGCTTCATCTAGACATTTGTTGTATCTTTCTACACAACCTTCTTTTTCAGTCTGATACAAGCTGATCTCTTGACATGTGATGGCCACAGTTATTTCTCATAATTTGAATATGCCATCATGGATTTTCTTAGAATTAAAAGTTTTAAAGTGCTTCCTTGACATACTTTAAGGTACACAGTGCACTGCTTCATCCATCCCAAGTACATTTAGACCATTTATTAAAACAAAGCTGCAAGAATAGTCTTATTAACATTTAGAAAGATAGATTCACAAGAAATAAAGAGATGAAAGATGAAAATGACTTTGACCATTTAAAATCTAACTAACATCTTGTACCAGCGCAAACCATCTTTTGCCATTAAAATAGTACTGTCAGGATTTACTAAAGACGGGAATGAAGAATAAGCACTGAGAAGGCATAGACAGTTCATTTTGCACCTGATCTTATTGAACATGCATTTGTAGGAGTTTAATTTTCAAACACAAAATTTATGGGAGAAGAGTATTAAAATGGGTCATGCAATGTGATTTACTAACATTTTTGCTCGTCAATCTAGTGGTATTTGTGCCATTATTTAATGCTTAAAAAAAAGCATTTCTTAAAAGCAGGCTGTAATTTGTGCTGCTCTTGGTAGATTGCGCTGGCCATTATGGAAATGATCTGGCTGCGTCTGTGTTCTTTAATGTGTGCATTGTCAGTAAATCACACACCGAATTTTCCCCTCCCATTGGCACTTTTATGGAATTGCGCTCTAATGCTGATTTGGAATGTTTGGATTTGGCCCAAATACCTTAGAAGAAAGAATCAATGATTTATAGATCCACCAATTTTTTTCTTCAGAATACATAAAACAGAACATAAAATGGCATTTCATTTTAACTTGGTCAATTGACCCTTCACTGAGAGTTTGATTGACAGGCGATCTGACCAATCCTAATGCTGAATCTGCCATTTTTGTCCACCAATCAAACCAGAAAGGAAAGTAGATTAACGTCAGTGAACTTGAAAAATGGTGTCATCTTTTTGCGTTTGAAACACGATACCTTCTGATGTTCATTCATGCTTATTCCATGCTATAACTAGTAGTTTATCGCCTGGTAAACTGAGGTGATACAGCAATTTGTCACAACATATTAAAGCGCCACAAAACGGTATTTATGGTTTGAATTACTTATAAAATGACCAAATTTGAAAACTGAGACTGTTTTTTTGTCAGCACGTTGTCGGTGTCCTCTTTGCTCCGCAATGTATTTTTCACTGCAAGAGAACATGATGTGTGGATGTTGGACGTATCAAAAGTAATGTAGGGGGGCGGGTTTTTGCCAAGGGTCAATTGCGCACATTCAAAAAAATGCTTAGTTTTATGACTTTGTCATGTGTGCCATCTTTGAATTGCCCTAGATAGTTACAACTGAATCTGTCCATTGTTAAAGCCACATTAAGTAGATGTTCATATGTTGTTTGATCATTTGCCCACCTAAAGTTTAATAACAGCCTCTTGCTAAAGCTCTTCAATAAGTCACTTTAAATTAAGGATTAATGTTGATGTGAAATTTCAAGGGAACACATTACCCTTTAGTAATGATGTTTCAGTATGAGATTATCCCGCTTTTCCTTGTTCGCAAACACAATGGTTACACCAGATTGAGTCCTTGGTGTATTGTGAAACCAGTCAGGTATTAAAAAAATAGCACGTTTAAGAAATGACCTGATCTGAGCACAATGTATTCTCACAGGATGACGGTGAGAGCATATATGGAGATGTGCAGCTGTCTTGCGTTGACAGTATTACCGGCACATTACTGCAGTCTCCCCCTGGCTAGATCAGGTGTCTGCTGCTCAGGATGTGGTGAGACAATTCATCCTCAGATTGATTCACTTCCTATTGAATTGCTCTCCAAACCTGAGGTGTAATTTAAGCTGTCCTTGTGAGTCATACTGCTTTGCTTCACTTGAAAAGATGAGGTTATGTTTTCATGTTGTCTTTTTTCTCACCGTGCCTAACATAAGCTGAAAGCAGATATTATTTGTCTGCAGTGACAAAATTTTCCTATAGAAGAAAAATCGCCTCAACAACAAACATTGATGCACTGCATACATAGTTACCAGGAAAGTAACACCATGCAGAATAAATTTGCCACTCTCTAATTATTTTCAAGGATGTGCATGTTGGCTTTTGTTCAAATCAGTATCAGTTTCAGTAAATGAGAAAGCTAAGCTAATAAATGTACCTCCTTAAGGCCAGGAATTGTCAGGCTGAATGTGTGTGTGGTGTTAATTTGAGCTGAAGGCATTTGAACTAGAGGAAAGTCAAATGATGTGTCCTGCCTGTGAGCTGCTCTCTGTCGATGAACATCGCCTTGGGCTGCTGTTTTAACTCACGGCTATTCCAGATTACCACTGGGAGATATCTGCTTCAGCGCCTTAAAAACACATGAAGCTAAACATCAAAATCAATGCAGCACTGTGCAAAATAAAGCAATATTAATATTAAAGACCATCCGGGATGGGTTTTCTGTCACTGAGAAAGAATTATTTGCTAAAGTGAAAAAAAAGAGAAAAACATCAACGCAGCATGTTTTCTGCTTGATGGCAAATATATTCATGTATTAATCAAAGGGAAATGTGAAGTGTTTATATTCGCCAGCTCTTGTCATTTCTGGTTTTTCTTTCAATAATATAGTCACACAGTTGAAATTCATTTTTAAGATTTACCCTCGTTTAAATAAAATTCTCATTCATGCAGCAGCAGCAGCCCAGAGACAATGTATTAGACGACTACAGGGTTGCCAGGTGTTCATAACAAAAACCACCCAATTGCTACTCAAAACTAGCCAAAAATTAAAAGTTGCATTCCAAGGGTTAAAATACATATTTTTTTGTGGGGTTCCCCTGGTAAAATTTGCATTTCAAGGGATAAATAGCATTTTATTGGGGTTGCTTCAACCTGCAGACATGAATAACAACCTGCAATAACAGTTTTAAAGTCCAATTCCATGGAAAAACTGCAGACTTGGCAACACTTCTGAAGTACACAGCGCAGATTAAGTGCATCATCTGCGTCAGAATAGACGTCTTATGTCTGCGTGTTCTAAATTTGTGCATTGTCATACCAGTAATCTTGTTCTACGTTCAAACAGAGCACATTACCGGTAATTTACTGGTAATGTTACAACTACTCTGGTATTTTTTTTAAAAAAAAAGGTTCTATATATGATCTCTTAATGGTAATTTACTGGTAATTTACCAGTAAAAAAATGCATGTACGAAAGGGGCTTTAGCATTAAAAAACGTTACGTTACATCCCTCGCTCAACAATGGATTCTCTAGAGTGAATGGGTGCCGTCAGACTGAGACTCCAAACAGCTGATAAAAACATCACAACAATCCACAAGCACTCCACATGACAAGCGATGTAATGCTAAATTTCTCCAAATTAATTTTAATTAATTCTGTCATTCTGTCATGAATTACTCACCCTCACAAAAGGGAACACAAATCAAGATATTTTTGATGGATTGCTGTCTATGCAGGGTCAGAAAGCTCTTAGATTTCATCGAAAATATCTTCATTTGTGTTCTAAAGATGAACAAAGGTCTTAAAGGTTTGGAACGACTTGAGGGTGAGTAATTAATGACAGAATTGTCATTTTTGGGTAAAATTTCTTTAACCCTATAACTGTCACCGTCCTGTTTACTTGAAGTTTATGAAGTTTAATTCACCATATTACAAATAAATCCTAATCTAATCATGACAGACTATATATATCATTGGAAAGGTGTAAAACTCCTAAATAGATATTTGACCACTGTTTTGTGTTACAAATTATGTAGGAAAAGTAATAGATTAATTTATGACAAAAGTGCACCTCAAAATATCTGTCATAACAGGAGTTCTGACCTTTATCACAATAAGAGTTTCTTTGTTGCCTTTTTCCCTATCATGCTTTAGAAATCATACAAATGTATATATCAGTAAAAAACTTAAAATATCAAAATTCATCCTTTGAAAACCATTTTAAAATTAGACTTTGCATTACCATGGAAAATGTCATCAAAATCATATTACAAAATGCTTTCATTCATGAATTATAATAATTTAAGTTTGGATAGTGCATTTTCACGTCTATTTTAAAAAAGGGAGTGACAGTTAAAGGGTTAATAGATGCAAACACAATATTTGCCAATTTATAAAGCACATATTCAATATTCAAAATGTATCTAATTTTAATGTATTTTTTATATTTACATAATTGTGTGTAATTATTGAGAAATTTGAAAAAGTAAAAATCCCACAATTATCATTTTTGAAACCAATCTGCCTCATTCATGAAACAAGGATGAATAAGTTAATTCTTAAGTAAACAGTTGCATTGAATGTGACAATTTTACATAAGAATAAACTTTACCATAATTTACACAGAAATTCGTTCTGCTCGTGTTTCATGAATAAGGCCCATCGATCATTTTGAAGTGTTTTCTGACTGTCCAGAACTGACACGCTTACAAAAACAGTAAAGCTTATGTAAAGTTTTGTGATTAACCAACAGCAGTTCAACATACTAAGTATTTGAAGGCTGTCCTCACAGCCCTAGTCCAGTGTTACATCTTCATGCTTTTCATTTCACTTCCCTCTTTTTTTTTTTTTTGAAGTTCTTCATTCTTCCATTGCCAAATCCTTTCACTTCCATGCCAAACTGAATTCCAAAATGCTACACAAAGAAAGAAAATGGTAACCCAGGTAACAACACCCTTCAAAGGCAATGCATTTTTCAAAAACATCTCATCTCTATTCAGAGAGATTCAGACCGGGAGGCGTGAGCATGCATTGCTCTTTGATCTCTCTGAGTTCTTTGCCTTTCATAACTGCCTTACAAGCTCATGGAAGAGCCATGACGTTCTTACTAATTTGACCTGAACATGCTGCACTGTAACCTTACCTCAACATTCCTGAAAATGAATCATCACCGTCAAAACTTCCGAGAAGAATTATTCACATTTCATCACCTGATCACAGAATCAGCCAAACAAGCTATTTATTTATTTATTTATTTATCCAGCAATCCCTTCTGTTTCTCTAATCTGATTGGCTGAGAGGATTGCAATATTCTAGTGATATCAGATCTGTTTCACAGTTTGTATCAGAGAATGTATTTGTTTAGACTTCAAATATGCGGTTTGTTAATATAGATAGTTTATAGTAAACCTGAGATATAGTTAATATTAAACCTGAGATATAATTAGTATTGGGAAAATCTACTGGTCAGTCTTTGGTCTCATTAATGTATTATTTGTATCAGAGCAAATAGATTTGGCTGAGGGCAAAATATCATCACGTTATATTTTATGTCAATTTAATGCTGTACATCAGCGCTACCTTTGTACTTTTGACTGAATTGCCTACACTGTAAAAACAAATCGTCAAGTCAACTGAAAATAATTTGTTACCTGGCTGCCTTAAAATTTTAAATTCAGTCAACTGAAAAAAAAAAATGTCATGTTTTACTAAGGGACAACTTAGATATTTGAGTTGTTTAAACTAACAATTTTAAGGCAGCCGAGTAACAAACGCAGCTGTTAAGTTTAACAAACAAATTTTTAGTTTAGTCAACTCGAATATCTAAGATGTCTCTTAGGACAACTTAACATTTCAGCTTGAGTAAACTTATTTGAGTTTGCTGAACTTAAAATTACAATTTTAATGCAGCCGAGTAACAAACACAGCTGTTAAGTTTAACAAACAATTGTTTTTTTTGTTTTTTTTTTGTTTAGTCAACTTGAATATCTAAGTTGTCACTTAGTACTACTTAACATTTCAACTTGTTGGTTGAACTTAAGACTTAAGGCAGCAGGGTAACAAATTATTAAGTTGACTCAACAAATTGTTTTTTACACTGTATAGCAACTTTTATGATGGCTGTTGTTGTTTATTAAATATTATTATTCAATAAATATTTTGAATAATTTTGTATTTTTCATTTTATGTCAATTTTAGTTAGTTTTAGTAATTTTGTCATCATTATAGTTATACAGTATTAGTTATATACTAGATGTATAGTATAAAAGTTATATTATTATGAAATATATAATATATATATTATGTAAACATACTATTTTCCAAGATTATGCATTAACCAACATTAGCTACTAATAAGTAATATATTTGTTACAGTATTTATTTACTTATGCAATCAGTAGTTAATAAAAGTTAATTGTTTGGTCATATTAGCTCAGGTCGATTACATAATATTAACAGAAACAGATTTTAGTAATATATTAGTGAATGTTGAAAGTAACATTAAATAAGAATAAAAATAAAATTAAATAAAATATATTTTTCATTGTTATCTAAAGTAGTTAACTAAACTCGATGTAAAGTGTATAAAGTACAATACTGTAGTGTAAAACTTTTTTCCCTTAAGCAATTAACAAGTGTCCAAGTAAAATGGTAAAAGTTTTAAGCACAAACACTGATGTGATTCACCAATTCCCCACTGTAAATAGATTTTCTTTATGTTATCTTAATTGCGCAGTGAATGTTCTCCTAAAATGAGCAAACAAATGAGAAAACTGGTGCAGGGGGGTTTTAATTGCAGCTAAAGCACTTAGTGATAATTATGGCACAACAAGTCAATCAGAGAAAAACAAACATGCCTCAAGGTTTGTTCAGAGGAGGAACAGCAGGGCTTGCTGGGGTTGTAGGGGGCTCCGGGCCTCTAGAGATCTCAACTAATTAAACAGACTTTTGTGGTGATGGTTGGGAGGGAATGCTAAAGGTTGCAGGATAGCAGGGGGAGTTCTCAGCAAACACAAGCAGATTTTGTAGGGGGTAGAAGAGGGAGAACGTTGCCTTCTGTGGCAGCGGGAAATGGTGGATCATGCCCACACTGGTGTGTACAATTTGCAGCAATTTCCTGCTGCTGTTTGTACAAAGCTTGAGGCTGTGTTTAAAGGGTTAGGATGGAAAAGCAATCCTGACTCCTGCCCAGGCACTCACTGTGTGCCCACACCAAAACAACCTTCTCATTTCAACACAGAAGAAAACTATGTAGATATCAGTTTCTTCATAAAACAAACATTTTTTTTTCTGTAGACTCTTTTTAGTAACAAAAGACAAACAATGAGAAAATAAGGAAAAAGGTAGGCACGTAGGACATCAACTAACATCATAAACAAAGGAAAAATACCAAAAATACGAAAAATAGTGGTAATTCTTTACAAAAAGTTTACATTTTTTAACTACATTAGTTAACATTAACGGAAACACTACAATAAGGTGTCATTTGTTACATTTGTTAATGCATAAACTAACAAGAACAAACAATGAACAATACATTTATTACATTTGTTAAAGTTAGTTTATAAAAATGCAGTCGTTCATTGTTTGTTCATGTTAGTTCACAGTGCATAAACTAATGTTAACAAACACAACTTCTGATTTTAATAAAGCATTTGTAAATGCTACAATTAATAAATGCTGTAGAAGTGTTGATCATTCTAGTTCATGTCAATTAAAGTAGTTAACAAAAGTTAACTAATGAAACCTTATTGTAAAGTGTTATCACATTGACAATAATAAAACTATATATATAATTGTATATTGTATAAACAATAAAAAAAAATCACTTAAGTGTTCAAGTAAAATTGTAAAACTTTTAAAAATAGTAAGCACTGATGTGCTTTACAAACTTCCCAGTGTAAACTGAATTTCTGTGCAGAAAGATAATAATAAATAAAAAAGGTAACACTTTACAAAAGGTTTCATTTGTTAACTATGTCATTCGCTAACATTAACCAACATTGAACAATACTTTCTGGAATTAAGACATTATAATCTTTGTTAATGTTAATGATACATTTTGAAAATCAAAAGTTGTATCTGTTAATATTAATGCACTGTGAACTAACATGAACAAATAATGAACAACAGTAGTTTTATTACCTAGCATTAATAAATGCAAAAGCATTACTTAAATGCTTGAAACACATATTGTTTATTGTTAGTTCATGTAACCTAATGCATTAACTAATGTTAACAACTGAGACCTTAGTGTAAAGTGTTACCAAAATAATAAAAAATTAGGACAAAATTAGATTTGCCTTTCATTTTTTCATGTTTCCCAATTTTTTATTATATATTTATATATATATATATATATATATATATATATATATATAATTCAGTACTGACCTGAATAAGATATTTCACATAAAAGAAGTTTACATGTAGTCCACAAGAGAAAATAATAGTTGAATTTATAAAAATGACCTCATTCAGTTTACAGTGCACTTGACTCTTAATACTGTGTTGTTACCTGAATGATCCACAGCTGTGTTTTTTGTGTTAAGTGATAGTTGTTCATAAGTCCTTGTTTATCCTGAGCAGTTAAACTGCCTGCTGTTCTTCAAAAAATCCCTCAGGTCTGACAAATTTTTTGGGTTTTCAGCATTATTGAAGGTTCGGAAGGTTCAAATGCTCACTGATGCTCCAGAAGGAAAAAAGATTCATTAAGAGCCTTGAGTGTAAACTTTTGAATGCACTAAGGATTGGACATTTTTCTTATTTTGCCTAAATATCATATTTTTTTCATTTATTACTGCCTTTCAGAAGCTACAGAAGAACTTACATGTTCCCCAGAAGACAAAATAAGTTAAATTTACCCTGATCTTCAAATTCAAAGAGTTTTTACACCCCATTTTTTTTTTCTGAAGTATCAGTAAGTTTTTTTAACCTTCTGTAATGGTTGCGTACGAGTCCCTCGGTTTTCCTCAGCATGAAAAGATGGATTTCAAAATCAGTCACTAGGCGACATTCAATTACAGATTTGCGCAAAACGTTTAAACATATTTTATAAATGACAATAAAAAATAGTGCAAAATTACGGCATTTCCATTAACCAATGTTATGTGACTAAAACATATGTTTTCCCTCTCGCGATAAGTCATGGCAATGGATTTTGGTGGGATCTTAATCGAATGTGACCTGTAAATGTGAAAAAAAAAATAATAATGTTTTTGAATTGCCTGAATAACCACCTCGTGTGAGCGTTTTTTTTTTTTTGTGCAATTGACGCGTTTCCATTAGGCGTATTTTTAATTTGCAATTTCAATTTGCGCAGTTAGAAGGGTAATGGAAACACAGCTATTGTTGAGTTCAAATACATAACAATGCTGAAAAAAAACAAAGAATTTATGGGACCTGAAGGATTTTTCTGAAGAAGAGTGGGCAGTTTAACTGTTCAGGACAAACAAGAAATTCATGAACAACTATCACTAAACAAAAAAGGTAACAACACAGTATTAAGAATCAAGGGTATGCAAACTTTTGAACAGGGTCATTTTTATAAATTCAACTATTATTTGGTCGTGTGGACTATATGTAGACATCTTTTTGTGTATTCAGATACATGCATTTTGTATGATCATTTATATTTTGTTAAAATAATGAATTATTAATAAATTATATATATTTATAATATTTAGCAGGACAAACTCTCCCCTTTTAATTGCATTCCAACGATTACATTTATCAGTGACCCACTTGAAAAACTTTCACTACTTGATAAAGACAGTGTAGCACTGAAGAGCGGACAGGCTAGTTTGTGAACACATCACACGGAAGCCGCTCTAATCAATAATGAGCGCATGACAGTGATGGACTGCCTGAATCTCCAGAGAAACAGGAGACAAAAGTGTTCACTGCTCACAGTGCAGTGCCTGCCCTTGTGCCAAGGTCGTCTACTTTTTCACTATGACTGGAAACAAATGTCTGGATAAGGCATTTTTTATTACAGTACCTTCTAAATAACCTTGACTTGAAAATACTGTATATTTTGGATATGTGAGACTATATGCATTATATGAAAGAAGCCTGGTGTAGCTTATTAATGAAATCTTTCAAAAATACTCCCTTTTTCAACATTTACTGCTGATTTTTAGTAGCCTGGTGGTTTAACAAGGGCAAAGGCAATCATGATACATTGTCAGTATTTATAGTAGACTGAGTTTTTGTCCAATCTCCAGGCCAAAATTGAGGCTTTTGAACAGGAACCGCATTATGGGATAAATATATTGCATGGGTTTGACACCTGACCCTTAATGAAAACAAAACAAGCAAAAAAGGAAGTTTAACTCACCATGGGGCTGTAGCACTGAAATTTATTTCCTTTTATTGGCCATAAAAACAAATTGGCTCCCTATCTATTATTTTAGCGAATAGAGACTTCTCTTCCCTGCTTCATTTGAGCTACACACTAAAAAACTCTTGCAGCCTTCACAGTGACACATCTTTAAAACGGTTGAATCTTTGATATTCTGTGTTGTGCACATCAGAGAAGACAATGCAGAACGTATTAAAATGTCATCTCAAAATGAGTTGCAAAGAACATTCTTAAATGTTTTTAACCTCGAGATGTGTTCGCCTCAGATTATGCCTGAGGAGAATTGAATAAACATGAACTTCATTGCTCTGTAGAAAATCAAAAAGTGCAATCACCTTGAAAAGTGAAAATAAAATGCTTCAGTATGACTTACTGTCAGTGTAAGAAATTCAAATTCTGCACACATTGGTTGAGTTCTTTGTTGAGGTCTTGAAGAAAACATGACATTGGACTACTGATGTTGGCGGTATCCCAGCTGCATAACAATATAAGTGACTGAGTAACAAAACATTATGCATTGCAAACAGCTACCAAAAAAAAACTGCCCAAACAACTTGCCTGTAAAATCAATAACTTGTGCCTTTCTCACAATACCAAAAATCTACCACTACTAGCTATTGCCACCACATTCACAAAACCACATATATTTCACCAAGCAATGCAATTCAACGTAACAGTTACCTTAATGGTTGCTGTGCGTTAACATTATGGTGCAAAGCTCATTTGTATTCAGAGGCATGGATGATTTTAGAATGTTTCTTTTAAATTGGTAACATATGCTTCAAATGCTTCAACTCTAGACATGATACATTATTCTGCCAGAGCGCTTAGCATACTTCTCATTGCATGGGGAAGGGCACAGGCTAATATAACCCAAACTGGTTTTTAACAAGCCCTCTATTTCCAGCTGTTTCCTCAGCATGATTCCCTTAGAAATTGCTTCAAGTGCTTTACTTTTTCACTAAAACAATTAGAAAACAAAGCCTTGGTTTGGTATTTAAAATACCGTAAGCATTTTCAGTGAAGCTGAAATGGTATTTGCCATGTCTGAACCAAACTATAAAACTCATGTATCTGATGTGCACATTTAAAAGTGACATTCTGTCAGAATTCTACATTTCAAAGCTGTTAAGCAAATAGGTATAATTGTAATTGTATGATTAGATGTAATTATATTGACAATTTAACACTGCCTTAAAAGGATAGTTCTCCATAAAAAATGAAAATTCTGTCATTAATTCCTCACCCTCATGTCGTTTCAAACCCATAAGATATTTTAAGAAATCAGAGTGTTTTCTTACCCTGCATACAGGAGTGCATTTTGTGTGCAAAGAAAACAAATGTAAGAAAATAAGAAGAGAAGAAATTGTTGAATAAAGTCATTGTTTTTGTTTTCTTCATATTATTTAGGTTTGAACCACTGATGTCACGTGGACTATTTTAATGATGTCCTTACTACCTTTATGGGCCTTGAATGTGTCAGTTGTGTTGCTGACTATGCAGGGTCAGAAAGCTCTTGGATTTCATCAGAAATATCTTAAATTTTGTTCTAAAGACGAACAAAGTTCTCACAGGTTTGGAACAACATGGGTGATCTTCATTTTTGGGTGAACTATCCCTTTAAGCATTGTACAAACAGTGTACAAAGGTAATATTATATTTCTGTCTGATAACAATAACACAATAAATAAAGGACTTTAAATGACAGATCTATTCCATGGTATTGGTTACAAATAATTATATACTATTTTATTAACAGTGTTCTTTTTAAGTGTTCTAAATTTATTTTGACATAAGAGCATGTTATTGCAGCCTACAATATGCAAAATAATTTATATTTATTTTAAAATTTGGTTAAGATTACATTTGACAGTGCTTTTAGATAGTGTGGAATAGATTACTGTGGAATAGATTAATGCTAAGTGAATGTTATGTGACTCCAAGGGAAGCTAAATGTAAAAAGGGGGAAAAATAATTAAATTAAATATAGCTATATAACTTTATACAATATTTAATGTAATAAATTGGCATAGAAACAATTTTCACTTAGAAAGTGCTAGTAATTTTTTACAAATAATAAGAAAGAATCAGGAATTAACACACTGAATTAAATGTGATTTTTTTTTTTTAAGTTTTTTATATATGTATTTAAAAATGAATCTATCATATCATAACTGTAACTCTAATATCTAAAGATAACCAATAGGGCTGGGTTTTGACACAAATTTAACAATTTGATTTGCTTCTGATTCAGAAACTTGTGATTCAGTTAGATTTCTGATTCAGTATAGATGATTTTAGATATATTAGGTACAGTACATCCCAAAATTTCTCAAGCAAAAAAATGAAATAAAATAAAAATATCAAATGATGCTATAAAGTATTAATTAGAGTCAATTGGTACTACGTTACCATAATATGAATTGTAGCTATACAAATGTTTAAATTACATTCAATTAAGTTTTCATAATAAAGTTACAATCACATAATCATATTTCTACTCCAGTTTGTTTTTTGAAATATAAACATTTAATCGCTGACTGTCATTAAAACGACTGAATTTTTTAAAACATCAATTAAACACTGAAGAACAGTAACAATTATAATGAATCTGTTATATGGTGCATATATTTAGCAAAACGAATATCTTTTTCTGAGGTAAATGTTACAATACGTGACACATTGTTTACAAGCTGTTATTTTGACATCTTCCCACAATATGAAAAAGTGTCTCTATAGACCTTGTGGCATTTATAGAGTGGGAGTACATTGTAAAATTATGTGAAATACAGTGCTTGTCTTCCCGCTGCCGATTTTCTTGAACTGAGGCACTACAAAGATCTGTCACTTTACATTAAATGGTGCCAAAACAGCATTTATTGTTTGAATGCTGTAATAAAATGGACAGAATTTGAAATATGAGACTTTGGTTTATATAAAAAAAACAAAGCACAAAGCTTATTGCGATTTATTAGATGGGAGGCATGCTACAATTTTATGTTCATTAATTAAAAACAGACTAGGCTCATCAATTCTTGGAATTTAAAAATTAGTATAGTTTTGTAAAACCAAGACATCAATGTTTTTTTTATCCAGCCCTAATAACCAATGTGGTACTAATATATATCATGCATCCATTATAATAAACAGACCAACGTCCATTAAACATTATATTGTGTATTAAGAACCGTGGGAATGTATAAACCAGTCAACTTCCAGATCACAACTATCTGTTTTATAATCTGCAATATAATGTACAACACTAAAAAAGTGTCTCTATAGAGTCTGTGGCGTTTATAGAGTGGGAGTACATTGTAAAATTATGTGAAATACAGTGCTTGTCTCACAAACAATACATACACATCAACACACCATCAATACCAAGATCTAAAGCTCAGTATACTTCCAGTTTTGTTCCCATAGGCTGATTTTATGGCTTACATTATTGAGCTCCCATGCACGCACAGGCCAAGAAAGCATGAGTTGAATCTGGCACGCGCCTGCTCCGTACCCATCACCCACACCTCAGCAGATTATGAATCCCAGCCCAACGAGCCTCTGCAGAGATCAGAGGTGGCCACACACAGAGGTCGACCTCAGAATCCTCCCATCACACAGTTTTTTATTAAAGCTATATTTCAAAAAGCAGAACGTGGTGAACGCACGCACAGCTCCAGCAAGCCACGCTCTGGCAAGCGGCTCCTGATTAACAGAGACACCGTACGGGAATGGAGAGCCATCCTTGGACAAACTTGAAAACAAACTCTGTCAGAGTTCTAAATAATGCACAAAAGCTCCGAGGACCGTCTAGCCTGCAAGGAGTCGTAAATACAACACACATGGTGCGAAGCCTTGATAAAATATGCATTCGCTCCAAGTTGCAGACAGCAGGAATTTGTACCAAAGCTCAAAGCTGGAACATGGGTGACAAAGGACATTATGTTCAAAACTGCTTTACGCTTGATGTGTATTCAGCCTAGCAAGTATACACTCTCACGTTCTTTGAGATTCTGGCATAGGAGAGTCAAAAGACCATAACGTATTGCTTTTCCATAGGCTTCACCTCACTTCAAATTGCTGCAGTACTCCAGAAAAAATAGATCTGACAGAGAGAGGGTAGAGAGTGAGATTGAGGTTTATTAGGTATAATTTTCTGCCTCATCTTTACCTCTAGCTTCACTTATTGCTCCCACTCTGATCTTATGGAGCCACAGCCATGAGAATTATTCTGAGGCTCAAAAACCTAAGAAATTTGTCTGTTTTTCTCTTTGCTTATCTAGTTAGAAGGGAAATATTTCATCTAGGCTATTAGCGATAAACTTACAAACAGTCATCTCCCTGTTCTAGCGTGTAAATAAGGAATAGAAAGCTAAACAAAAGTATGAAATACTCCGAATATAAATGCTGCTTTCTCTCTCATGCTGGTGGAGGCCAAACCAGGAGATAATTAAAAGGGCATAAATCAAGTTGATAAGGATGATGTAATTAAACACTAACACATTTCACTCAGAGTCTCTTGTGTTGAGAATGCACAACACTCTCTGCTGGGAAAGAGAGTGGGTTGAAAGATAGTCTCAGATTTGAGCAAATGCTTGAATGTGGGCAAAAGACCTTTATTTAGTACAGAGTCCCCAACAGACATTTGCAAAATTTCTAAAAAAAAAAAAAAACACAAGTGATTAAGAGAAATGTTTCGCATGCTCACAAGAAACTTTCGCACACTCATGAGAAACGTTTTGCAACGAAGAAAACAAAACCATGGATGCACATGAATTAATCTATTTTAAACTAGGCTTTCAATACAAAGACATTGTTTCTGTTCTTGCATTCTGACACATATCGTCACTGAGCGGCATAAAAACAGCTTTTCCCCTCAGGCTATATTCCACCTGAACAATACATACACTCTTAAAAATAAAGGTTCTTTATTAGCATCTTTTGTTCTATTAAGAAACTTTGACATCCATGGAACCTCTCCATTGCATTAAAGGTTCTTTATAGTGGAAAAAGGTTCCTTAGATTATTAAAGTGCTCTTAGCAATAGGGAGAAATGTTCTTTACAGAACCCAAAATGGTTCAACAACAACAACAAAAAATATTTTTAAGAGTGTAACATCTCAGGACTGTTCATGTGTATGTAACTTTTCAAAACTTGTAATCTGTAAAATAGTATGTTTGCACATTCAGAATTATGTCTATTTTCTACTTTTTATTACAGTATAGCTATTATTTATTTATTTATTTTCTGTTCTCTTTGTTATTAGTAATTTTGTGCTGCTATTAATAGCTACAGTGACCCGAAAAGTAATTGGACCTTTTGGACAAGTAAGACACTTAAAATGATGTCATACAATTGGATACAATAACAAAACATCAAACTATGTGGCATCTACATATCTTTTCTCAAAAATACTGTAGTCTTCCTGTGAAGATTAGTTACCAGAGATGTGGTTCATCACATGTAAGGATGTATAAATTCTACTAGAAAGTGTCCAAATAACGTTTGTCTCATTTTTGAGTTTGTTCTATCAGTTTTATCCTTCATAAGTGTGTTTGTGCTGTATTGCTTTAAATTAAAGAGATTGTGAATTTACAAGAATATTTTTAAAGAAAACAAATCTGTAAAGAAAATAAAAAATAACGACTTTATTCCTTTATTCAACAAATATCTTCTTTTCTGTCTTCTCTTTGTGTTCTGAAGATGAACAAAGGTCTTATGAGTTTGGAACGAGATGAGGGTGAGTAATTAATGACAGAAGTGTCATTTTTGTGTAAACTTTCCCTTTAATTTATATAATTTCTATTCTGAATAATTTTTAAGGTTTTATTTATAAGTTGTTCTTATGGTAAATTTATTCTATGTGCGGAGAGTCTGACAAAAAAATCACTAATCATACTATGCTAATCATGCTAGAAACATGCTAGCAACAGGCTAATCATGCTAGCAACACTAGTAACATGCTAACATGTGCTAATAACATGTTTATCATGTTAGAAACATGGTAACATGTTACTTATGCTAAAACGTGTTAATTACATGCTAATCATGCTAACAACTTGCTAGCAACATGTTAACAACATGCTAATAATGTTAAAAGATGCAAGTTTGCAACATGTTAATCACGTTAAAAACGTTCCCTTTAATTGATATAATTTGAATTCTGATTAAATATTTTATCTTATGTTAATTTTATTCAATGTGTGAACAGTTGAAAAAAGAATTTCACTGTAGTCGTACTCTGCTAATCACATTAGAAACATGCTAACAACATGGTAATCATGTTAAAAACATGTTGGTAACATGGTAATTATGCTGGGAAAATGGCAACTACGTGTTAACAATATGCAAATCTAGCTAAAAACATGATAGCAACATGCTAATTATGATAGACACATGCTAACAACAACAAAATGCTACATGTTAATAATGCTAATCTAATCTAATTAGAATGCATTCTGATAATGTTAGCAACATGTTAACAGCATGGTAATCATGTTAGAAACATGGCAGCAACATGTTACTAATGCTAACACCATGCCAACGACATGCTAATGATGCAAACAACTTGCTAATAATGCAGGAAACATGTTATAAACGTGCTAACAACATGGTAGTAACATGTTGATAATGTTAAAAACAAGTTCACAACATGGTAATCATGCTATAAACATGTTAACCAAATTCTGGTAACTTAGTCATGGTAAAAAACAAGTTCACAACATGGAAACCATGCTAAAAACATGTTCGCAACATGTTAATCCTATTAGAAACATGCTAGGAACAGTGGTAACATAATGCTAATCATGCTTGAAACATGCTAGCAACTTGCTAACAACAGGCTAAAAGCAAGTTTGCAACATGTTAATCCTGATAAAAAACATGTTCCCAAAATGCTAATCATGCTAAAACATGCTATAAAAATGCTAAGAACATGGTACTCATGCTATAAACATGTTAACAACATGCTAGTAACATGTTAATCATGGTAAAAATAAGTTTGCAACATGCTAATCATGTTAGAAACATGTTAGGAACAATGGTAACATAATGCTAATCATAATCATGCTAATTGAAACATGCTAGCAACTGGAAACAACCTAAACCAGCTTAAACCAGCAAAAACCAGCATACCAGCATCAAAATCTACCTAACCAGCATATCGTCGCTGTCGGATGGAAACCTCGTTTGTCCAAATTTTGTCAATTTCATATTTTGTCCCCAAAACCGTGGGTCTGTTATTTTTTACAAAGTATTAACCAATCTAAAGTGTTGAAAATAGCTTGAGAACAAATTTCCTAACTCCATTGAACACTTCAACTGTCTGAAAAGAGCTCGTAACTCCACCTCTTCTTCACTATGTCTCCTTCCATCATCTTGTCACAAAGCGAAGCAAAAATAATTAGCAATGAATGTCTCGGGGGAAACAGTAAGGAGATATTTGAATGATCCATTAATAAACTAGTGTATTCTGAGATAGTGTCGCAAAGACCCTGACTCGCAATCTCCTTTGGATGCAACTTTAGAAAGAAATGCATCTTTACGGATTACATAATGAAAGCGTTTTTTTTTTTTTTTTCCAGATTTGTTTTATTTCATTAAGTAATAATTTAAAGCTTTCTATTTATTTATTTATTTATTTTTTTATTTATTTATCATGTTTGTGAGGCGTGTATTCGCTTGAAAAATGTAGCCTAAATGATCGCGCTGGCGCCTCCATGTCCTGCAAAGCGGTTTCAGCTTCCCCTCTCCAAAAACGATATGCACCTAATAGCGCACATTTATCTAGGTTTAATGTTTAAACTGACATTGTTCTATAGCTACTTTAACTGTTTAAAAAAAATGCTCCAAAAGTTTTTCTGAATTAACTTAATAAAAACAAAAAAAAAAAGAAATATAACCACTTTGGCATTGCATACAAAATGTAACTATTTTTTATAGCTGAAACAGTAATAAAGGCTGTTCTGGGAGAAGAGGAAAAAAGATGGACTCAGGTTGGACTCGGGCCGAGAATTCGACCTGACTGGGTGGGCCTGACTGACACCCGTAGCTACGCGCCTGGGTAAATAAATGCGAGGATTCCACCCGACAGCGACGATATGCTGTTTTTTTCAGCAGGGAAACATGCCAAGAACATGGTAATTAGCCATCAAGCCAACCTCAAAAATTGTCTGCAATCTTTACTCATTTAATTTATATGTTGTTCTTATGTTTTATTCTAATTTGATTCTTTGTGAAGAGAGTTGAAAATTAATAATAATAATATAACAATAATATGTTTAATTTATATAGCGCCTTTCCCAAGCTCAAGGACGCTGTACAAGGTATTTATAACATTTTAATGAATTTTTGGAATAAACTTTTGAATTAACTTTTAATTAATTAAAATGATGGAGTAAATGTAATTATATATATATATATATATATATATATATATATATATGTGTGTGTGTGTGTGTGTGTGTGTAATAAATAAATATAGATTTATTTTTATATATTAATTATAATTATAATATAATAATATTTTATAGAATAAATATAAATATAGATGTATCATTCAAAATGATATTTTTTCTGACAGGTCTACTCCAGCCATGTTTGTCTGCCAGCCAGTTGTGCTGCCTATCCCTTATTAGATGACATGGGGCTCACAAAACCACATGCCTTTTTGGTACCGCCATTCCAAATATACCAAAAAGGCATGGAATACTTATGATCTAATTACAGTTCCTCTCCGAGTAGCTTCAGGGCTTACTGTCAGCTATTGTTCTTGCTCATCTGAGGGTCTTTACAACTGTGCATGTGCAAATCTTGTAAATGAATGCAGGCCGCTGTCTCATCCCTGCCCAGTGAACTCTGAATCCCTGAGTCTGTGTGTCTGGGCTCTGGGCTGGTGATGAGTTACAGAGGTATAAATCCCTTGTTATTTGGCACACAGAAAGGACTGCTCCATTGGAGGGTTTGTCACTGCAACTGCACCCCAAGACAGCATGTGTGCATTCTTCGAAGGCCTGAAATCCCTGTGGCATGTGGTTCTGGGGCGTCATCCAGAGCTCCACCACCAGCTGAGCAGATTTAACTTGACAGTTTGCCTTGTATGACTGTACTGCTCGTCCTGATAGCTGAACCTGAACAAAAATAAATAGTGGTGTAAAAAACGAAAAATCCAGGAAACCTCTTCTGATAGAAAAATAAAAGGAGTAAAAGCCTATGTTGACAGATCGAGGGTTGGCATAAATGATATATGGGAATTTGAGCTCCATATCTGGCATGAATTATATACCTCTCAAGTTTTACCATATCAACATGGAGGAAGTGAGATATCTGTGTTGTTTTATAGCCCTGATGTCGAGCCTTTGTGATTAGTATCCTTTCAAGGTGTTGAAGGATTGTTATGGCATGAAAAGAAGGAGAAAACAATGTTTAAACATGTTTCAGAAATACGTTTTTTTCCATTGATGCTACCTTTTATTCTTAGTAAACATTGAATATGTAATTAGTCCTTGTGCAGGTGATGTAAATTCTAAATATTTGGAGACCACACGCACTTACACAAGAAAAGTGGCGATGAAACACAATCTCCATTGAACAACTTCATCAAACAATATTTTAATAAAGGGTTTCTTCATCATAGTGTTGATATCTAGTAACATGTCAAGACAAGGTTCTGGTGCACAGAGTTTCTCGCTTCTACTCGAGTTGTTTCGCATGCTCCTGCTAAGCCAAAATTAGTTTCATTCATTTGCAGTATTTATTCATCCCTGTTTGTAAATTCAGATGGATCTAAAAATAAGTTATGTATAATTATTCGCATCTGTTTTGAACTTGCAGTATTAATACCCTCGCGTAATGGCTTAAAGGGATAGATCACCCTAAAATTTAAATTCTGCCATTTAATCACCCTCAAAGAAAGAAACCGGTGCATGTTTTGAACTGGGTGAGTAAATAAGACAGAATTTTCATTTATTAGGTCAAATAGCCCTTTAATATCATTGGTTGATCTTAAAACGTATGAATGTCTGTAGGGTCTGCAGAGCTTTTGTAAGCTGTCCCACACACATGCGAACACACATAATCGATCTCCGACTGCCACTGAGATAATCTGTGTCTTAGGTCATTCGATATGGTCTGATCTATTACCTATCAAAGGCCATCCAGCCGTTCCTACAGAGGCAGTATTAAATACAAACCCAAACCTCATTGATCTCCTCTCACGAGGCCCATGAAAACAATGAGTGCGAGGAGTAATGTTTCACAGAGGAAATGTTTGGAGTAGATATCTCTGAAAAGGTGGCAGTGTAACCTTTAAATAAAAACATGGCTCAGATAAGCATAGAATAAAGCTTTTGGGCTTTGAAAGAATACAGTACATTATACTCTATCTATCGGTTGGCGCGATAGAGATACGATTGTTTGCAGGTCTTTAGATTACTTTTGCAGGACAGATGTTGAGCATGGCCTGGATTGTCACTTTATTTTTCATTGCTACAAGAGTTTAGACAGATGAAAGACTTAAAAGACATATTTTCACACATTTGATACAGAGGTTAAAATAAGACCAAAATAAGAGGGATCATAGAAAATGCATGTTATTTTTTATTTAAAACTGACCAGAATAAGATATTTCACATAAAATATGTTTACATATAGTCCACAAGAGAAAATAATAATAGTTGAATTTATAAACAATTAACCCATTCAAAAGTTTACATACACTTGATTCTTAATACTGTGTTGTCACCTGAATGATCCACAGATGTTTTTTTTTTTTTTTTGATAGTGAGTCAATTGTTCTGAACTGCCTGCTGTTCTTCAGAAACATTCTTCATTCTTCTCAGCATTTTGTGTATTTGAATTCTTTCTAACAATGTCTGTATGCTTTTGTGATCCATCTTTTCACACTGAGGAAAACTGAGGGACTCATATGCAACTATTACTGAAGGTTTAAACACTCACTGATGCTCTCAGAGTAAACACGAAGCATTAAGATCCAGGGGGTGAAAACTTTTCAGGTCTGGGTAAATGAAACTTATTTTGTCTTCTGGGAAACATGTAAGTATCTTTTGTAGCTTCTGAAGGGCAGTACTAAGTGGAAAAAATATGATATTTAGGCAAAATAAGGAAAATTTACATTCTGTTCAAAAGTTTACACCCCTTAATGCATTTTATTTCCATCTGAAACATCAGTGAGCATTTGAACCTTGTGTAATAGTTGCATATAGTTGAGTCCCTCAGTTGTCCTCAGTGAAAAAAAGATGGATCTCAAAATCATACAGTCATTGTTGGAAAGGGTTCAAATACAAAAAACAAAAACAAAGATTTATTTCTTAAGAACAGCAGGCAGTTTAACTGTTCAGGACAAACAAGGTACTCATGAACAACTATTACCAAACAAAAAAAAACCTGAACTATTAAGAATCAAGTGTATGTAAACTTTTGAACGGGTCATTTTTAAAATTCAACTATTATTTTCTCTTGTGGACTATTTGTAAACATCTTTTATGTGAAATATCTTATTCACGGCAGTACTAAATAAAAAAAAAACAACATGCATTTTGTATGATCCTTCTTGTTTGTGAACTCTTGACTTCAACTGTATATATAAGACACATATAAGAGTGTAAAATTCTAGTGATAACAGAACTCCAACCGTTTCACTGTTTGTATCACTTTGCTTGTGGCTTTTCTCACATGGCAGATGTCTAAATCCACTATAATTTTATAAATAATACATTATTTTTTTGTGTGTGTGTCAGAATGTAGTTTAAAGAGTTTTTTTAGGTAAGAATGTACTTGTTTAGACTTCAAATATGTGGTTTGTTAATAATCACATCAGAAATGTGAGCTCCAGGGCACCAGCGGCCATTCTGCACTCATAAACCCGCTGAGAGCAGCCTTACTTTAGTCAGATCTTCTAGAATTTGCCTCTCGCTCTAATGTCTCTATAGCGGTTAAACATGAGATATAATTCATTTTGGGTAAATATAACAGCCAGTCTTTGGTCTCATTTGTTCCAGTGCAAA
Source organism: Cirrhinus molitorella (assembly GCA_033026305.1). Lineage (NCBI taxonomy): Eukaryota > Metazoa > Chordata > Actinopteri > Cypriniformes > Cyprinidae > Cirrhinus > Cirrhinus molitorella. The sequence continues at coordinate 17,925,090 of CM065127.1, read as the reverse complement.
CAGTTTTGGCTGAGGCCAAAATCTTATCATGTAATATTTTATGAGCGCTGCCTTTACTTTTGACTGAAATTGCTCTGCATCATATTTGAATAAATAGAGTGAAATAAAATAACAATTCAGCTGAAATAAAACAATGCAATTTTGTAACATATAAGACCAACAATAATAACAAAGCTATCATGATATTGCAATAAAATCATCTGGCCTGTGTGTCTGATATATATCTCAAAGATATATTTCCCAACTAACAAGGTGGCTGCTTTTGCTTTATGCTCAATTTGATGCCCCCCACTTTCATCAAGATGTTCTGCACTGAATGGCCAAGTCAGAGCCTCTCTTGAATATAATATACAGTCTCTGTACGGAATAAAGCTCAGGCCGCCACAGTACAGCTAAGAGATTCCAACTCCTCTTTGTCTGCCATGCCGCTCACAGTAAAGATAAATGTGCGGCTGGCTGACTGTTAACACAGCAGGCAGGTAGACTTCCCCTGAGTTACTGCTTTCATCCAGCGCACTTCCAGAGCACTATGAAAGTTGATGATGCTGAGCAATTTCAGCTCTGACAGAGTTGCTGTAGAAATGCTGCCAACAGAAAGGCAATACATTTAGCAGCATGCATTACAGGTGCATTTTCATTTGAGAGGCAATTACTCTCTGCAGTAAAATAGCTTTCTCACAAAGACAGCTCCACCGCTGGAGGGCTGGTGATTTGTTGCGGCAGGCTACTTGGCAGGAAGTACAGGACTGATGCTGGTTTTCCGAACCATTGTTTAAAAAAAGGGTAAATTTGTAAGCAAATTACTCCACCCTGTCCCATTTGTCCCATCTGAACAGGGATTGGGGTCACGTGTGCTACTCTTACAATTCAAACATGTCATTGCATGCATGGAATGTGCTAGTAAAACAAATAAGGTTGACATCAAACTCCACAGGCTCCACCAAGCAATCTTTGGTTAATTACTTCTCTTTAGATGAAACCTCAAAATATTAGTTTCTACCTGCATGCTTCTTTTGAAGAAGCAGCTGTTCACAACAATTTAGGTTAAGAATGATTTTGTCTGTGTCGTGACATTATGACATTAAATGACGTTAAAGGGATAGTTCATCCAAAAATGAAAATTACCCTGTGATTTACTCACCCTCAAGCTATCCTAGGTGTGTACAACTTTCTTCTTCTTTCAGACAAATACAATTGGAGTTATATTAAAAAATGCCCTGGCTCTTTTAAGCTTTATAATGGCTGTTGAGAATTTGAAGTCCAACAAAGTTCATCCATCCATCATGAAAAGTACTCCACATGGCTCTGGGTTAATAAAGGGTTAATAAAGCCTTCTGAAGTAAATCACAACGTTTTGTGTAAAAAAAAATATCCATATTTAAAACTTTATATACCGTAATCTCTAGCTTCCCAAACTGTTTTACGCGTGCGTTCACAAGAGAGTGGCGTTCCAGCAGATGATATGAATTAGAAAACGAGGATCGTCGGAGGATTCCAATATAAGCCAAGAGGACACTTGTTTTCCTTTGCTGTAAACAAAACTTGGTTCTCACACGACTAGCATATACTAGCATATATGCCTACGTCCTACGTCATCTACTGGAACGCCACTCTCTCATGTACTCACATACAACAGTTAGCGGACGCTAGATGTTATGGTTTATAAATTTTCAAATATGGATATTTTTCCTAAGAAGACCTTTATTAACCCCCTGGAGCCATGTGGAGTACCTTTTATGATGGATGAATGCATTTTATTGGACTTCAAAATTTGAACAGCCATTCACTGCCATTATTAAGCTTGGAAGAGCCAGGACATGTGTATTTGTCTGAAAGTCATATACACCTAGGATGGCTTGAAGGCAAGTAAATCATGAGATAATTTTCATTTTTGGGTGAAGAATCTCTAAGAAGAGAGAAAAAAAGAATTCTCATGTGTTGCAAGTATAAACACTGTTGCTGAGAATGTGCAAAGTTGCCAATAGTTGAAAAAAAGTGCTGCCTTTTAATACTTTTCTTTCTTTCTTTCTTTCTTTTTTTTTTTACAGCTTGCTAATGGCTGATCTACCAATATATGCTGTAGTTTTCACTAACAACCAGATCATATTCGCTTCATATTCTGGTGCTGAAAGTATTCCACACTTGAAAATCTTCATTTAATCCTCAACAGTCTGCATCTGATAGAACCGGTCACGAATATGCCAAAAACCCACATATCTATATTGCTATCTGTAGGCAACCAGTTGAGCGTAAACCAATCTTGCAATGGCCCTTGTGATTGAAATCTGTATTTTCTATTACCTCTCTGTAAACAGATGGGAGATAAGAAATGCCAGCAGCTTTGAAAAAGCCACCTCCCTGGTTCCTTCCAGTATAAGATGAAGTAAAGAACGGGGTTCTCCATTGCGGTACGGGAATGATTACCCCCAATCTGTCTCAGAGCCGCAAAGCTTCCCCATGGACTGCCATGACAGCTCGGCTCGGAGGACAAAATGAACATTTTTCACTGAGCAAATTGCCGGGGTTGGTGCGATACGGATTTGCGCTAATTGACAGATGATGTGTTTCCACTGTTCTTTATGAAAGTTAATTGAAATGAAAGCAGGACTGTGAACCTTTGACCTTGAAGCATGCTTCATAATAGTGAGGCATGACCAGGTAGACAGATTCTAATTAAAACACACACAACACAGAAAGACACTTCAATAAATAATGCTGAAATATATTCTCCATGCACTTAATTTCCACATTGTTTGAGAAGCCATCTTCATTCTCTCATTCTCCAAGTTTTATTAAATCTCTACATGGTTTCTGCTGATTACAGCTTACCCTGGGACACCCAAGACATGTCATACGGAAGGTAGACATTTCATAAATCATTTAATTAGGATTCCATTAGTGAATTAATCTGCCAGCTGCGTGCCGCGATAAGACAGTTCACCAGAGGGTGTCCGGAGAATTTACTCATGTCTATCTGTATCTAAAATGGCCTGTCTGTCACACTGCTGTGGGGCTCAGAAGGCTGTTTCTGAAAATGACTTGCCTTATGAATGTTCACCTTACGCCGCAGTGACAGCGGGCAGATTGCTCTCCGTTGCATGCTGCCAAAGCTGTGCGACTAAAACGCTCATCACAATACTCCTATATGGAGGAATTGAAAAGGCATGAAATCAAGGTCAGGTAACATCCAGCTAGTTGTTTACCTACAGATTCTTCAATCCTGCTCTTTATGGAGGGGTGAAAAGGATTTTGGAATCATTTTAGATTTAGTTTTTTATCTGTACCGAGCTTGACTGGCAAGATTGCAGTAGAGGAAGGTTATAAATAGCAGATAAAGCTCGTATAAAATGTGCCGGTGACATGAATTCCAGAGTATACGGCTGACTCGGATGAAAGACAGAAACATATTGCAAGCCAGGACTAAAAAAGGGGAAGGAGTATCTCCAAAGCGCAGCCTGCCAGTGAATGGAATGGCCATAAATTTGTAGGTTTTGAGCTGAGTTCATATCCTGTCTTGTCTTTCATTGTAAACTCTGAGGTGAATTACAGCTATATGTTTGCACATCATTGTGGTTGTGATTTTGTAGCACGAAGCCAGCACACAAACCACCACTTACACACAACTCTTACTGAAGTTAAACACCATCCAGTTATTGCAGTCTACACTTTGACTGCTTCACCTTTCAAAACGCGCAGCATCACATGCATACATCATGGTACTTTCATGAATGTGCATCGAAGACTGACATGGACAAGAAGAAATTGTCATTGTTTTTGTTTTCTTTGTGCAGAAAAAATATTCTCATAGCTTCATAACATTACAGCTGAACCACTGCTGTCACATGGACTATTTTAATAATGTCCATACTACCTTTCTGGGTCTTGAATGTTTCAGTTGCATTGCTGTCTGTTTAAGGAAAAGGCAAACATCAAAAACACAAGTAACCCAGTTTAGAGGCTCCATAGTGATTGTACACAAAGCTAGTCCAAGCCTTTATGCGTATGACATGAACAATTATCACACCAGACCCGAAAACCCATCTCTAACCATTCCACTGTACGGGGGATAGTACTGCCAGAGGCGGGCCTGGTCATAGAGCCATAAACAGATAATAACTTAATGGCAGACCAATTTGGAAGCAGCTGGAAGCAGGTCTGTAGAAGCAGCTGTTTTAACTCAGACATACACACATGGACACATAGTGTATGCATGCACTGGCACACTCACACAGCACCACAACAACCACAAGACAGCTGATATCTGCTTCATGGCTTATTATATTTGCATTTTATACATGATTAGTGAATATGCCAGCTCTTATTCTCTTATTGTCTAAATGTGTGCAGACACACTCGCACACATTGCTCATAATCATTTTGTGTGCTCTGCAACGTTTCATACAACAATGCACATACAGTGGCATGAACAGACAATAAATGTATCAAACGTATCACAAATAAATAAGTGCTGTAAATAAGAGTCAGACTTGATTGAAATAAACCCTCACGCCCAGTTTAGTATTTAGAATTTTCATCCTATATTTCACATCGTGAACAGTGGTCTGCCTGCTGCAGCATTGTCTCTTCTTTGCGTTCGTCTTCAACATCTCTGGCTTCTGTTAATGGCTGTTTACAGTTGGTTTATTTGCCCAGTTATAGAATTTGTTGTGTGTTATTAACAGTTCTAAACATTTTCATGGTCATTCATGGTCTTTCCTGGGATTCGGTTATCAAAGTTTATCAAAACCTTTCATCAAATTTGTCCTAAAACCAAAACAATACCAGTTTTTGTCTTAGGACAACTTTAATAAACTTTTTTGATCCACTTCAAATGTTGACTACAGTATTTCAGTCCCTCAAAGTTTCTAAAGTGGTGGTTCACCAAAATTAATTGTTCAAAGCTTTTCACAATACTTTCGTATGCCCATTGGAATTAATACAAATATATATTTTTTTAAAAAGTCTTATATCTAACTTAAACCAAGCATTTTGTCATGTCCCTGAGGAACTTCACTGAGTTTGTACTATGAAAATTATTAACAAAATGTGCATAGTATCTGTGATTTTTGGCATTTTATTTGGAATTTATTTGTGTTCCTTTCTTGTGAAGAGTATTTTTTTGAAAAAACTAGATATTCTATAAAAAACAGACTTTAAAGTTATGTCCATCAGTCGGAACTCAATCACACTAACCATTCTACCCCCATAATATTTTAGAGTCTTCTCATGTGACACTATTTACCAGAAATTACATTTAGAGCTCTTTAATAGTGGTGCAGAAAATGGTCAGTAGTATCATACTTTTTATTAATATTTTTGAGTTATATCATAGTCACGGGGGGTACTGTCAAGCTTAACAACTCAACCCTGTCACATAAAATTAAGAAGGAAAATTATAATTTTTTTTACATTTTTTAAAAATCCATAAGTGTATACAATGTACTTGTTTTATTGCTGCCATAAATGGTCTACTCTCCTAACTATATGAGGAGCAGTGGCCATTTTGAGTGAAAAACCTCAACCCTGTCACAAATATGTATTTCTTATTGTTACTGGGTTGTAAACTTTTGACGGGGTTGAGTTATTTTCTTCATGTATTAATACTTTTAATAAAAAAATAAATAAAATAGTAATGGTTTCAGCTAATATACACTTACCAAAATCATGACAACTCATATTTATTTATAAATACATTTTTCAATATGTTTTCAGATATGTTGACCCAGAAATAAGGGGACAATATGAGAGGGAACAAAACCAATAATTAAAACTGAAGGAAATGTATCCCTTCAAATGTGTGTGACTTCAACTCCATCACACCTTGTCACATTGATATTTTTGGAAAAATATAGGGAAGACAATTAAGAATGAAATAATTTCTTGCTAATTACTGTTTGACATGTTAAGGACTAAAACAGTAAAATTGCGGTTTTAGTTAAAATTCTAAATTATAGTACACAAATAAAGAGACCATAGACCACACAATTTGTGTATTTTTAGCTTCAGTCCTGTAAAAATGTAAAAAATATGATATATGTTACATTTGTTATCATTAAATTGTTATCAGGGACATGTAAGCAGTAGGTTGATGTTTGTTTTATAACAAGTTGTGTGTAAAATCCTTTTTAAACCAATCCTATTTTGTCCATTATGGGGTTGAGAAATAAAAAGTGTATAATTGTATAGGGTATTTAGAAAATGAATCATTATATAGTTGAAATGTTAACAAATCCCATGAATGACCCTCATACCGCTTGCATAAAACTTGTTTACTGTTTGAACCGGTATAACACCCAGCACAGACAGACAGATACACAGATAGATAGATAGATAGATAGATAGATAGATAGATAGATAGATAATATGTATGCAAGCAAAATGTATCATGACCTGAAATGTAATCAGCGATTTTTATCTACCTGTCTTCTTTTGTCTAGACTTCTAGACTTTTGTTGAGACTTCCTTGTTTATTTAAAGCACAGCTTTAAATTAACAAGCTAAGATCTTCTGAATTTCATAATAGTTTCCTGGTGGATTAATTAAAAAGGAGCGAATCTTGACTGGGATATGTAATGAATATTCATGTCAACAATTTAAATTAAACCAGGTTATTTACACAAATCTAGGTTGACTCAATTTATATTCAAACTTCAGAATACTGTGAATATCACTCATTACCTATGCTGTGCTATACCTTTTCTGGTACACTGTAAGGGTTAAAAGGCACATTTGCAAATGTCTTGTTGATTGCAGATTCAGAATCTAGAGCTATAGCCATATATCTGCCAGACCATCGGTGCGGAACTGAATTCATAACCCCATTGGACCCACAGTCCCATTCCTCATTAGTTCAGCCTAACTTCATGGGAATAAGACATCTCAATGAAGATCCATTTCATTCGGCAACAGCTTATGCATATGGTCTCACCGTTACTTTGTCCAGAATCCATTAGCATTCTTAAACTGTAAATAAATCAATGCATTTGATATGTGGTGAAGCGGTGCATTAATATTTATATGTGTGGATCAGAGGACAGTTATGGTCACATAGCTTCAGGACACACATTGCCCTCTGCTGGTCGCTGCAGCGCTCGTCTGCGGTCTGGGACGACATGTCTAAAGTCCTCATTAGAAAACCGTTGTGCACATTCCCGCGGCCACAAGCTAAGATACTGTAATTTTGTGGCTTGGACGGCTCCGCTCTCTCGCAGGAGTTCTCCGCTCCGCTTACTGATTTACTGTACTGATCTCATAAGCACAACTCAGACTGTTCATATTACTGCTGTCCACCCCAAACACAATACATCAATCAAACCCACACCTGTAATATTGCTCTTTTTTAAAACACTCACATTACTCAGGGAATATGAGAGTTGGCAGCTTGGAAACTAAATTCAAGTCTTATCATTCCTGTATTGACTTGTAAGCCTATTTTAAGGCCGAGACAGCAGCATCCTGTGCAAAAATAAAATCCTCTGGGTAATGGTTTGTGTCAAAACACAAGGAACCAGCCGTTTGTTTGAGTTAAACTAAGCAATGCGTCTAAACAGCTTGTTACGCATACACATTCAAAGAAACACATTCTTGATACCTATTTAATGACTAGTGTGCCTGGAACGGCTCAGAAAGAGAGAAACCAACCTTGCCAAAACAGTGCAGACACTTCCATATCTAAATGATATTATTATAGGGTCAAAAGACACTGTCCTTACAGAACTCAGTGAAATAGATCCACGTATGGATCACATTCTCTGTTAGTCACACAGATAACCTTTCACAATAAAGACGAGTAATTAAACAGCACAGAAAGCAAATTATGCGGTCTATCTAACTTGATTGTGTTGTCTGAGTGAACCAATTTATTGCAACACTATACCTTTTGGAAAATGTACAAAGATTCCCAAGGAGAGAGAGAGAGCTTGTATTGTGCTCGTCCTCTATCAGAAATCTCAGTCCAAAAAAACCCACAATAGCAACTTCATAACGGAGTAAAAAACAGCCTCAGGCTGCATACCTCCACTAGCTCTTATTCACAGCTGTGAGAATGAGGCACATGATCCCTCATTTGCTCTTCCTATTGCACAGATTTGAAAGAAATACATGGAAACTTAACTTTCAGTTTTCTTGAACATTACAAGGTCATTTTGACATGCTGGTTTTGGTTGTTCATGCAAAGCATCTGAAGTGACATATAAATAAAAAACATGTATTAAGACAGGCAATTGAAAAGGATAGTTCACCCAAAAATTAAAATTCTGTCGTTAATTACTCATCCTCATGTCGTTCCAAAATTGTAAGACCTTTGTTCATCTTCGGAACACTAGATATTTAATATCTAGATTTCACTAGATATTTTGGTGAAATGTGAGAGCTTTCTGATCTTGCATAGACAGCAGTGCAATTACTCTCTATGGTACTCTCATAAACACGCGTTGAAGACTGACAGGGAAAATATGAAATTGTTGAATAAAGTCATTATTTTAGTTTTCTTTGCACACAAAAAGTATTCTCGTAGCTTCATAAAATTATTTTATCGATGTCCTTACTACCTTTCTGGGTCTTGAACGTGTCAGTTCTAGGGTCAGAAAGCTCTCTGATTTACTCAAAGATATCTTAATTTGTGTTCCGAAGATTAATACAGGTTTGGAATGCCATGAGGGTGAGAAATTATTGACAGAATTTTCATTTTTGGGTAAACTATCCCTTTAAAGGTACAGTTGAAGTCAAAAGTTTACACACCCCTTGCAGAATCTGCAAAATGTTAATTATTTGACCAAAATAAGAGGGATCATACAAAAGACGTGTTATTTTTTATTAAAAACTGACCTAATAAGATATTTCACATAAAAGACATTTACATATGGTCCACCAACGAAAATAATAGTTGAATTTATAAAAAATGACCACGTTTAAAAATGTACATACACTTTATTTTTAATACTGTTGTTGTTACCTGAATGATCCACAGCTGTGTTTTTTGTTTTGGTTTTTTTTTGTTTATTAATAGTTGTTTATGAGTCTGTTGTTTGTCCTAAACAGTTAAACTGCCCGCTGTTCTTCAGCAAAGTGCTTCAGGTCCCACGGATTCTTTAGTTTTTTAGCATTTTTGTGTATGACTGTATGATTTTGAGATCCATCTTTTCAGACTGAGGAGCTTCAAATGCTCATGCTTTAGAAGGAAAAACGATGCATTACAAGAGTAAATTTTACTTAGTCTACTGGGCAACATGTAAATATCTTCTGAAGGGCAGTACTAAATGAAAAAAAAAAAAAAATTTAGGCAAAATAAGAAAAAAATTACACATCCTCATTCTGTTCAAAAGTTTTCACTCCCCAGCTCCCAAGAAAACAGTACATTGTTTTCTTCTGAAGCACCATTGACAAAAAACTATTTGATTATTTATTTATTTGTTTTGTGTTTTTATTTGAAAGATCAAACGGTATAAGACTAATAAAATAAGACTAATTCCCTAAAAACCAGCATGACAATATGACCAAAAAACTGATAATTGAAGATTTCTGAAACATTAACAAAACATAAAAAACGACTTAACGTTCTTATTTAATTTATTGTTTCTGTAATGTCATGATTGATAAATGTACATGTCACAGCAGTCTCCCGCCAAAATGGTTTGGCTCATGCATGTCAAGGTTTCAAATACTCTACTCTAAACTGTAAATGTGACTAATGGGAAACGTCTCCTTGTCTCAGCTGTGAATGTTCATGAGCTGCAGTCAGAATGCTGGAGTTTTTGTCCCGTGGGAATTCAAATAAAATCATCATTGTTGAAAGATTTCAGCATGAATGCCAAAGGCAATGATTTGCATGGAGTCATCTTAACCCTTTGCAGTGCAAATGTGTGCTTTCCAGGCCAGTCCAGCATTTACTGTACACATACTTTATAGTATGTATTTATACATATATATATATGTTTTAAAGTGCTAAACTGTTGCCTCTCCATTTGCAGACATGACATATTTCCAAGTTAGCTTGAAGTCGCTGACTGGGTTGGTTTAATATAGCCTGAGTCTGAGAGAACGCGGCGGGTGTTGTAATGAAATAAGCCTGCAATTAATTACGATTATTGCTGGTATCATTTACATGACTCCAGTTATAAATCATTGAAGTTGTTTACCACAGAAACGCAACTTAAAAGGTTCTCAGCAAAAGTGGTTCTTCAAGACCCTTTTCTAACAGCCAAGGAGGCAAGGACATGGATAAACAAACAACTCAGCGTTCTACATCAGAGCCCATGGCGTATGAAGATAACACACTAAATTATTAAAAGCTCAGTTGATTAGACTGTTGTGCCACAGTCTTTGTGCTATTTTCATCCTAGGCTCAGGTCAAACACACCAGCTCTGATTTCTCACACACACACACACACACACACACACACACAAACACAGATCCCGCATGTACTAACGGTCTCCAGCACTTCCGTAGAGCCCACTTGCACTTGCCCCAGGATGCAACCTTTCTAAAATCTCCATTTTGACCTGACAAGTTTAAACAAAGCAATTTCAGGCGCAGCTGCACCTGCCGTGTCCGCAAACGTCCTCTGCACTGTCTAGCGGGAAGACAATCATTTGTCTCGTTACACGGCTGAAATGAGCTCAGGATCTCTCTCGCTTGCTTGCAGTGCATGTGTGCTTGGATAGAAATTGGCGTAAAGAAAATATGTTGTGCAGATGGTGAAAAAGTGCACAAAAACAATGCACACCATGATTGAGCTTTTATTTGCCGTTTAAATGCTTCAAAAGCATTGCATCCAGTGCAGTGTGAAGACATATGCTGTATTAGTTTAGACATACCACACACAAAGACCATACACAAAGACTCAGAAAGCTCTGTCTGAACAAATATTTTGAAGCGAATCCATTGAGATGGTACATTGAAATTCTGAGAGACCACTGCCATCGCCATTTGTGATCTTCATGAATATGGATGTTTCCCTATTTTCATTCACAAGGACACACTAGCTTAGAGCGTTAAACGGTTTGGCGCTTTTTGAGCTCCTCACATGGGTGTGAGCAGGTTTTAACAGTGCTGAGGGACCGTTAAAGATAAGTGAGATTTGAGGAAGGATTTGAATAATGGCTGATGTGAAGACCGCTGGAAGGGATACGTGCATGGCCGTATACCAAACACACAGAGGAGGTTAACAGAACAGAAATTCAAAAAGACATTTAATTTTTACACAATTAAATAGAGTACACACAAAATAGTTTTTATTAATATGGGTTAATAAAAAAATGAAACTGTCCAGTCTAAAGAAAAAAAAAATCTAGTTTAAAACACACCAAGGTGTTAGATCTTCATACAGTTTTGAAAGACTTTTATGTAATTTTAAAGAATTGTTTCAGTTTAGTGACTAGTAGTAATAACATAGTACTACCATATTCTCCTTATCTCTATTTTAATTAGTGTAGTATTCAGTATTCTGATTTACATTTATATATTCAGATTTATAAAAATATATTCTAATTTACTTCTATATACTTCAATTTATATTATATTTATTATCTACTTCTGTATATTCACAGTTTACATTCATATATTTAGATTTATAAAATATATTCTGATTTACTTCTATATATTCACAATTTACATTTAAATATCCAGATTTGCATTTATATATTCAGAAAAAAATACATCCTGAATTACTTCTGTATATTTACAGTTTACATTAATATATTCAGATTTATATGTTCAGATTTATAAAATATATTCTGATTTACTTCTATATATTGACAGTTTACAATAATATATTAAGATTTATGAAAATATTTTTTGATTTACTTCTATATATTCACAATTAACATTTATATATTAAGATTTACATGTGTATATGCAGATTTATTACATTTATTCTGATTTACTTCTATATATTCAGATGTACATTTATATATTCTGATTTACTTCTATACATTCATAGTGTACATGTATATATTCAGATTGACATTTATATATTCAGACTTATAAGATATATTCTGATTTACTTCTATATATTCACAATTTACATTTATATATATATATACACTGATTTGCTTCTGTATTCACAATTTTCATATATATTCTGATTTACTTCTATATATTCAGTTTACATTTATATATTCAGATTTATAAAATATATTTTGATTTACTTCTGTGTATTCACAATTTACATTTATATATTCTGATTTACTTCTGTATATTCACAGTTTACATGTATATATTCAGATTTACATTTAAACATTCAGATTTATAAATATATATTCTGATTTACTTCTATATATTCACAATTTACATTTATATATTCTGATTTACTTCTGTATATTCACAGTTTACATATATATTCAGATTTACATTTATATATTCAGATTTATAAAAAGATATTCTGATTTACTTCTATATATTCAGATTTTATACATTTGTGTAAACATTTATGTATTTAGTATTTATGCATAGATACATATGTGTTCATTAATATTACACACTTATAAATTCATTACTTTTTCAAAACACATATCATAAAAGAATGTTTATCAATGTCTTTAAAAACAATGCATTCAGTACAGCACAAAACATATAGAAGTTTATACATACCAGTATAATGTGCTCATCATAAAAGAGGTGTCTTAAAAACACTGTATGAATGAATGGCATTTTTAATGCATTTTTGAATAAATGAATACATCCACGCAAAAACAAAATGAGCATCATGTCACTGACCCACATGCATTTGGTTCATTTGGGTATTTAAAATGTCATTTGGCTAACGTCCAAACTCAGTTTGCTACCATTCATGCATGCTAATTAAAGCAGGCTAACATGGGTTTTAGCATTATGAGGGTTAATCCATTTGTCTCCCTATTTGAAAAGATCCATTATTATGATTTTTAAAAAGCGGATCGACTTTCCCTTCTCAGTTCCTTCTCTGGGCCTAAGGGGCCTGTTGCTAGGCAATAGTGGCTATCTCTGAGGTGACGTGATCTCCCGTGGGCCTGCTTCTCACTCATCACCTTCCACATAAAGACATATGCTCACACACACACACACACACACACACACACACACACACACAGATAGGCGAAGGCACACAGAGACATATGCATAGAAAAAGAAATGAAAGAGAAAGTAAGCAGGCCAAAGATAACAAGGTGAAAACAGAGAGAGAGAGTGTGATTTAAACATTCACGCTATCACATTGCTTCCTCTCGACTCATATCCTTATCTCTAGCAGGCTGTTCTCACTCACTCATTGCAGTGCTGAGAGGGGCTTCCACACACAGGCCAGTGGACCTGGCACACCACAGGCCCTGGAGGACAGGCAGATGGCTGTAATGAGGAAGCCATGGGTGTAAGGGCGGGCATCTGGTTGTCTCCCCCCTCTCCCATCATCTCTTCTCCTCTCAAGAGCTGTGAACGGAGCACTTCAGGCATTCATCAGCCAGAAATTAGCCGAGACTTGACGTGAGAAAAATTCATCATGAAAGCTTGAAACAGCAGGCCCCTCGGCGGGATTTAGGCTTCAAATTTATTCGGCACTTCTTAGGATTCTGCAGAGATGGTGAGAGTGTGTGAACCAGGGTGGCAGGTTTAGGTACTGCCAAGGGAAGTTAGAATAAACTTTAGAAATTTGTAGCAACTTTAAATGGCTTAAAATGTCTAAAATCCATAGACAGAAAAACACAGAGTAAAAGACAATGTCATTTAAAGGTGACATATCATAAAAATCTGACTTTTCATTGTTTAAGTGCTATAAACGGGTCCCCAGTACATCTACCAACCCAGGAAATTTGAAAATAAGGACAACCCAGTAACTTTGTTTTGGTAAGCCTTTTTCTGCAAGCATGTGAAAAAACAAGCTGTCCAGATATCGCTCCCCAGTTCTTAGGCAACCATATTACTGCTCCTTAAAGGAACACTCCACTTTTTTTTGAAAATAGGCTCATTTTCCAACTCCCCTAGAGTTAAACAGATGAGTTTTACAGTTTTTGAATCCATTCAGTCGATCTCCGGTGTCTGCCGTTAGCACTTTTAGCATAGCTAAAGCAATGCTAAAGCTAAGCTATTTAGCATAAATCATTGAATCTGATTTGACCATTAGCATCTAGTTCAAAAATGACCAAATATTTTCGATATTTTTCCTATTTAAAACTTGACTCTTTTGTAGTTACATCGTGTACAAAGACCGACAGAAAATGAAAAGTTGCGATTTTCCAGGCTGATAGGGATAGGAACTATACTCTTATTCTGGCATAATAATCAGGAAACTTTGCTGCCGTACCATTGGTGCAGCAGGTGCAATGATATTCCCCAGCTAGGTAACTTCCAACGTGAACAGCACTAAGCCACTAAGGTAATAGTAAAATAGCTGGGGACTATATTCAGGCGCTGCATAATATCATTGTGCCTGCTGCACCCATGGTACGGCAACAAAGCTCCTTGATTATTACGCCAGAATGAGAGTATAGTTCCTATCCATATCAGCGTAGAAATCACAACTTTTCATTTTCTGTCTGTCTTTGTACACGATGTAACTACAGAAGAGTCAACGAGATGCTAATGGTCTAATCTGATTCCGTGATTTATGCTAAGCTATGCTAAAAGTGCTAACGGCAGACCCGGAGATCAGCTGAATGGATTCAAAAACTGTAAAACTCGTCTGTTTAACTCTAGGGGAGTTGGAAAATTAGCCTATTTTCAAATAAAGTGGAGTGTTCTTTTAATCTGCACATTTCCACCCATGGCATTGCCATTTTGTTTTCGCAAGTTTTGCTACTTGTTTTTATATAAGTTCTAACACCTAGCAAAAGTGTTAGGAAAAGAAAGCATGCTAATTTTTCTGTTGTTGGCTGCACAGAACACTATTTAGAGTCCCATTCTCAGAGGAGACAAGAGAGCAGTGGATCTATTGATTTATTAACTGTGCTGCCACACAGATCTAATATAAGCATGCAATTTCTTTCCCAGCTGTTTGCCTTCACAGACATGACCAACTGTTTTTGTAGCTCATGTGTGTTTTTAACATAAACTTTTGTGTATTTGACAGTTTAAGCGCAATAAGACATGAAAGAGAACTCACACTTTGGTACTTTGTAACAGCCACTTTCTGTGCGCATGACTTCAGATGTGGGCGCTCAGAAAACTGTACGTCCGAAGTTTAAACGAATATGGCTTTAACACCTATGATTTCAGCCATGATAATCAAAACCAAACAGAGTTTTTTAGCAGAGTATCTGAGGTACGAGTTGTAAAGGCACAGCCCTATTCTGAAAAAGGGGAGGGAAGCTGCAGCTTGTTTGCATTTAAAGGGACATGCACAAAAACAACATGTTTTTGCTTCCTTTCTAAATAGGCATTTTCAAAATGATGTAATAAATTATCTGTGGGGTATTTTGAGCTGAAAATGAAACACATTCTAGGGACACCTGAAATTTATATTACATTTTGTAAACAGAGGCATAATAGGTCTCCTTTAATACTGCTGCTATTTTAGGGTGTGTTCAGTAAGTGTGGGTGAGTAAGTGTGAATGCTGCCATCTGAACCCTGGTGCGCACCAAACAAGCGGGCCAAGACTACTAAAAAGATGGGTCTTGGTCTGCTTCCAAACAAACTTTGGTGTGGTTTCAATTAAATATGGACGCAACAAGGACCAAATACTTCTAAAACGAACCAAAAAGCAGAAAGTAATGACGAGATGCGCCGTATGCGACATGATTTCACGAAGGGAACAAGTGGTGTATCCAAAACAAAATGAGCAGAGGGCAAATGTGGAACAACAAGGAGGTAAAGTGCCTTCTATGAGCTCTTTGTAAGTTCGCAGGTGGTGAAAATAAAATCAAATATACGCGACAGTGAGCACGCTTAGTTTAGCAGACAGCATTATGTGTATTTGTCTTAAAGCAATGCTGAGCAGACGAGTGAATGGTTACTTTGATGTACACCACTTTAAGTCAAACACACCTTTTTCTTCTGTTTGGAGTGTTTGGTGAGTTCTGTGACAAACTAAGTCATTCATCCCAACCAATCAGGTTGTGAACGTATCACTATGCCTTTAGGTTCTGTATCTTTAGGTTTGCTGTCAAAAATGCCTGTGTGAATGCTAAGGGGACCAGGACCAAATGTATCATTTTCCTTTTTGGTCCAGATCAAATGACCCAAACAAACCAAACTACAAGTGTGGACATACCCTTAGTAAAATTTAAGAACATATTCAGTGTTCCATTACACCGTGAGCTGCCGCATGTCCACCAAAGCTTTTTTTGTTCCAGAGGCTAGCATATTTTTTCAGTTGTTTTTAATGGAAGCAAAACATTTTTTAAAAATGCAGGAGCTTAATGAGGTGCTGAACGTTATTTTTTTTTCCCACACTGAGCCCCGCGCACTCTGCTTTTTTTTTTCAGCAGCAAGAGTTGAAGAATTTTTAACCCACCCATGCTTTGGTGGCCGGTCAGTATATGGTCTCATTAATCTAGTTGCATTATTCCACCTTTAGATGGCAACAAGAGATGTTTTTATGAGTGAGTCAGCAGTAAAGACTTTCATATTGAAAGAGACTGAAGAGGCTTGTAAACAAGGAAGTTATTTTTACTTTTAACAACATCTTGTAAGACTCAGCCAACAATTGCACTGAGCAGTGGTGTCATTGGAAATTACCCTTAACAGATGAAAGGATAGTATGACAAAGATATAGTCGTACATATACATCAGCAGATATTCAAGCTAATGTTTTATTGTGAATATAAGATTGAGCTAAAGAATGAACGTTGTATCAGATGCAGGTAATCACACTCGCTCAGTCCATCTCTCTCTTATAGTACTCTACATAATATAGTGACCTTTTAATACAGTAATACAATAAGCTTTCAATAAACAACTTAATGTTTCTTCATTACTAGTTCTAAAGTGATTTCAAATTAGTAACAGAGGCTTGCGCTCAGCTATTAAACTGTAATACTGAAATTTGAATCCGTGGTGGAAGGAAGTAGTTCACACAAAACGTTTTTTAAAGACACTCTGTTGTTGTTTCTTATGTTCTTACAAGCTTGTGTCATCGAATTGTTGTATAAATGCAGTATCAGGATACTCTTACCCCGAAATTTTGAATGTTGATGTAACATTGTGTACATTTGGTTGACCTACAAAAAAGTCTCCTGGCACAACATCCGAAACCCAACAGGAAGTCCGTTATTTTGATTTTCCTGTCTGTGCAGTTATTTTTCCATTTTCAGGCCTCACACTTTAACAAACTCCTCCTACAGTTTTAATTGGATCATCTTCAAATTTGGTGAGTGTGATCATAAGGCCTTTGCGATGCTAAATTGCGAAGATCTTGCGTTTTTGGCGAAGGGCGTGTCCCTGGCGGCCTGACAATTTTGATGTTTCGTCATGAAACAGGAAGTTGCTGTAACTCTGGCAAACAATGTCCGATCTGCACCAAACTTTACACGTTTCATAAAAGGCATGTCCTGAACATATATCCATGCCCATATTTAATTGTAGTGCCACCTGCTGGCAACAGGAAGTGACATGTTTAACACTGTTATGGTCTCCTAGCAACATATTAAAAAGCATCAGCAAGTTTTAAATAGGCTAGACATGCTAAAACATGTTAGCAACACTTAGCTAAGTGCTAAAGCATGCCATTAATGCAATACAACATGAAGTTACTGTAACTCAGGCATGCAATGTCTGATCTGCCCCAAACTTAACATGTTTGATAAGAGTCCTGGCCTGAACACATTTACATGCCCATATTCAGTTATAGTCATAGCGCCACCTGCTGGCAACAGGAAATTACTTCTTTTACACTAACTTAAACATGCAATGTCCGGTTTTCCCCAAACTTCACATGTTCGATAAGAGCCCTGGCCTAAATACATCTTAAGGCAAATATTTTATTATGATCAGGGTGCCACCTGCTGGTAACAGGAAATTACTTGTTTTACACTAACTTTAACATGCAATGTCCGATCTGCCCCAAACTTTATATTTGATAAGAGCACTGGTCTAAACACCTCTAAAGGCCAACATTCTGTTACAATCATAGCGCCAACTGCTGGTAACAGCAAAATACTTCATTTGCAACTTTAACATGAGATGTCTGGACTGACCCAAACTTCACACTTTTCATAAGAGTCGTGGTCTGAACACATCTTAAGGTCAATATTCATTATAATCATGGCAACAGGAAGTTACTTGTTTTACACTAACTTAAACAAGGAATGTTCAATCTGCACCAAACTTCATATGTTTGTTAAAAGTGTTGGCCTGAACACATCTACAGGCCAATATTCAGTTATAGGCATAGCGCAGCCAGCTGGCAACAGGAAGTTTGGCACATCTAAATGACTTTAACATATTCCTCCTATATTTACTATATAAAAAGCATAATGCCCACTGTTAGCTGTTTTCCTAAAGCCCGGGTGCAAGAGCCCTTTCATCGCTGCTTGCAGCTTTAATATTGTACTTTTTTTTATTATTTTTAATTTGATTTTGATCTGTAACTTGCCTTCAGTATCACCTTTCGCCACCGAAGACCCCTGTATTACAGTACTGGATTGTTCCTCTCACATATGGCTTCTGCCTTTGTAGAACGTTCCATATCAGTCACCTATGAGGTTTCATGACAGTTAGTAAGCAAGTCTATGTAGGCTGGAGGCAGCATACTGGGTTTTGGAACAGAGCTTTAGTGTGTGCCAATGTTTTAAGAGGAATGTTTAAGACAAATAACAGTGAATGGTAGTCTGAGGGCTCAAGCCAGTTCCACTAGTGCCAGAGGGCCAGCAAAGACTGAGTGAATGTACAAACTGCATGAAACAGAGGCCCTATTCAGCGCTTAGCACGACATGACAGGCTATGTCTGCTGAACATGGCTGTGCAAACACACACTCGCACAAGAAAACCTCCAGTTGGTTTTCAGCAAAGCCAGTAAAGTCCCCATCAGCAGAGTGTTTATCTGATCTCAGTTCAGAGGCCCCAAACAGGCCTGACTGTAGACCATCTCCACAGAGATGATGAGAGACATGAGCCTGGATCCTGTGTCCATCCTCAGAGTGGCTAATCCATCTATCATGTCCAGTGCTGATAACCTCCTCCATGTTTGGCCTCTCATGTCACCGCTGCTTTGTACACTTATCTGCACCATAATGTTGGGTTGTGGGGGATCAGAGAGTGTTAAGTATAGCCAACAGCAGGGCAGAATTGTCTTGTGTGGCGTTTGTTGGGTGGCTGTCCTAGAATGGGTCATTGACATGATGATCACTTTCTGTGCTATCAATTTATCTATTCAAAAATACATTAAAAACACACACATAATGACTTGAATATACCTTTCCTGGATAAGCATGTTTTAATTTCTGTATAATAATAAAAATTACCATTTTTATTTTATTTTTTATAATGGTATTTATTTATTTATTTTGAATTATTTTATTGTATTTATTTATTTTTGTGCAGCGTAAACTCATGGTGTCAGCTGCTCTGTTATCTAGTGTTGTTTTCACAAATTAAAAAATAAAATGTTTTAAATTAAAAAGCTGAAATAAAATAATATTAAAAAATACAATAAATTAAAATGATCAGTTTAAGTTCAAGAATTAAAATACTAATAAATAATATAACTAATAACTAATAAATTATTTATTTGTATTAGTATAACTAATAAATAATAATTATAATAATATTGCTTTTCCTGAACATGTGTGCATTTTATGTATAATAATAAAAATGGTCTTTTTATTTATTTATGTGTTTATTTTGGTAGGATATAAAATCATGCTGTTCTGTTATCTGTTGTTGTTTTCACAAACTAATCCAAAAACAAAAACAAAAAAAACGTTTTCAATTAAAATAAAGCTGAAATTAAATAAACAAATTCACAATAAAATAAAATAATTAGATGAAAACCTACATGAAAACAAGTAAATAAATTTAAATTATGCAAGTTTAAGTATTAAAAAACTTAGAAATAATAATGATAATAATAATACCTTTCCTGAGCATGTATTTATTTTCTGTATAAAATAACTTTTTATTTTATTTTATTCTATTTTATTTTATTTTGGGGCATAAAATCATGGTGTCATCTGTCATGTTATCTAGTATTATTTTCACAAACTGAACCAAAAACAAGAAAGAAAGAACATTTTCAATTAGAATAAACCTGCACTTAAAAACAAACAAACAAAAAAACATAAAATAAAATAATTTGATGAAAACCTAAATGAAAACAAATAAATTAAAAAGTATACAAGTTTAAGTTGAAGTATTAAAATGCTAATAAATAATAATAAATAATTGCCTTTTTATTATTTTATTTTATTTTATTGTGGGGCATAAAATCATGGTGTCAGTTAAAATAAAGCTAAAAAAAATACATTAAAATAAAATAATTAGACAACCTAAATAAAAATAAATATATATGTATATTTTAAATAAAATATAAAAATAAAAGTTAATTTAAAAAAATAATAGATTTAAAGATTTCAAAAGAAAAAAATGTAAAAAAAAATGTTGTTGTGCTTGTCTTTTTTTCTCTCTTTTTTTAACACTGCAAAATGAATACAAAGAGTATATTTAAGAACTTGACATGTGTTAAACTCAAATTTTAAAAGACCCATGTGTGCAACTGTCCTGTTGTCCACCGTGGGAAAAGTGTAGCGCTGAGTTTGAAAACCTGTGAATGTGATGCAGAGCTCCATGTCTGTGTATTCAATATGTGGCTTTCTTACAAGTAAACAGCAAAGACATAATAAGACAAAGAAAAATGAGTGAGAAGGAAAAATCACGGTGTGTATGAAAGCTATTGTTAACCACACTGATTAAGATTGAGTTTACTGTGATTAGGACTCTTTACACTTCTGGACAGATGCCTTCTGTGCCTTTTCTATCACCGCCAGAGACCCGAAGACATGTCACTTCACAAAGAAAAGCTTCTACATACAACATTATATGCAAATATACATTATTTCCACAAACAAATGAAAAACAATATACACATTTCTTTCACACACACACACACAAAAGGCCTTTTTTCAACTGCCCTAAGACAACAGGCTCCGGGTAACATTTGCTTCCCAGCTGTGTGGGCACATCTGGGATGGCAGGAAATTCAACGGCTGTCAGCGTGACGTGCAATGAATGTTTTCCAAGCACTTCAGAGGATGAGCTAAACTACAAACCCCTTCCCCCTCCATCATCTCCCACCCCTCTACAATTTATGGAGTCCAGCAGCAAGTGGTTCTCATTAACGATGTCATCTTCTTAACAAATTGCTGCGTTGCTCTCACAGCTGGGGCTTGCGCTTATGGGGACTTATTATGTTATTTACCCCATGTCATGCTCAGTTTTGGCTGAATTAGAATAGGTTGAACTGTTTCTGAAAGCTTTTTTCACCTTTTACATTATTGTTTATTTGTCTGGAATATATTTATTGGGAATATATTTTTATGAAATGCATGCCAACCTAAACTATTACAGAAATGTTCTTGGGAAGTTAAAATAAACAGATTTTTGCATTGTGTAACATAAACCTAAAATGCATTTATCACTGTAGTACTATTATAGTTTTTATTAATATTTTGGATACAGGGTTTGCACTTACGTCACTTTTTAGTCAGTTACCCGGATAGGCATGGCCATATTGGCGATACTCGGATGTAAACAACAGCATTTATTGCTATTAATGTACTACTGAATATGTTGTTCTGCTAATTTATGTTGGCTAAACCACAGAAAAAAAATGTGTGGAAGCTGCTAAATCATATACAGAAGGACTTAGCAAGAAGGAAAGGGCATAATATTTTGACAAACTAAAGTTAATAGGTGGTAAAGGTACATACGAGCAGTATTAATTAAGATATTAATCTAATATGTCACCTACCTGACCGAAAATTATAAGAAAAAACATGAATGTTGCTAAGATTCTTACCCTGGAAATCATGGTTCAGTTTGGCCAACCACAAACGCCTTTTGTTCCTTCTCCTTGATTTGTTATAACTTTTGGCAGTCTATACTCCGAAGGTTTTTCCTGGTCTGACCGATTAGTACAGCCCAAAACATGACAATAATTGACCATTTTCAGCAGCAATAATCAGCAAAATATACAAGTTTTGTTCGGTTCAGTGGCATTGTTTATGTTAAGTGCCGCCAATGTGGCCAATTGACCTATCGGTAAGCCCCGCCCCTTGAACGCAGATGAGCCAATGGCAGTTGAGTATCAGCTGCACAGAGATGAAACTTGGACATTTGTAGGTTGCAGCGCCATAGAGAAACATTGGTAGATCCGAAGCTCTCGTCGTTTTGATGGTGTTTATGCTACAAAAATAAAACAATGTGTCTGAGGTCCTAACTGCTCAAGCAGTTAATGTCTGTAAATATCGTTAATATCCCTGGCTAAAACTAGCAAACGTTAAAGTTAGTGAGTCCATGCTAACGTACAAACCTCAGCTAACTATTCTCACGTCATGTACAGTGTAGGTCAAAAACACATAAACGAAGGTCTACATTTCAGTGCCTCTCCAAATTAAACTGGTTAAATGTAAAATAATTTATCTTACACTGCGGTACACAAACAGTGTTGATCCTGGATGTTGTCATCTGCGATCGTGACGACTGTAACATGAGATTTCACCCATTTGCATTGCGATCTGTAAACCCTCGATTCCAAATTAATCATGTTACACACCATATTTATTTTAAAATCATTTATATATCTCTCCATGCCATATTAAAGTCCTATTTCAATGCTCTTCGACTAGAGGTGGCCCTTCTGTGTTCAAAATTTATGAAAAACATCTTCGGACAAGGTTTTCACACTGTCACTGTTCTACAGCTGTCATTGTAAGACAGTGGGAAACTCTGTTTGTTTGTCTGAGGCAGCAACAGTAACTAAGGGGGGGCGGGGCTTACTGATAGGTCAATTGATGACGTGTCATGAAAACACTTTATTATTGGTTTCATTGATTTTATTTATTTGTTTGTTTGAATTTACTAGCTGTTGCTGTCCCGATTACTCGATTCAATTCAAGTACTCATTTAAAAAAAAAAAAAAAATCCATTTTGCCTGTGCCGAGTCACCGGCAAAATACCGAAGAAGAACGAGAATATATGAAACGCATTATTAGAGTTTTCCAAGGTTTCTTGATATATTTAACCCTTTTTAAAATCATAATAAAGCACACTGCTATTTATAAACCCTACGATTCAATGAAACTGCTGCTTTAAAATGAAAACGATCCTCGACTACACTGCCGTTTTTACTGCATTTCAGAAACGAACTCCGTCTACACTAACCAAAAACGCATGCCACATGACCATTCAGGCTGCATTCTTCATCAAGTATGTCTTATTTAAGAGAAGTAAACATAATAAGATTGACTTAATCCTTGGGGTTTAAAAATATTGTAGCCTAATTAATTTTTCGACTTTGCAATTTAACCAGTTAATTTTCTTAAATGAGGCTGCGAAAGGCTATGTTATACTAGTGCGTTTTCATTTTATAACGCATAACTTTTGCTACGGTTACACCTGCCGTTTACACTACTACATTTTTGACCTTCTAAAATGGAGACTTTCGAAAATGCTACAGACCCTGTTTGAAAACTCTGGGGTACTTTTCAGTGTAAATGGACCAAAACTGAGACTTTTAAAAAAGATGGCATGGCTGTACAAACATTTGATCTGTGTATCCTTGACAACCGTTTAAACAATAACATCATGCTTATTATGAATTGTCATGTGACATGCGTTTTTGGTTGAGTCAGAGCTGTTGAGAAACAGAATTGCGATAGAAGCATAGGCTTCTATAGGAACTGAATAATGGGGAAGTAAAGTGTGTCATAGAGCGGCCAATAGTTCCAAACAACCAATAGTTCCAGCATTGAAGCCCATTAATTTCAGTGCTTCTCAAGCACAGTCACTGGTAAATTTAATAAATTACTGCATTTTTTTTTTTCCATTTCAGTTGACCTCTCGGAAATCTGGCCAGTAGTGGTATTTTACGAAGCGTGTTATAGTTAATGTTTATCATTAGATAATAAACAGTTATACTATAATTGCAGTTAGAGAAACACTGTAATAGCGACCATAACCAGATACTAGTTGTCATATTTTTAAGTTTTTTCATCTTTCTGCAATCTTTCTTTCCCTGTAGGAGGTTGAATGAGTTTCAGTAAAGACTGCATTCAAGAGATACAATAAAAATTTATGCTGAATGCAACTTATGTTTTTTATTACATTATTTTAAACTTTTGTATTATGTTAAATGCCATATGTGCTTGCATTTTGTAATGCTGTACATGTGAATATCATAAAATAACATGAGTAATTAACTTTTTTTAATTTAACATTAAATCGTTAAATCGAAACCTATAAAAATTGAGTGTTTGATCATGCCCAAATGCACATTCAAATGCATTTAACCCTAAATACTATATTCAAAAATGTTATCTTTTAAATGGATCATTATTGTACACATTATTTAGTACAAAAAACTCCTCAAAATATTAACTAAATAGAACTCAAATATACAGGTCCTTCTCAAAAAATTAGCATATTGTGATAAAGTTCATTATTTTCTGTAATGTACTGATAAACATTAGACTTTCATATATTTTAGATTCATTACACACAACTCGAAGTAGTTCAAGCCTTTTATTGTTTTAATATTGATGATTTTGGCATACAGCTCATGAAAACCCAAAATTCCTATCTCAAAAAATTAGCATATTTCATCCGACCAATAAAAGAAAAGTGTTTTTAATACAAAAAAAGTCAACCTTCAAATAATTATGTTCAGTTATGCACTCAATACTTGGTCGGGAATCCTTTTGCAGAAATGACTGCTTCAATGCGGCGTGGCATGGAGGCAATCAGCCTGTGGCACTGCTGAGGTGTTATGGAGGCCCAGGATGCTTCGATAGCGGCCTTAAGCTCATCCAGAGTGTTGGGTCTTGCGTCTCTCAACTTTCTCTTCACAATATCCCACAGATTCTCTATGGGGTTCAGGTCAGGAGAGTTGGCAGGCCAATTGAGCACAGTAATACCATGGTCAGTAAACCATTTACCAGTGGTTTTGGCACTGTGAGCAGGTGCCAGGTCGTGCTGAAAAATGAAATCTTCATCTCCATAAAGCTTTTCAGCAGATGGAAGCATGAAGTGCTCCAAAATCTCCTGATAGCTAGCTGCATTGACCCTGCCCTTGATAAAACACAGTGGACCAACACCAGCAGCTGACATGGCACCCCAGACCATCACTGACTGTGGGTACTTGACACTGGACTTCAGGCATTTTGGCATTTCCCTCTCCCCAGTCTTCCTCCAGACTCTGGCACCTTGATTTCCGAATGACATGCAAAATTTGCTTTCATCCGAAAAAAGTACTTTGGACCACTGAGCAGCAGTCCAGTGCTGCTTCTCTGTAGCCCAGGTCAGGCGCTTCTGCCGCTGTTTCTGGTTCAAAAGTGGCTTGACCTGGGGAATGCGGCACCTGTAGCCCATTTCCTGCACACGCCTGTACACGGTGGCTCTGGATGTTTCTACTCCAGACTCAGTCCACTGCTTCCGCAGGTCCCCCAAGGTCTGGAATCGGTCCTTCTCCACAATCTTCCTCAGGGTCCGGTCACCTCTTCTCGTTGTGCAGCGTTTTCTGCCACACTTTTTCCTTCCCACAGACCTCTTGCTTGAGGGTGTCAATGATGGCCTTCTGGACAGCAGTCAGGTTGGCAGTCTTACCCATGATTGCGGTTTTGAGTAATGAACCAGGCTGGGAGTTTTTAAAAGCCTCAGGAATCTTTTGCAGGTGTTTAGAGTTAATTAGTTGATTCAGATGATTAGGTTAATAGCTCGTTTAGAGAACCTTTTCATGATATGCTAATTTTTTGAGATAGGAATTTTGGGTTTTCTTGAGCTGTATGCCAAAATCATCAATATTAAAACAATAAAAGGCTTGAACTACTTCGAGTTGTGTGTAATGAATCTAAAATATATGAAAGTCTAATGTTTATCAGTACATTACAGAAAATAATGAACTTTATCACAATATGCTAATTTTTTGAGAAGGACCTGTATATTACAATTATTTAATTGAATAAAAGTTACACTTAAGGTGTTTGGTCACTTATGACTGTCAAAGACTATGAGAACATTTCTTTATCACTCCCCGGAATAAAATGCGATTGTAAAACGTATTCAGAGTAGCTATCAATACACAATCAATGCACATTATGTGTTAATAATTACTCGAAATTGCTGCAAATATAGTGAAACTGCTGTCTATCCTACTTAAACCCATTCAAACACATTGACAGTTGTTTGGAACTATTGAGAGCTCTATGAAGCACATGACCGCACGGTGGTGAGATCAAAGCATGTCGCAACTCTGATTCTCAACGGCTCTGGGTTAAGTACTGTGGACTGTGATCGTTTCTGAACATGCTGGTGTAGGTGAGGATCACCGTTTTAAAACGAAAACACACTAGTATAAATGTAGTTGTTTGCAGTTTAAGCTCCTCCACACAAACGTTTCTGCGTTTCAGACTCCATCTCTACATATTGCTGTGAGTTTTGGTTTATTTATAATGTAAATCTGGGAATGCTATTTCATCAGATTTGTTAGGTAAAACATTTTTAAACCTATGCAAACACAGGAGAATACATCAATATCTTTCTTAATATGCTAACTGTTCATCATGATTTTAAAACAAAAGCTCAAACCTTCACTCTGAGTTGATACATTTTTTGATATCCACTTATGACAGTGATGACAGAAATGTCATCCAGAAATGACAGTGGCTGTAGAATTTCTGTTGTAAAGAAATGGACAAATATTAAAGATTAAGTGGACATTTGAATTAAATGTTGTTTGATCAATTTTAAACAAGGATTATATCACACAGTAAAGTGTAAAAACAGTCATTTGTTATACACTAAAAAAAACAACTTAAAGTTTTTCAACTTAAAAAAGTAAGTGTTCGTGCTGCCTTCAGATTTCAAGTTTAGTCAACATGAAATGTTAAGTTTTACTACATGAAAACGTAGATATTTGAGTTGAGTAAATGTAAAATTTTAAGGCAGCACAATCACTTAATTTTTTAAGTTGAAACAACTTTTTTTACAGTGTAGTGCGTAATGTAAATTAGCTCTATTGTTTATAATACACTGTGGATTTTAAAAGTTTTGTTCAGTAAAACCATATGATTACTTGCTTTTGATACTTTATTTGAACTATTTAATTGTGCCTTTTTGCTATTATATCTGTATTTGAAGTAATTTTAATGGCTATTGTTCCCTTAGATTTTTATTTATTACTACAAAAAATATATATAATTGTCTGATTACTCGATTACCAAAATAATGGTTAGTGACAGCCCTAATATTTGCCATTTCGTTTTAAAGAGATATGAATTCAATACAGACATGTTGTAGATCTTCTTCTTTCTCACTCGGCAGTACAGCCTTTTTTTAATCAATTTTGACCTTTATTTTTAGCTTGTCACATTGTTAACAGTGCCTTGGATAATTTTTTGCATCAGGCCTTCCCATTTTTCTGTTAATTGGCTAGTATTTAGTATAGGACTTTTACGAACAGTTTATTTGATCTTGATGTGATGTTCCTGAAAATATGTGGTGCAGTAATACTGTCAGATATTTTTACTTAACTGTGCAGCCCACTTACAGTATGTATTTAATGGTCATTTTTGTGGCACCTGCAAAGACCTTGTTGTGTTGACCACATGTTTTTTTGCTGATGCTGTCATTCCTTGATTTTAACAGACTCACATGTATTTGTTCTCAAGAGCTTTCTTCAGGGTGATGAACAATTGGATGTCTATTGATCCCTGTGCTATGTGCAAAACAGCTGTGTCAGGCCAGGTGCAGTCAGTTCATTTCTTCTGTCTGAGGAACAATTTATACCATAATTCCTGCTGGATAAATCTTAGTTCTCAGCTGCCAAGGAAAACCAGATGAAAGCTGTTAATGCAGGGTGGCTTTGGAAACAAAAACGCCTCTCCATAAAGGTGTGGATTTCTTTCTCTGGATTTTTTTCCTCAGTTTCAGCTCACTTTCATGCTTATTTTCCTTGTCAGGCCCACAGCTGGACAGATGCTTCAAGTCACACCTCACCCTTCAGTCACAGAAAATACATATTCTCTTTGTGAGATTTTCCAGATTTCACTTTTGAAGAATACTAAATTATGACAGACTCATAATTACGCTGAAAAGTGAGCAGAGAGAATAATATTACATACATTTCAAAGACAGATGCAGAGAGATGAAATTAAATATTTGCTTAATGTGCTACAAAACAGCTCAGCTTTAATTTACAAGATAATGAATTCAGAAGGAGCAAATAAAATTGTTTCCATTTTTTGAACGCATTTTATTTTTATTTTTTTTTATCTTAATTAGGGCTATTATAACTATGACTAACTCTACAACCATGAAGCAATTTGTGTACTTAAAAAAAAAAAATTATATAAACTTTTGACTTATAGGGCATCTATTATGTTCCTTTTTACAATATGTCATATAAGTGTCAGGTGTCCCCAAAATGTGTCTGTGAAGTTTCAGCTAAAAATACCCCACAGATCATTTATTATAGAATTTAAAAATGTCTATTTTGAGTGGAAGCAGAAACACACTGTTTTCATGCATGTCTCTTTAAATGCAAATTAGCTGTTGCTCCCGCCCCCTTTTCTAGAATAGGACTGTGCCTTTACAGCTCTTAACTCAAACTCTTTGCCAAAAAACATCTGTATGGTTTTGATTATCATGTCTATTGTGTTGAAATAATTAGTTTTGAACCATATTAGTTTGAACTTCTGATATATGGTTTTCTGAGTGCACACATCTGAAGCACGGAAAACAGAAAGCAGCTGTCACACAGCATGTGAGAACTAATTTAAGGTACTAAACTTCTCTTTCATGTCTTATTGCACTTAAACTGTCAAATATACAAAAGTTTATTTTAAAAGCACACATATGTTATAAAAACACAGTTGGTTTGTCTGTGAAGGTCATGGAACATGAAGTGAAATTTGAGCAGCTTGTTTTTTCACATGCTTACAGAGAAAGGCTCACTGGGTTGTTCTTTTTCACGTTTTCTGGGACCCAATTATAGCACTTACATTCTGAAAATGTCTGATTTTAGAAAATAATGGTTTTTATTTTCATATACTTTAAAATATAATTTATTCCTGTGATGCAATGCTGATTTTTCATCAGCTGTTACTCAGTTTCCCAGGCTTAAGTGTCACATGATCTCTCAGAAATCATTCTGATATTCTGAATTATTAGTAGAATTGAACGGTAGTGTAAGAATAATGTGAGTAATATTTCAAGATGAAGACTTTCTGAACTGAAGCAATTTAGATTTACTAGACATCATTTTTTAGAAGAATGATGGCAAAATATGAAATGTGACCCTGGACCACAAAACGAGTCATAAGTAGCATGGGTATACTTTTAGCAATAGCCAAAAATACACTGTAGGGGTCAAAATTATAGATTTTTCTTTTATGGCAAAAATCATAACATATTAACATAACATATTCTGTCAGAAAATGCAACCCTTCTCTCTTCTTGTATTTTTTTTTTTTTATTAATTTTGCTCTTCTGCTCACATCCAGGGAAGTTAGCTACAGTGCCATGGGCTGTAAAGCTCTTGATGATATTGATGATATACGCAGAAACATTAAGATCTCTGGAGATGTACTTGTAGCCTTGAGTTTTTTCCACAATTGTTTCTCTCAAATACACAGACAACTCTTTACACTTCTTTCTTTTCTCCATGCTCAGTGTTACACACAATACAAAGGTTGAGTCAGATTTTCTCAATTTTAACTGGTTGCAAGTGTGAATACTAAATTGCCCACACCTGTTACTTGCCACAGGTGTGTCTAAATACAAATTACAGGAGCATCACATGCTTGAAAAGCAATTATTTCTTACAGTTTTCTTGGTGCCAATAATTTTGTCCAGTCCATTTTTAAGTTCTGTGTAAAATGTTCTTCTCTGTTGTTCCAGTGCAAACAAAAACAATAAGCACGTCAATTCCAAAACATTTGCAATTGGAACAATTTTCTGAGAGAAGGGTTGCATTTTCTGACAGAATTGCAAGGGTGCCAATATTTTTTGGTCATGACTGTATAAATGTGTCCCTTATGACTGGTTTTGTTGTCCAGGGTAGCAAATATATCAAAAATGTATCAAATATAACACAATATCCTTTTGAGGAACATTTATTTGTTCATCTCGGTCACCATTGTTTTATATTGCATAATATGTTGTGCTCCCACAATAAAAACTATAGTGCTTTAATTATACTATAACTAAGCATTTAAATATAATTTTACTGAGATATATCATTGGAAGATCATTTCATCTTACTTTTTGGTCATATAAATATCTGCAATTGCACCCAATTGCATATTTTTGGTCAGTTTTGAACTTTGAATAAAACTGAGGTGTTTGTTTTCCTCCGTTAAAGGATTAGTTCACTTCCAGAATAAAAACAATTATGATAATTTACCCCCATGTCATCCAAGATGTTCATGTCTTTGTTTCTTAAGGTTTTTGAGGAAAACATTCCTTTCTCCATATAATAGATTTCAATGGGGATCAGTAGGTTGAAGGTCTAAATTGTGGTTTCAATGCAGTTTCAAAGGGCTCTACATGATTCCATCAGAGGAATAAGGGTCTTATCTAGTATAACAATTTAATTTAATTACAGATGCTCTGCGATGCACATGCATGTCTTCACGCATTATGTAATCATGTTAGAAAAATCGTGTGGATAGTTTTTCGTCAGTGTACTTTGGTTAAAAAAAGGTAGAGTAAGGAAAAAACTGTTTTTTTTCCCAACTTCAAAATCACGTTCACCCTGTAAACCTTTGTTCATTACTTCTGCCTGTGTGCAAGATTACATGCTTTAGGTCGAGCTAGTGCAAGATGAACATTTGTGATTAAAAAGTATATACATTGAATTTTTTTTTTTTTAGAAAATAACCGATCGTTTAGCAAGATACGACCCTTATTCCTCAGCTGGGATCGTGTAGAGCCCTTTGAAGCTGCACTGAAACTGCAATTTGGACCTTCAACCCACTGATCCCCATTGAAATCCACTATATGGAGAAAGATCCTGGAATGTTTTGCTCAAAAGATTTTATCTTACGGTTCAATACATGTTCAAAATAATATTTTTTTTACTGTTATGATTTCATGTCAGGCTTTACATGGTAAGGTTGTACAGCTATCAAATAGTCTTAGTGGAGGTTTTTCCTGTCGAGCATAAGGACGGCTGCTGCCCCACATGCAGATGGAGCTCTTCCAGTGTCAGACATTCCATGAGCAGCTTGTAATATTTCCAAGCCTGGCTCAGTCATATCCTGACGGTCTTGCACACAGCTGCAGAGCAGTACAGTAATACCGCCTTGAGGATGTGAGCACATTACAAAATGGGGCCCGTTATGGTGAGAGAAAATATAGCAATCAAAACTGAATAAATTACAAATTAAAAGTTTCAGCACAAAACCCAAGGCAGCACGAGCGAAACAGCTGAAGTCTGCAAAAATACTCCACTCCGCTAATGCGATTTGTCATGTGGGTGCAATGTTGGAAAAAACTGCCATTTTGGTTTCATACTGGGAAAACAGCTAAATCAGCTTTTAATCATTCTCTGGTCATAGTTGTACTTTGTTTTCCTTTGTTCATGTACTTAAGGGATTGTACTGTAATAACACTACAGTATATACTATTTAAAATGACAATATATAAAAGCCACCAGGGATTTTATTCCTTGAATGGGCCTTTGTACACAACATACGAGCAAGGCTTCAGGCTCACCACAATTTGTTTGGATGAGACTATCATGCACAAGTTACGGTCATCTTTTTAGCAATTATCAAACACCTACTTCTACAACAATGCAAAGTTATGCAGTGCCCTTGGCGAGGATTTACAAGTAAGCTGAGTCCATTTAAATCTAAGCCTGCAGACAAAAAAAAGGAGTCAGTTGTAGATAAAGACTCTCGTGCTTTAAATCCACTTCTTACCGCGGGACTGTTTGATGTCCTTCTCTACACCTGTGGATTGACTCTGTGAGCGTGTCACCTCTGCTCAAATGGCACCTAATAAAGTGAGCATATGTTTTGCGTCAGCATGACGTCACTATCAGTGTCGAAA
This sequence comes from Cirrhinus molitorella, assembly GCA_033026305.1. Lineage (NCBI taxonomy): Eukaryota > Metazoa > Chordata > Actinopteri > Cypriniformes > Cyprinidae > Cirrhinus > Cirrhinus molitorella. The sequence continues at coordinate 17,892,916 of CM065127.1, read as the reverse complement.
AGTGTCCGTCTTTTTAAAATTAAGTATTGCAGTGTTTATTCAAAATTGTTTAGCTGTGCACATCATTATTTGTTTATAATTCATGTGTGCTGGTAATCTTTAATCAAAAACATGACTTTCCCCTCCCCCAACAACGACATCTGTGGTCTGATGACGTGTGAACCGTCATGAGGACGGGAAAAAATCTCTCCCCTCCAGCAACCTGTCACTCACTCGCAGCAATTAGCAGTCGACAACAATCCAACCATCCAATCAATTCCCAACGGACAAAAACGTATCCCGCCCTATATTTTTTTTCTTGTTCAAGAAGTCATTCCACGTAGATATATATTACAACAGAGACGAAGAAAGACAATAAAATGCATTTGTGTTCAGTAAACTGCTCCACTCCAGGTCTACTCAGGGTTTCCATTTCCCGCTCACCCACACATGAATGTTTGAGTGAGAAAAACAGACTAACTTGCTCTCATTACTTTTAAACTCCACAGTGAAATTACTGATTAAAATATCTGCAAAAATACTTATTTCATTAACAGTAATAAAGATGGAACAGAAATTTCACATGTACAATAATTAAACCCTTTTAATTAAGATACAAAAATATGAGGAGTAAACAATAACACCATGAAAATATGAATACATTTGTAATAAATTATTTTTGAAATATTTTTAGTTGTTTTAAATAATCAAGGAATAACTAAAGCATATTCATAAAAAAGAAAGTGTGTGTGTATGTGTGTGTGTGTTAATAATGATAACATTAATAAATAGTTCACTGTTTCATTAAATAAAATGTTTTTTAGGTTTTCATTTTTATAGGCTATAATTAGTCAGAGTAAAGTTTGTGCAATTTGTTTGGCTTTATTAATAATAACAATAATAATACATTTGTGTAGTGTGTGTGGGTTTAGTTAATAATAATAATAATAATAATAATAAATAGCTCAATATTTTATTAAATAAAGTGTAATTTTTATATCTTATAATTAGTCAGAGGAAATTTTGAGCAGTTTGTGTAAGTTTAATATAATAATAATAATAATAACTACAAATTTGTGTAATGTGTGTGGGTTTATTATTATTATTATTATTATTATTATTATTATTATTATAAATAGTTTAATAATTCATTAAATACATTTTAATTTTTATAGGCTATAATTAGTCAGAGTAAAGTTTGTGAAATTTGTTAGGTTTTAATCTTAGAATAATAATAAATGTGTGTAGATTGTGTTGGTTTATAAGAAGAAGAAGAAGAAGAAAAAGAAATAGCTCAATATTTCATTAAATAAAATGCCATTTTTATAGGCTTTAATTAGTCAGAGTAAAGTTTGTGCAGTTTGTGTAGGTTTAATATAATAATAATAATAATAATAACACATTTGTGTAATGTGTGTGGGTTTAGTATAGTAATAATAATAATAATAATTAAAAAAATACTAAAAATAGGTAACTATTTCATTAAATACAATACATTTTTATAGGCTATATTTAGAGTACAGTTTGTGCATTTTATGTGGGTTTAATATAACAATAATAATGGTAATAATAATAATAGTTATTTTTTTAATTTAATAAAAATGATATTTTCGTAGCCGGAACTTAGTCTGAGTAAAATGTACTAAAATCAGATTTTATTTTAATGGATATGACATTACAAAATTAAATGTAAAGAATATGTACAGTAAAAAAGTCAATAATTATGAATACAAAAACTGTGTAAAAATTAACATTACAACTTCTCCTCTGCACCACTCACATACTTTGGTCTGGGACACTGCAAATGCCGAAAATAGGGGTGTAGAGGTACACGTATACATACCCCCCCACCCCCCAAAAATGGACCGAATCCACCTAATTTTTCCTGTAAATTTAGCTGTTTTACTTCTTAATATTGTAAATTGTTGTGTCTTATCATGTTATTTTAATGTATTATCTTAATTATAAGCACACTGGTTTGTAGTGCACTGCACGTTGTTGTTCTTCTCATTATTTCCCTATAGCATCTAATGAAATGGGAGTCTCGTCCATAGGTGGATAGTAAAAAATTATATTAGGTTTTCTTTTAACCACAGCATTGTCTGCTTTTGTCACAAAGAATACACAGGAGACGTGACTGCAAAGAAATTTGCTGTGCAGATTGACTGCTTTATTCCATATGCCATGCCTGAGCAACTTTTGCTGGAATCAGCCCCAGCTTTCCAGAACCCAAGGCCTCTTGGTGGAATGTAAAACAGGTGCCATGCCATTGGTTCCCCCCACAGTGGGGGAATAAGAAAAACTCCCACCCACACAGGAGCCAGGACATGACTGACAGCACATCACATTCTTCGGCCAGCTGTGTCTTCTGCTGATTTTCCATAAAACAATTCCCAGGAGACACTGAGAAGAAGATGCTCACCATCACAGCAAAAATCACCCAGAAGAATAACACATGTCTGACCACACACACGCGACTGTATGCTTTGCTGTGGTTTTCTTCTCTTCACACCTTACTTATTGCATTTTAAAGCTTATTCAGGTCTTTTCTTCAGACATATTGCGATGTGCCGTTCTATTACTGGCAGTTAGGAGAGAAAAAGATGGAACGTGTTGCCAAGAACGCATATTCGCTAAAGAAATCAAACTACCCTGTGTCTCCCCTTGATCCATGTGTGTTTCCTCACAGTTCGCTTTCCTCTGGTATGACCTAAGCCATGTAGGAGACTTTTGGCAGGGGATTTAAAGAGTCGAACTGCTATTTGAATCAGCACCAAAGCCTCAGAGATTACCATAATTCCTCTTGGAATAAAACTGCCAACTGCTTGCTTGCGTGTCTGATGATATGACCTTCGTACTGCCTCTCGCTGATGCTCATGTCTACATAAGCATTTCAGTAACTAAAACAAAGCACCAAAACAAATTGCGTGTTGAGGGTTTATTGTGTGTGAGTGTGTGCGCATATTCCTACAGGAACTTAAAGTTTAGTAGAGAAAAGATTATTTGGACTTAAAGTAGTGCTTCTCTGTTTTTTGGTCCAGCACTATTTTCAAAGGCCATCCAGTAGAGGTTCATATATTTTTGGAATTTCTGTTGTAATTATGACTGCTTGTTGCTTGTTTTTAAACTTTTTTTTTCTTTTTTCAAACGTATTAACATATTTAATTTATTAATAAAAAACAAAACAGTAGTTATTTCACTCAAAAAATTTACTTTATTTAATGAACATAAAAAGAGAAGTTCAGTGGAAACCATGAGCTTTCAAGTTAAACAAACAAACAAACATATAAGTAAATAAAAATAACGAATAAATTGGCATTCCAGTAAAAAACAAAACAAAAACAAAACATAAAGCAAATAAATAAGGCTGCACTCCAGTAACAAACAAACAAATAAATAAATAAATACATAATGTTGAATTGGATGGAAATATATTAAGTGGATTAAATAAATTAATAAATCTGCATTCCAGTAATAAATAGTGGATGGAAATGAAGATCTTTCAAGGAACATAAATAAATACATATGCACTCCAGCAAAAAATAAATAAATAAATAAATAAATATACTTTCTAGTAATAAACAAACAAACAAACAAACAAACAAACAACACTAAAGTGGTTGGAAAGAAAAAGATTTTAAATTAAAAAAAAAATAATAATAAATGTACTAAAATTTGCACGTCCCTCCCTGCCTCCCTCCTTCCTACAGTTAGGGTATGTAAAAAAAAAATAAATAAATTGATGAATCTGCACTCCAGGAATAAATAAATAAATAATGTTGAAGTGGATTGAAACCAGGAGCTTTCAAGTTAAATAAATAGATAATAAATCTATATACCAGTAATTAATAAATAAATAAATAATGTTGAAGTGAATTAAAACAGGAGCTTTTAAAACAGGAATTTGCACTCCAGTAAATAAATAAATAGTTTACTTTTTAGTAATAAATAAATAAATAAATGTACTCTCCGGTAATAAATAAATAAATACAAACAAACAAACAAACGAACAGCGTTGGCTTTCAAGAAGCTTTCAGTTTAAATAAATTAACTAATAAATATGCACTCCAGTAAATCAATCAATTAATCAATCAATAAATGTACTCCCCAGTAATAAATAAATAAATAAATACATTTAATCTCTACAAATAATGTTGAAGTTAATGGAAATAAGGGGCTTTCAAGTTAAATAAATAAATAGATGAAGCTGCACTCCAGGAATGAATAAATAAATAATGCTGAAGTGGATTGAAAACGTCTTGGTTACGTATGGTAACCCTCGTTCCCTGATGGAGGGAACGGAGACGTTGTGTCGAAGTGACGACTAGGGGTCGCTCTTGAGAGCCCGAACACCTCTGACAGCTTTGAGAAAAGGCCAATGAAATTGGTACGCAGTATTTGCATAGCCCGCTCCGCCCCGGAGATCCGGGCATAAGAGGGGGGGGCTAGGCAACACTCATTGTTCTGATCTGAGGAGCCGAAGCACCCGGCTACACTCAGAGGCGGTCCGAGGTTGTGGCAAGGGGGACACAACGTCTCCGTTCCCTCCATCAGGGAACGAGGGTTACCATACGTAACCAAGACGTTCCCCGTCTGTCGTTCACGTTCGACGTTGTGTCGAAGTGACGACTAGGGGTCCCAGTTGAAAACGCCACAACCAGCGGACCGCGTCACGAGTGCATGGAGTGCAAATATTAACAGGTCTTGCGTGTTAGATAAATGTCACTCACCTCTACGTGACCTTCCAATGCCCAAGAGCTTCAGCCAGCCTTTCCTCACCTTTGGTTGAACATCTTGGAGAACATTGGGCCAGTGTCCGTCCTCCCCGGGGGGGGGATGGGCACTACGGAGACCACACCCTGCCCGGAGGGAGGTATTTGTGTGGAGAATACACTTGAGGGCTCGCACTAGGGGAGCACAACAAGGGGACGATCCTGAGGCAGGCTCCGCATGAGGAGAGACTGCTGAGCTCAGGGTCGGAGACAAGTTTTGTCTTAAGGGAAACACCGCATCTCTGGGAGTATAGGTGGAGATACACACATGGGGCCGCATTAGGAGCCACTACATGTGGGGCACCAACCTAATATGAGAGTTCACAAGAGGCAACCTAACCTCATATTAGATTCTGATAGCTAGTTCCTCCGCTGAACATAGCTACGTTGCGGGTGCAACATGATGGAAATTGTCGTTCAGGGTTCACGCCAGGAAACTTACTGAACTGGGGAAGCGTCATCACCCGTGGGGAACGACGCTTCAGCAAGCTTCCACACCGTGTCAGCTTCAGGAGTTACTGGGCTTGCGTTCAGGACTCCCGAAGAGACTGGTTCTACACGCAGATTGTAGAACCTGGCAAACGTGTTAGGTGTAGCCCAACCTGCAGCTCTGCAAATGTCTGTTAAAGAGATCCCGTTCGCCAGCGCAACCGACGCTGCGACGCCCCTGGTGGAGTGGGCGTGCACCCCCAGCGGGCAGGGCACCCCTGTGGCCTGGTAGGCCAAACGAATCGCATCCACAATCCAGTGGGAAATTCTTTGTTTGGAGACAGCTTTCCCCTTCTGCTGTCCTCCAAAACAGACAAAGAGCTGACTCGACCGTCTGAAGCTTTCAGTACGTTCCAAGTAAATGCTCAGGGCACGGACTGGGCATAACAAGGAGAGGTTGGGGTCGCCTTCCTGAGAAGGGATAGCTTGCAGAGTGACCACCTGGTCCCTGAAGGGAGTGGTGGGCACTTTGGGCACATAACCGGGCCGGGGTCTCAGGATAACGTGAGAGTTAGCCGGCCCGAATTCGAGGCACGAGTCACTGACGGAGAGGGCTTGGAGGTCTCCCACTCTTTTGATCGATGTGAGCGCAGTCAGGAGAGCCGTCTTTTGGGAGAGAGCACTGAGTTCGACTGACTGGAGCAGCTCAAAGGGATCTGACTGTAGGCCCCGGAGGACCACAGACAGATCCCAAGAGGGGACAAGGCGCGGTCTGACGGGGTTCAGCCTGCGTGCACCTTTAAGGAATCGTATACCCAAATTGTGCTTCCCAACCGATCTACCTTCCACCAGGTCGTGGTTAGCGGCAATAGCGGCTACCTGGACCTTAAGTGTTGAAGCAGAAAGGTGTCTATCCAGTCCTCCTTGGAGGAAGGAAAGCACCGTTCGGATGCCACATCTCCGTGGGTTCTCCCCCCGGGAGGAACACCAGTTTGTGAATTTGCGCCATCTGAGGTCGTACAGCCGCCTCGTGGAAGGAGCTCTCGACTGCAACAGAGTGTTTACCACTGCCAGTGGGAGATCTCTGAAATCCTCCTGGTCGCGTCCAGGGACCATACGTGGAGGTTCCAGAGATCTGGGCGCGGGTGCCATATCGTGCCCTTCCCCTGTGAAAGGAGGTCCTTCCTCAGGGGAATGCGCCAGGGAGGAACGGGGGAGAGGAGCACCAGCTCTGAGAACCAAACCCTGTTGGGCCAGTAGGGGGCCACCAGCAGGATCTGTTCTCTGTCCTCCCTGACTTTGCACAGGGTCTGTGCAATTAGGCTCACTGGTGGAAACGCATACTTGAGGAGGCCCTGAGGCCAGCTGTGTGCCAGTGCATCTGTGCCGAGGGGCGCCTCGGACAGACCGTACCACAACTGGCAGTGAGTGTTCTCTATCGAGGCAAACAGGTCGACCTGGGCCTGACCGAAAAGACTCCAGATCAGCTGAACCGTCTGAGGGTGAAGTCTCCACTCGCCCCGAAGCGAAGTCTGTCGGGAGAGCGCGTCCGCTACCCAATTGAGTTCGCCCGGTATGTGGGTGGCTCGTAGAGACTTGGCATTGTTTCGACACCAAAGGAGGAGATGGCGGGCTAGCTGTGATATGCGAAAGGAGCGTACACCGCCCTGGTGATTGATGTAGGCTACAGTCGCAGTGCTGTCTGTGCGGACCAGCACGTGTTTGCCCTGAACCAAAGGTCGGAACCTCTTCAGGGCCAAAAACACTGTCAGCAGTTCGAGGCAATTGATATGCCAATGCAGCCGAGGGCCCGACCAGAGCCCTGCAGCTGCTTGCCCATTGCATACGGCGCCCCAGCTTGTGTTGGATGCATCTGTCATAACCAAAATGCGCCTGGACACTTGTCCTAAGGGCACCCCGGCCCGTAGGAACGAAATGTCTTTCCAAGGACCGAGGGTTTTTAGACATACGGGTGTGACGTGCACCCGGTATGAACCCTGGCGCCATGGCCATCTCGGGACTCGGGAACGCAGCCAGTGTTGTAACGGTCTCATGTGCATCAGGCCCAGCGGCGTGACGGCGGCTGCGGATGCCATGTGACCCAGGAGCCTCTGAAATTGTTTGAGGGGGACCGTCGGGCTGCGTGAGAGCTTCTGGACGCAGCTCAGCACTGACTCTGCACGCTCCGGGGAGAGCCGTGCACTCATGGCAACCGAGTCTAGTTGTATACCGAGAAAAGAGATGCTCCGTACCGGGGCGAGCTTGCTCTTTTCCCAGTTGACCCGAAACCCCAGATGGGCCAGATGGTTGAGAACCACATCCCTGTGTTTGCATACCAACTCCTGAGAGTGTGCTATGACCAGCCAGTCGTCGAGGTAATTGAGAATGCGGATGCCCCTCTCCCGGAGAGGGGCAAGGGCTGCCTCTGCGACTTTCGTAAAGACGCGGGGAGACAGGGAGAGCCCAAATGGAAGGACTTTGTACTGAAATGCTCGACCTTCGAAGGCAAACCGCAGGAAGGGCCTGAGTCTTGGAAGAATCGAGACATGAAAGTACGCGTCTTTCAGGTCTATCGCCACAAACCAATCCTGGAATCTGATGCACGTGAGAATGCGTTTGAGCGTTAGCATTCTGAAGGGGAGCTTGTGAAGGGCCCGATTCAGAATCCTCAGATCCAGGATTGGTCTTAAACCGCCACCTTTCTTGGGTACAATGAAGTAGGGGCTGTAGAACCCTTTCTTCATGTCGGCCGAGGGGACCGGCTCTATCGCGTCCTTCGCCAGAAGGGTCGCGATCTCCGCCCGAAGAACCGCAGCATTCTCGTCCCGAACCTCGGTAGAGAAGATGCTGCTGAACTTGGGCGGATTGCGTGCGAATTGGATAGCATAGCCGAGTCGGATGGTTCTGAGAAGCCAGCGAGAGAGGTTGGGTATCTCGAGCCAAGCTGTAAAACTCTCTGCCAACGGTCTCAGGGGGACCACCGACGTACCTCGGGTGGGTACGGTGTGACTGAGTTGTGGTGAAAGCCCTTTGTTCGGGGGCGTGCTGTCCCGGAGGACACAAGGTGCTTTGATCGCCATAACCGACATACAAGGATCCGTGAGAAGATCGCCTGAGCTCAGGGGATCGACTGACGGATGCGCTTGTTTCTCTGTCAAAGTATGCAGAAGCGCAAGTTTTGCGGTTGAGCATGCTTTGGTGTGTTTTGGTGGCTGGGTACCCCGGAGGGACCCAGCCATGGAAGGATCGACCATCGGAACCGACAGACAAGGATCCATCAGAAGATCGCCTGAGCTCAGGGGATCGACTGATGGATGCACTTGATTCGTCAAAGCATGCCAAAGCGCAGGCCCTGCGGTTGAGCATGCTTTGATGTGTTCTGGTGGCTGGGTACCCCGGAGGGACCCAACCATGGTGGGTGTACCGATCATCGTAACCGATAAGGATCCAACGGAGGACCGCCTGAGTTCAGGGGGTCGACTGAAGGATGCACTTGGTTTGTCAAAGCATGCAGAAGCGCCAGAGATGCGGTCGAGCATGCTTTGACGTGCTTCAGTGGCTGGGTACCCCGGAGGGACGCAGTCGCACTGGTTTTTACGCCCAGAGAAGAAAGAAATTGCTCTTAAATTGACCATGTGGTGGCTGTCCGCCGTGAGGCAGACAGCCAGGATGGAGCCGAAGCCCACACTCGTCCCCTCGCCGAGTGTGGATCTAGACAGGTCAGCAGATCTCTCTCCCCTGGGCGGCTCACTTCAGGAGCGCTTCGAAGCCTGATGAGGGTTCCTAGCGGCCTGAAAATGAGCTAACGGCGCCACCTTCTTGCGAGAACTCGACGGCAAGGCTGGTTTGGGTGCAGGACCAGCCTGAGGCGGGCCCTGAACCAGTCTGGAGAAATGGGGGCGTCAAGAAAGCGAACTTTCTCAGTGTCCTTCATTTCCGCCAGATTTAGCCAAAGGTGGCGCTCCTGGACCACCGTAGTGGACATCGCTCTACCCAGAGCCTGCGTTGCGACATTTGATGCTCGGAAGCATACACAGAACTGAACGCAGTTCCTGCGACACTCTGAGGCGAGATCTCCCTCGTGCAGATCTTATCACACTTTGCCTGGCAGCCAGCAGGATGGCAAAGGTGTGCATGGTGGACACAGCCTGTCCAGAAGACGTGAACCCCTTCACGCTCTGGACGAGAGCCTATGTGGTCCCACCAGGGGGCAGGGCATCAGATATGCAGGTGCTGTACTGAAGCGCCCACCCGCCTGGAGAATCCACGAAGCCTCTCGCGCTGGACCGCCATCGAGGGAAATGAGGGAGGAGGATCTGATATATCGTGTTTCAGCCGAAAAAAAGGCCTATCACGATATAGTCAATCTCGTACGTTACCGAAGCCATGAACACACAGGATGAGGCGGAGGGTTTTTTCTCACTCAAACCTGATGTGTTTCGGTTATCTTGTTCAAGCACGCCCACCACTTCAGCGTCTGCTCAAACTGAGACTCGCTCCCCAGCTTGCTCAGTCGAAGCATCAGCTTCCCATGGTTTAAGTCCTCCCTCCGATGCTGCAGCCAACCTCTCAACCAGCTTTTAAGGTTTTGAACAGAGTAAAGTTGTAAAAAGAACTAATAATCTGTCCAAAAACCTAAACGGGGGTCGCGAGGAACGAGCGATCCGCGGGGGGAAACCCGGCGGAACTAACTCATTTCCTATTGCTCGCCATCGACGCACATCGCAGCGGCCCTCGTACCCGGAAGTAGAAGGGCCGAACGGAAGCGGTCGCGGTGAGCCGCGGCTTCGCGGCTCGTGAGCAGCAACCCATAGTTATGTTCCCTTCCGCAAGCAGAACACAAACTATCAACGAAGCAATGTATCAGCGTGAGACTAGCTCAACCCTGAGCACAACGATCGTGCCGATTGTTATTGTTTACGAGGAAACCGCAACCAGGAAGACACGGACGGAAAGGCAAATGTAAACACAATCCATCCGTGTCGGCTCTTTCAGAGAAATTACTCCTTTTCAGGAGGAAAAGCTCTTTAGAGATCGTCGTCGAAGCACCCAGGGGTATTCTCGCTTACCAAGAGAAGGGTTAAAGGGAGAAACCGCTGCTCGTGCCATAGATCCAACGACGAAGAGGTGAGTAATGCTGTTTTCCCCTAAGAGAATACTGCATTCGGCTCCGAAGAAACAGAACAATGAGTGTTGCCTAGCCCCCCCCTCTTATGCCCGGATCTCCGGGGCGGAGCGGGCTATGCAAATACTGCGTACCAATTTCATTGGCCTTTTCTCAAAGCTGTCAGAGGTGTTCGGGCTCTCAAGAGCGACCCCTAGTCGTCACTTCGACACAACGTCGAACGTGAACGACAGACGGGGAACAGGAGCTTTCAAGTTAAATAAATAGAAAAATAAATCTGTATTCCAGTAATTAATAAATAAATACTGTTGAAGTGGATTTAAACCAGGAGCTTTCACGTTAAATAAATAAATAGATTAATAAATCTGCACTCCAGTAATAAACAAATAAATACATTTGTACTCCAGTAAATAAATAAATACGTAATTTACTTTTTTGTAATAAATAAACAAGTAAATAAATTTACTCTCCAGAAATAAATAAATAAATAAATACAAACAAACAACTTTAAAATGGCTTTCAAGAAGCTTTCAAGTTAAATATATAAATTAATAAATATGCACTCCAGTAAATCAATCAATTAATTAATCAATAAATTTACTCCCCAGTAACAAATAAATAAATAAATATAATCTCTAGAAATAATGTTAAAGTGGATGGAAATGAGGATCTTTCAAGTTAAATAGATGAATCTGCACTCCTGGAATAAATAAATAATGTTGAATTGGATTAAAACCAGGAGCTTTCAAGTTAAATAAATGGATAAATAAATCTGTATTCCAGTAATAAATAAATAAATAAATAAATACATATGCACTCCATAAATAAATAAATAAACCTGCACTTCAGTATAAATAAATAACGTTGACGTAGATAGAAAAACAAGAAGCTTTCAAGTGAAATAAATAAATCAGCCAACACTCCAGTAAAGACTGAATAACTGAACAAATGTATGAATAAATTAATGAGCCTGCACTCTAGTATATGTAAATCAGCAGTCCAGTAATGAATGAATGAATGATGTGGAAGTGCATTTGAAAGATGTTTATACAAAAGGAATGTGTTGTCATTTTCTCATGTCAGTATTTAATATTTAATGTAAATCTCAAATCACCCTAAAGAATATCATATAAACAAAAAAGCTCAAATACAATAGAATTTCAAAACATTAAAAAGTCAAGCCGTCATATGTGTTCAGTCACATTTAATTTGAAGACTATTTACTTATTATTATTGTTATTATTTGCAAATCTCAGAGATACCACAAAGCATCACCCCCTTGTTTTGTTCTTTTCTCACCCCACCACCTTTCCTGCTATCAAACCGCCCCTGATCTCAAAGCCCATCGCCTCACGACCCAACCTGCCGCTGTGCAACAATGCTCATATTCACAGCCTTCAGACAGCAAATTGCTTCTCTCATTCCTCACCACACCCTGTGCGCTCAGCCACCTGCAAAACGAACCCTGCTGGAAATTTCACTACAAATTACCCTGTGTCTGCTCAATCCCCCCTGGGAAAAGAAAAACCCCTATTCTCTCCAGGGCCCACAGTAACCGTGCTTATCAAACACACATACAGTATAGTTACAATAAATCAGCACTTGGATTAAAGCTACAATATATTCACCTTGAGCTTTGGGTGCTTAAAATAATACATATGTATGTGTGTATATGTTTATATAACCTACATGTATTCATTCCCATAAACCAAGCTTGAAATTGCTACATGCAAGAAAGTTTCAAGGGACAAATGAAAGCAATACCTAAGGCGTACTGTAAATAACAATCTTCTACATGGAATGCTTTCTTTTTTTCCCCCTGCAACTTTAGGATAAGGGTGCCCTCTGGTGGATTTAACTCGATAAATCATCAAACTGGGTGATGTATACATGCAGATGAATGAGTTTGAGGCAAAACTGCCAGAAAGATGAGTGTTGAAAGCTCCTTGGAAAAAGGATTAGGGCTGTTTTGTGGCTACATGGCATTCTGCCAACCGCAAAAGTGAGGAAAGTCTTTAAAGCCACAGCACCCGAATCTCCACACTGTTTTTTACTCAACGCAGATGCTTCAGATTGACTGATTTGTCCCACAAGTACACAAGATTGAGCCTAAGAAAACAAAGCACTTCTCTACAAACACACAACACACACAAATGGCTACTTGCTCTCATTTTAGACCCTTCAAAACAAGATTCATTTCATACTGATGTATATTTATCAAAAGCATTCAACTATTCTATTTTAGAAAATGGGTTCAAAAGGTATTTTCACATAGAAGAACCGTATTACGTTTCCCAAAGAACCATACTTTTTTTTTTTTCTAGAACATTATCCACCTTTTTCTTTAACGTGGAAGTAAGCTTATGGGTGAGACTTCCAGTTCATTATCCACTATAGAGAAATAATGAGAAGAATAAAAACGTGTGGTAAATGGTAAAACTGTTTGCACTACAAACCAGTGTGCTTAATTAAGATAATACATTAAAACTAGACTAAAATGTTTGTAGAAAGATTAGCCAGAAAGATTAAAGTAGTTTACTTAACGTTTAAAAGTTTTCAGTTTGAAATGGTTGTCTTAATTCACACATTTTTAAAAGCTAAAAACCAGCTCATTTAACAAAACAAAACAAAAAACAGCTAAAAACATGATTTAGAAGAAAAATAAAAGCTAAAAAAAAAAAAAAAACAGCTAAAACCAGCTGATTTAGCAGCAAAGGCTAAAAACCTGCTAAAACCAGTTAACTGAATGAAAAACTGCTAAAAAAAAAACAGCTGAACCCAATGTTGCTAGCATAAATTAGCATATTGCTAGTGGCTGATCGGGTGTTGATACGTCCACTTAGCATTACTACTATGATTTAGCACAAACCAGCTAAAACCATTTAAAACCAGCTGATTCAGTAAATAAAAAAGCTAAAAACCAGCTCAAACATTGGATTTAGCAACACAAGCTAAAACCAGTTAATTTTGATTTAGCAAAAACCAGCTGATTCAGTGAAGCTAAAACCAGTTCATTTAGTGAAAACCAGGTAAAACTAACTAAAACCAGCTGTTTACAAAAAGGCCAGTCAGTTGATTTAGCAAAAACCAGTTGAAACTAGCTGATTCAGTAAAAAAAAAAAAAAAATCAGCTAAAGCCGAGCTGAAATAAGCTTATTTAACAACAACAACAAAAAATCTAAAAATAATCTAAAACCACTTGATTTAACAAAAACAGCTAGATGATTTAGCAACAAAAGCTAAAAACCGGCTAAAACCAGTTCATTTAGTGAAAACCTGGTAAAACTAACTTAAACCAGCTGTTTACAAAAAGGCCAGTCAGTTGATTTAGCAAAAACCAGTTGAAACTAGCTGATTCAGTAAAAAAAAAAAAAAAAAAAAAAAAAAACAGCTAAAGCCGAGCTGAAATAAGCTTATTTAACAACAACAACAACAACAACAAAAAAAAATCTAAAAATCATCTAAAACCACTTGATTTAACAAAAACAGCTAAAACCAGCTGATTTAGCAACAAAAGCTAAAAACCGGCTAAAACCAGTTCATTTAGCGAAAACCAGGTAAAAAAAGTAGCTGAACTTAGCGAAAACCAGCTGTGTTTAAAAAAAGGCCATCTAAAACAAGTTGGTTAAGCAAAAAACAGCTGATTCAGCAGAAAACAGCTTAAAAAAGAAGTTAAATCCAGATAATTTAATGAAAACAATCTAAAAAAACAGCCAAAACCCAGCTCATTTAAGAAAAAACTGCTAAAACCACTTGATTTAGATAAAACAGCTAAAACCAGATCATTTAGCAAAATGATCCGCTAAAACAGCTAAAACAACAGGTAAAAACATCTAAACCCAGCTAAAACCAGGCGTTTTAACAAACAAACAAAAAAAAAGTTGGCAGCTGATTTAGAAAAAAAAACATCTTAAAACCAGCTGAGTTAGTGCTAAAAATCATCTAGAATCAGTTAAGTTAGCAAAAGACAGCTAAAGCCAGCAACAAACCAGCTAAAATCAGCTAATTTAGCAAAAAAGATTTTTGGGTAAACCGTAAGTCCAATCAGTTAGAAAAGATATAGCATACTGAGTCAGAACAGTCTGAAGGTCTAGACTGAGTTTGGTGGTTCTAGCTTGAAAACTCTAGGACAAATTCAATTGCAATTTTAGTCTCAGGAGAACCTTAAATAGCTGATCAGTAAGTTAGCTGCTGATTCGTGCATACGATTCATATTGATCCATATTAGCAGAAGTTAAGTTTTAAATGCTTCTATCTTGTAAATATGAATGTTGAGTTTATAGATAACCTTGTGGCTAACATATTTATACTAAAAGCCAAAAAAACTTCCTCATTTGATTTCATGGGGAATTTTAGAGTGTGGAAACATTCTATAGATGTTAAAGGTTCTTTATGGAACCACCAGTGCATGTTTTAATAGATTTATATTTGCAAAATCCTCAAAATGCAGAGCTGTTCCAGTCTGTGCTAACAAGTCTTGTCTGTGTACTGTCTTACCAACATTCAAAATTTGAGATTATGTTCCTAAATCTTGGATCATGCAGAAATCAAGAAGCATTATCAAACAGATCACTTCAGAACTTGCTCTGGGAGTGTTAAAGGTTTGCGTAATAACTGCGGTTTGGATTTGCAGACAAAGAAAGGGGTGGTCCTTTCGCCCTCAGTCTGTGCTGCAGCCGAGACGCAGACGGAGAGAAGGCACGGGGCCAAAGCTGTGGGGCCTGGAGCAGGATCACAGCAGCGCCTGTTTCTGTGAGCTGAGCCTGGGAGATGAAGCTTTCAGGTTGTGAGATCACATGGGACTGAGTCTAAGCAGCTGTTGAACAAACGCTAACAATACATTTTTTTCTCTCTGTAAAATTCTTTTGATTTTTAACTCCGTAAAATCAAACCCATGTTGACTGTTTCACCATATGGACATTTCACTTTTAAACAGATTAAAATATTAATCTGCTATTTTTAGGATTTATTTCATATTTGATATTACCTGAAGTCTTCTATTAATATGAATAAAAATACTATTGTTTTATCCCACCATTAAATATTACTTGCTATACTATTCAACCAGGCAAATTTGAGCAAGAAATTGATCTAGACCAGAAACAAACAAACAAACAAAAAAGGTAATTATAGTTAACTACAACTTCAACAAATCAATAATAAAAAATTGCATGTTTGTTACTTGAAATAAAACAAATGTTCAATGGAACTTAAACTTATTATTTTATTTTCGCTGGCTGGCAAAGAAATATTTCATTTTCATTTAGCTTAACTTGAAGTAATTACTTAACAAAATTACAAAAATTACTAACTTTAACTACAGTTGAAATGAAAACATAAAATATAAACATAAAAACTAATTCATATACTCAGACTATAACAGTATATTAATGATGCTACAGTAAATTACACTGTTATAAAGTGAATGGAAAAAGAAAATAGGACAATGAATACTTGGAATTGGAGTGCAAAAAAGATTGGAAACACATGGTGTAGGACGGAAAAATAGCTGCAAGTCTGTGGGCAGAGACAATTTGTTGGTGGCCTATTCCCTTTTAGATAAGTTTGTTTGAAAGCTAGTATCTTTAAAATAATTAAAACCTCAATAAAAAACAAACAAACAAACAAAACATGGTTACTACACTTTTATTTGGTTATGTTGTCAGTTTTTGCAGCACATTTCTGTATTTGGTTGTGCTGTATTTAAAATGCATTTCTGTATTTGGTTGTGTTGTGAGTATTTAAAGCGCATTTCTGTTTTTTTTAGTTGTGTTATGAGTATTTAATGTGTGTTTCTGTTTCTGGTTGTGTTGTGAGTACTTATGGTGTGTTTTTGTATTTGGTTGTGTTGTGAGTATTTAAAGTGTGTTTCTGTTTCTGGTTGTGTTGTGAGTACTTATGGTGTGTTTTTGTATTTGGTTATGTTGTGAGTATTTAAAGTGTGTTTCTGTTTCTGGTTGTGTTGTGAGTACTTATGGAGTGTTTTTGTATTTGGTTGTGTTGTGAGTATTTA
Source organism: Cirrhinus molitorella (assembly GCA_033026305.1). Lineage (NCBI taxonomy): Eukaryota > Metazoa > Chordata > Actinopteri > Cypriniformes > Cyprinidae > Cirrhinus > Cirrhinus molitorella. The sequence continues at coordinate 17,876,598 of CM065127.1, read as the reverse complement.
AAGTGTGTTTCTGTTTCTGGTTGTGTTGTGAGTACTTATGGTGTGTTTTTGTATTTGGTTGTGTTGTGAGTATTTAAAGTGTGTTTCTGTTTCTGGTTGTGTTGTGAGTACTTATGGTGTGTTTTTGTATTTGGTTATGTTGTGAGTATTTAAAGTGTGTTTCTGTTTCTGGTTGTGTTGTGAGTACTTATGGAGTGTTTTTGTATTTGGTTGTGTTGTGAGTATTTAAAGTGTGTTTCTGTTTCTGGTTGTGTTGTGAGTACTTATGGTGTGTTTTTGTATTTGGTTATGTTGTGAGTATTTAAAGTGTGTTTCTGTTTCTGGTTGTGTTGTGAGTACTTATGGTGTGTTTTTGTATTTGGTTGTGTTGTGAGTATTTAAAGTGTGTTTCTGTTTCTGGTTGTGTTGTGTGTACTTATGGTGTGTTTTTGTATTTGGTTGTGTTGTGAGTATTTAAAGTGTGTTTCTGTTTTTGGTTGTGTTGTGAGTACTTGTGGTGTGTTTTTGTATTTGGTTGTGTTGTGAGTATTTGCAGCGCATTTTTGTATTTGGTTGTGTTGTGAGTATTTGCAGTGTGTTTTTGTATTTGGTTGTGTTGTAAATATTTGTAGTGCATTTCTGTTTTTAGTTGTGTTGTGAGTATTTACAGTGTTTTGTATTCGGTTGTGTTGTGAGTATTTGCAGCACATTTCTGTTTTTGGTTGTGTTGTGAGTACTTGTGGTGTGTTTTTGTATTTGGTTGTGTTGTGAGTATTTGCAGCGCATTTTTGTATTTGGTTGTGTTGTGAATATTTGCAGTGAGTTTTTATATTTGGTTGTGTTGTAAGTATTTGCAGCACATTTCTGTTTTTAGTTGTGTTGTGAGTATTTACAGTGTTTTGTATTCGGTTGTGTTGTGAGTATTTGCAGCACATTTCTGTTTTTGGTTGTGTTGTGAGTACTTGTGGTGTGTTTTTGTATTTGGTTGTGTTGTGAGTATTTACAATGTTTTGTATTTGGTTGTGCTGTGAGTATTTGCAGCGCATTTCTGTTTTTGGTTTTGTTGTGAGTACTTGTGGTGTGTTTTTGTATTTGGTTGTGTAGTGGCTATTTGCAGCGCATTTCTGTTTGTGTTGGGAGTATTTACAGTGTCTTTCGGATTTGGTTGTGTTGTGAATATTTGCAGTGCATTTCTAGTTTTGCAGCATGTTTCTGTATTTGGTTGTGTTGTATTTAAAGCGGGTTTCTGTTTTTGCAGCACGTTTATGTATTTGGTTGTGTTGTGAGTATTTGCAGTGTGTTTTTGCATTTGGTTGTGATGAGAATATTAGAAGAATGTTTCTGTTTGTGCAGCGCATTTCTGTATTTGGCTATGTTGTATTTGCAATGCATTTCTGTATTTTGCTGTGTTGTGAGCACATTTGCTGTCAAACTGATAAAGACGTTTTCTTAATTTGCTGGTGCCTTTTCTATTTGCATGTGTTTTCTTAAGTTGCCTCTCTTAGCCACCGTATGTTTATGTCTTTTACTTTTATTTTATTACAAGTAAGCCTACAGCAACCCCTAAAATAAATAAAACGTCTTACTGGACAGGCATTAGGACCTGGGGGAGGGGGTTCTGTTCTCGGATTCTCAAATTAAATGGTTGGTTACAAAAATAAAAATTCTGTTATTAATTACTCACCCTTGTGTCATTCCAAACCCTTAAGACCTATTCTTCATCTTCGTAAACAAGGTAGTAAGCACAGTGATAAAATAGTCCATGTGACATCAGTGGTTCAACCATAATTTTATGAAGTTATGAGAAAACTAAAATAATGACTTTATTCAACCATTTCTTCTGTTCCGTGTCAGTCTTCAGTGCACATTCTTGAGGGTACCACAACACATGCATGTGGTTCTACTGACACAGGAGCACAAGATTTTTCAAAAATGACCACACTGCTGATGTGATCTTATCACTAATCTTATAGCCCCTTGAGCACATGAGTTATTCGTCTTATTGGCAAGGCATAGCAGCATAATTTTTCATATCTGGCTGATACCGATGTTTACATTTTAAACCTTTATCGGCTAATTCCGATAATATTGTGCATCCCTAGTTATGAGTTTTACTACAGCCTGTCACCATTTACGGATAGCATAGAAATGAACGTGTAATGCTGTAAATGAATGTATTATTTGTATGAGTACAACAATATTATCTTCAGAGTACCATGTCAATGTATACCCCTAGTTCCTACTGATCAAAAGCATAACTCTGCAAATAATGGTAGCCCTCTGCACTGCTTTTCCTTAATTCACCACCATTAGTGTGCTTTTTGCCTCCATATGGCATTGATGATAAAAAAAAAAATGAATTGTTAATACAAAAAGTCCAAAATATAGTTTACTTGAAACATATTAGCTGTTTTTCATTACACAGTTCCTAAATATGTGGCTTTTTCTTTCAATTTGAGTCTAGATTTTCCATTATGGAACTAAGACATTATTTAGAAGGACATGAAGAAAAAAAATGTTCTTATTGGTCATTGACAGAAAATCTGTGCTGTTGAATTGCAAGATACCATTTGAAAACATGTTTTTAATACTGTCATACCTTTAGAACCAATACCAGAAACTTTCCCCTATTGTTTTAATTTAAAAAGGTTCTAATGGAGTTCACCCACTGGCCATTCCAATAAAATACACACGTAAGAAACAGTACTGACGCAAAAGATATGTTTTAATATCACAATCCAAAGGTCAGAGCGTGTCCATTTGCACATGAGTTTAGCCCTTCCTGTTAAATATGTGTTTATTGCACTTCTAATGACTGAACAAACAGTTATTTAATACACGTCCATTCTTTGGCACTGCTGGCACCATAGTGCCTTTCCACATTGAAACTATTTGGCAGTAGTGTTCTGGCAAAATCAAAAATCTGACAAACAGGAACAAAGGTGCAAAACATCAAATCAAATTGTATATAATACATTTTTTGCTTTTTCTTCTTTGCATTTTTCTGTAATTGTTTTCATTTCACCAAGCATTGATATACAGACAGAACCACAGCAAATATGATCAATTTGATGAGAAAAGCAAATGTTTCATAATGACTTTTGAAGGTTTTTTGTTTTGTTATAACCATTTCATAATTCAGTGAAATAATAGCACCTATGAAACCAATAACAACAGTTTCAACACTCTTGAGTGTGGAGTGTAAGCCAGTTTGCATTACAAAACCCAGTTTGTAATGTAAACTCATAATCTCATTTGTTAAATTCCCATTGTGTACCTTCACTAAGCAAATGAATGAATGAAATGTCATCATTTACCCACCCTCATGTCTCTTTTGAGCCCAGATGTTACCTTTTTTATTTTGGGTGATCTAACACTTAATAAAATGTACCATAATAATGTGAACTTGTAATACTAAGCTTATATGCAAAATTGTATGCATCAATCCAAATTTTCAAAAAATTATACTTACTTTTTTATATTTCCGGGGTTCAATGAGCTAACGCTCACCCCGTACTGTTTGAGGTAGACACAGAGCTGTTGTCCAGTCTATTGTGCACTACTGATTCACCATTATCTTGAGTTTTAAAATACACCACATAGAATATTGGCAGGACAATGCCAATGAGTAACATGGCAATTACAGCGTTCCACCACTGGATCCCCCAGTCTGCACCGTAGCTGCGCAAACGCTGGGTTCTCCACCCCCATCGGTTAGATGCCCTGGAACCACTGGAAAATACTTCTTCTGAGGGGTCTGTGCTTTGGATCAGACGCTCAATGTCACTGTCCACCTCTTTTAGGTAATTGGTGTACTCCTGTACCTGAGGTCTTCCCGAAACATTTGCTTCAGCACTGTTTGATGATGCTACATCATTGGAGGGTCTTTGCTGGGGGTTCCTGAGCTCAGAGTTGGCCTCGGTTAGCAAGCCATGCTTCTTTACAGGGATTTTGATGGACTTCAGTGCATACATGTCCTGCTCTTGAAAAAGGTTGTTCACCCTTTTTATGTCAGCCACCTGGAAGCCATAGAAAAGGATTATTTTTAATCCTTTTATCCTAAAAATGAACATTTGCAGATGTACTCATCCTCAGGCCATCCGAAATGTACATGAGCTTGTTCATCAGAACAGCTTTGGAGAAATTAAGCATTCACTTGGATGAATAATTTGCAATTTTCATTTTTGGGTGATCTATTCCTTTAAGGGCCTAAATTAGAATGATCTATGCAATCAAACAAGATACCTTGCATCCATATTGAAGGGCCAGTTTGTTGAGGTTGTCCTCATGTGAGATGTCCCGTTCCAACAAGAGCATTTCTCCCACTCTTTCTCTCTCCTGTGAAGATGACTCTCTGCTCCGCGGCCGGAGCTCCATGACATTGAGTTCCTCATCCTCAGAGGACACTTCTGGTTCTTCTTGTCTTTGTCTGAACATGTACACTTGGCCATCCGCACTGGCATGTACATCCACTGGGGCCTGAAAGGCTCGAGGGAGTGCATCTCCTCGCCTCATCACTGCAACTAGACCAGTTTCTAGAAGAAAAAGCAGTACGGCCAGTTCAGTTTACATATACTAATTTTCAAAAGTATATGTACTCAAAGGATTAGTCCACACAGAATAAAAATTTCCTGATAATTTACCCACCCCCATATCATCCAAGATGTTAATGTCTTCCTTTCTACAGACGCAAAGAAATTAAGTGTTTTGAGGCAAACAGTCCAGGATTTTTCTCCATATAGTGGACTTCAGTGGTGCGCAACGGATTGAAGGTTTAAAAATGCAGTTTCAATATAGCTTCAAGGGGCTCTACACAATCCAAGGAAGAAGGGTCTTATCTAGCGAATCAATCATCTATTAAAAAATAAAATTAAAAAAAAAATATATTATATATATATATATATATAAAAAATTGTCAACCTCAAATGCTCGTCTTGTGCTTGCTCTGTGATGTGCATACATAATTTGTGCACTTCGGTTCAAAACAGTTAGGGCAGGTTAAAAATCTCCCATTTAATTTTTTCCTCCAACTTCAAAATTGTCTGACATCGCTGTTTTATCATTTTGCAGAGCTAGTACAAGACGAACATTTGAGTTTAAAAAGTATATAAATTTAATTATTTATTAAGAAAATAACCGATTGCTTTGCTAGATAAGACCCTTATTCTTCGGCTGGAATTGTGCAGAGCACTTTGAAGCTGCATTTTTAACCTTTAATCTGTTGAGCACCATTAAAGTCCACTGTATGGAGAAAAATCCCAGAATGTTTTCCTTACAAAACTTAATTTCTTTGCGAATTAAGAAAGAAAGGTATGAAGATCTTGGACGACATGGGGGAGAGTAAATTATCAGGAAAATTTTATTTGAAAGTGGACTAATCCTTTAAGGATTTTTTTAATTATTATTCAGCAAAGATGCATTCAAATGTGACAGCAATTTACTATGTTCCATTTTTTATTTCAAATAAACACTTTTGAACTTTTTTCATCAAAGAAAAACATTTTTCATTGTTCATTTTCCAAAACAAAAATATAAAACACAACTTTTTTTAACAACAAATGTTTCTTGAGCATCAAATCATTATATTAGAAAGGTTTCCAAAGGAGCATAAGACATAGACTGTAGACCGCAAAAAAAAAAAAAAAAAAAAAACTGCCAGCACAGAAATAAATTACATTTTTTTTTAAAATAGTTTAACAGTTGTAGCAATAATATCATTTCACACTATTATTTTTTAAACTTGTTTTTATTTTTTTTCTGATCAAATTTTGATCAGCATAAGACTTTATCCATAACTGAATTATATTTCCATAAGTTTTAAATGTATTGTAGCATATTTAGGGTGTTAAACTTGACTTTTAAGAATCTTTATTTTCAGGACCAAAAGTGCCCATAGCTTAAAAATCATATTCCAACATATTACTTCAATGGCTCTTGCAGGGAAACAGCATTCTGTCTGCAGTCAGCAGATTACAGCAGTCTAATAACAGGTAGAGATAAACTTTATGGTAATAAAAAGTTTGTTACTACAGTGAGAAACATACTGCAGATTGTAAACAACACGAAACAATGCATAATTGTTTATTAATATACAACTACTGGCTTATGACATTGTAGAGACTTACAGTAGTAGTACTAACTCAGAAAAAAATCAGAGCTGGAAAGTGATTATTATCTGCTGAAACAACAGCGGATCAGCCCTGTACACCGTTACATGAACTGACATTGACTGAAATGATTTTTCCCCAAAATGGCACAAAACACAAGGCAAAGATCAGCATGTATTACATCTGTTAAGAATAAAAATGGAGTATGTGTACAGTAAACACCTATAAAGGTTACAGTAGCCGACACTCGTAACGTTAAGCTCGTTTATACTATCAGTGCCGAAGTTAAAATCCGCTTTTTTTCAACTTTCCCAAATGATATTTATTGATCTGAATAATACTCACCTTTCTAGGCAGAAACAGCTACATCGTGCTGACAAAAATATCACAAAGTGTCATTTTAGAAACTTCAGACCGCAACCAAGTTTGCTAGTGCTGGCGAGAAGCCCACTGTAGATTGACAGGTCCCACCAGCCAATCAGCTCGTTGAAGAAGGCGAGTACTCTACTGTAGATTACGCTGCCTATTACATAAATGGTTGCGTGCGCGATACTTTGTAAATAATATATGACGTCTTTATTGCGAAATCGAAATCTGGTGTCCGGCGTTCAATGAAATGGCAAATTGCCATGGTAGATTACACGTATTTTATGTTTCCCCAAAGACGATAAAGTTTCGCTCCGTGTTAAAGTGTGGTTGAGAACACGGGCGTCTCTTACGTGTCACGGCAGGATGTAGTAATTCTCAGAAGGTGAGACCTGTAGGTGTAGTCGTCTATTGTTGAAACACTCATGCCTGTGAGTAAAAGTGTGAATATTTGACATCATATCAACAATTGTTACCACTATATAATCATAATAAATTAATAAATAATCTTCTTCAACATCAATATTAAAACGTTTTTTTCTTATTTGCCAAGAAAGATATATATATTATGACATGTAGTCATGGGAATTTAAAAAAGTTGTCTATTAGGTTTTTGATGTAGGCTAAATACTTCTGATAGATTGTAGGCTATACTTCAAATAGATTTAACATTTCTTCAGTCACCAATTTGAATCAAATTATCTGCGGAACTATATCTAAAAAACAAACAAAAAAAACAGTCTGAAAGTTTTGCCAGTAACAGCAACAGAAGTTGGTCATTATGTTACATTGTTTCCGCGTTGGCATTCAAACATGTCAGTTGTGGTTGGAAACATGAAACTGTGGGTAAGGCATTATGACAAACTTGAGCTGATCACATAAACGTTGAATCACATGGTTTCAAAATTATTACATATACAGTTGAAGTCAAAAGTTTACATACACCTTGCAGAATCTGCAAATGTGAATTATTTTGCCAAAATAAAAGGGACCATACAAAATGCATGTTATTTTTTATTTAGTACTGAACTGAATAAGATATTTCACTTAAAAACATTTACATACAGTCCACAAGAGAAAATAATAGTTGAATTTATGACAACTACCCTGTTCGAAAGGTAAACTGCCAACTGTTCATTCAGGTCCCATAAATTATTTGTTGTTTTAGCATTTTTTGTGTGTGTGTGTGTGTGTATTTTTGCAGGTTCAAATGCACACTGATGCTTCAAAAGGAAACATGATGCATTAATAGCCGGGGGGTGAAAACTTTTTGAATTTGAAGATCAGGGTAAATTCAAGTTATTTTGTCTTCAGGGAAACATGCAAGTATCTGAAGGGCAGTACTAAATGAAGGAGAAAAAAAGAAGAAGAAGAAGAAGAAAAAAACATATTTAGGCAAAATAAGAAAAATGTACACATTATCAAAAGTTTTCACCCCTTGGCACTTAATGCATCATTTTTTTTTCTTTTTCTGAAGCATCAGTGAGCATTAAAACCTTTTGTGATAGTTGCATATGAGTCCCTTAGTTGTCCTCACTGTGAAATGATGGATTTCAAAAGCATCAGTGCTGAAAAACCAAAGAATTTGTGGGACCTAAAGGATTTTTCAGAAAAAACAATGGGCAGTTTAACTGGTTAGAACAAACAAGGGACTTTTATGTAAAATATCTTATTCAGGTCAGTACTAAATAAAAAATAAAATGCATTTTGTATAATCTCTCTTATTTTGGTGAATTTTTTGCAGACTCTGCAAGGTGTACGTAAACGTTTTACTGTAAATCTGTAAATCTACAAATTACACTACAGAATACAGTTTTCAAAATATCTTTTCACTCAGACTACTTACCAGCACTTCTCAGTTTGCCCTCAAGATGTCGCCATATATCTGCAGTAGTTTCAAACCAATTTGCTCAAGGATGGTGCGCAGTAAAGCGTTTTAAACCTCTATTTGCCAAAGGTCCATGTCCCTCATTCACCTCCTTTGTCAGAATATTCTTTGTCAGCATCAGAGGAACTTGTCCGCTCCAGTCCAGGAGTCAATTACCATGGCAGGGCTGTGTCAGAGCAGGCAGTGCTATTGAGGTGCTTCAGGTCGCCTTAGTCACTCCTGCTAAAGCACAGGTCAGTGCTCAGGCTCAGCAGTTCATGATGGAGGACATGAGCCTGCCGTAGTTGATCCACATTTGGACACTGATGTTGGGAGCCCTGGGACATTTGGCAGTCCTCTCTAAACTTGACTAGCAGGGTACGTTTGAGCAGATATATGCCCTTTGCTTGCCATTATTGGGTCAGAATATTTGTACACACAGACACACACACAAACACACACACGTTGATCATAAGAGACTTAAAGTAAAAAAAAGTGTTCTTTTTAAATCTAATTTGGGCAATAGTCTTATATGGTTCAGGATCAAAACTGAACCAATATTTCCAGGGCAAGAATTTTAATAACTTTTTAAGAATTTTAAGAACTGTTTGTTCTTATCATTTCCGGTCAGGTAGGTGAAACATTAGGCTAATATCTTAATTAATACTGTTCATATGTATCTTTACCACCTATTAACTTTAGTAAGCTTCCTGCTTACTAAGTCCTTCTCTATATGATTTAGCAGCTTCCACATTTTTCATGTGGTTTATACAGCATAAATTAGCAGAACAATGTATTCAGTAGTACATTAAAGGTGCAATGCATGCTGTTTACATTCGAGTATTGCCAGCAGTGTTGGGGAAAGTTACTTTTAAAAGTAATGCATTACAATATTACGTTACTCCCTAAAAAAAGTAACTAGTTATGTTACTTTTTTATGGAAAGTAATGTGTTATATTACTTTTGCTTTACTTTTTAAATCTGGGCAGGGCTTGCTTGTTTGTTTTTAATATAAAAAAGTTAGATTCTTAGCAAATGTAAAAGCCCTTTCACACCAAAATGAAATGAAGTGAATAGGCCTAAGGCTGAAGGAAAAGTAAATTTACGTCTATACAGTAGAACTATAGTAAAAGGAAGTTCAACACTCTTCAGCAATAAGAAAAATGAAGCACAAATGCTAGTTAATCTAATTAGTTAGTTTTGTTTATTATTATAAATTATAAAATGATTTTCTAACTTAGATTTTTTGTCTTGTTTCCAGCCAAAATATCTAAAAATTCTTAAATCAAGAATGATTTTCTAGACAATTAGAAATTATTCTCTTGTTTTTGCTAAAAAAACAAGTCAAAATTAAGTGTGTTTTTGCTTGAAATAAGCAAATAATATGTCAATGGGGTAAGCAAAATACTCTTGTTTTCTGTTTGTAATAAGGTTTTTTTTTTGCTTATCCCATTGGCAGATTATTTTGCTTGTTCTAATCACTTAATTTTGACTTGTTTTTCTGAAAACAAGAACATAATTTTTACTTGTCTAAAAAATCCTTCTTGATTTAAGAATTGTTAGATATTTGACTGGAAACAAGACAAAAAATCTAAGTAAGGAAAGTATTTTTGAAGTGTATGGGTGAACTGGATCAACAAAGGTCAGCAGCAAAGTCATTAGTTAATATATAATGGTTTCTTGGAAATTAAAAAGTAATGCGTTACTTTACTAGTTACTTGAAAAAAGTAATATTATTACACAACTTGCGTTACTTGTAATGTGTTACCCCCAACACTGATCGCCAGTATGACCGAACATCCGGCTAACTGAACAAATCATGATGTAAGTGCAAACCCTCTAAAGCCGCTAATGAACCGGAAGTCTCGTTCATAAGCTGACTTCCGCATGAGGCTCTTGGGAGCATGCAAAAATGTCATATCTTACTGACTTTCCCGGCAAAATTTTATGTCCCCCACATAAAAAATAAAATAGGAAATAATATAAATATCACCAGGTCTTTTAGTAATTATATAACTGCTCACAAGTCGGTGACAGGCAATATGCCATTCATGCACAACTGTACAGTTAACCTTCCCAGTACAATCCTTCCAAGAACTGGGCATATGTGCATTCTCAGTGGCAGATTACACAGACGACATGATCTGATGAGCATACAAGCTGTTATCTGGGTCAGCGCTAGTCTCCAATTTCACGCCCTGAAACATCCATCATATCTGTATTGTTCCTCTCCACAGAGTTTATTGACCTTCGTTTCTTGGCAAAAGCAGACTGTCACCAAATTTTCTTTGCCATTTCTATAAGTTAGCATGTGTTTTGAAGTGTAGTGTGCCTAATGGAGGGATGACTGCAGTGGAGCCTGAGCTAATTGAAGCTTTGCATATTTCACTGCTTCCACTCATGTGAACTGCTGACATTTAACTGACCCCATGATTTATATAGAACTCTTGTAAGCCACTTAAGCTTTTACAAATAAGTCAAACTATCTTCATATACAGTGTGTCACATGTATTCTACGTTTTGAAACCAAAAGCCCTTGCAAAATGGCAATCAGCTGACCTACAGTTGACCCCATATGGTACCTCAAATAAACTCTTAAGCATTCCAATTAACTACAGCTGACCTATTTCTACATAAACGCGCTGTGAGAATTACACTTCCTCTTGACCTGAAAAACATTTGCTTATATATAAGTATGTTTTCCTAAAAATAGACGCATAGCAATTGTATTCCTATTGATTTATAAATTGGTTTAAATTGTCACCAATTCAAGGCAGCAGCTGGACACTTTTTTTACTGTCTTGACAACACCTTCATCCAATGCAAAAACCTCCCTGAAGGGGGAGCAGGAGCAAATGTGACAAAACAAAAATTAGCACGAAGCAGCACATCATATCATTTACATCACATTCAGATGCAGGGTGCAACTCTGAACACGGTGCAACAGAGTGGCATAACATGCTGTGTTTCTGGGCCACTGAGCAGCATGTCAAACTGACAGAGAGAGAACAAAAAGATGGAGAGAGACGCAGAGAGAGAGAGAGGAAGGTCAGATGCAATGTAACAGTGAATAATTGCGCATAGTACGGCAGAAGAGCAGCAGAATTGCAGTCATGATATATACAGGTTCTGTCTATTTATCTACATGATGAGCAATCTACATAGGCACTCACATATTTATAATAATAATAATTAATATTATTTATTAATAATATTAAAATAATAAATATTTAGTATTATCATAATTACAGAACGTAAATGGCATATACATGTATTACAATATTAAATATATTGTGATTAAAGAATCATTGTCTTTTAAGATTATGTATTAATAGAATTTCAAACTGTACATGAAGGAATAATTATATAGGTTATATATAAATATTATATATTATACACAGTTTAAGACAATTCAGAAAATGCATAAATTTCTCAATATTTTTAATTTTATTTTATATATATATATATATATTTTGCAGCCTTAGATTCCAGATTTTTAAATAGTTGTATCTCGGCCAAATATCGTCATATCCTAACAAACCATACATCAATGGAAAGCTTATTTATTCAGATTTGACCATTACGAGTGGGTTTTGTGCTCCATGGTCACATATAATATAATTGTAAATAAACCATTATGAAATCAAATTTATTTAACCCCAGAGCCATTGTAAAGTTAAAATACGTGACTGACCACAGCAATTTATATGATAATGTCAGCTTATTATTTAATATAGAACATATTTGAGTGTTCTTATACACTATATTGTCAAAAGTATTGGCACATTCTTCTAATGAACAGGTTTGACTACTTTAGTAATTTCCACATCATTGGTGTTTGAAGTTTTTGGCTCTAAAGGTTTGCGTTTAAAGTCATACCAGAGGTGTTCTGCTGGGATTAGGCCTTGGCTTTATGCAGACCAGTCAAGTTCTTCCACACTGACTGAATCAAACATTTCTATAGGAAAACCTTGCCTTATACACAGAGGCATTGTCATGTATTGTCATGAAAAGGGTCCTGTCCAAACTTCTGTTTTTTTATTTAACATTAAGATTAGTACTCATGGAGATTAGTAAAGTAGTCAAACCTGTTCATTAGAAGGGGGTGTCCCCAATAATTTTGGCAATATAGTGTATGTTCATTTGAACTGTATCCACCTCTAGATGGCAGCATAGTCCTTTGTATTTAAGATATTTTAGCCCAGATGTTGTTAGATATTTTTTCCAAACATACTATAAACAGAGTTTAAAGATAAAAAAGAATGCAAACAAAACAAATTCATGATTTTGTGTAAAACATATTACAAATATTAATGTCTGTATTTATTTGATCAGCAGCCTTATTTCTACCAAACCTAAAAATCTCCATGAACCTTATTTTAACACATTTACAAAACCTCAAATACAGACTTTAGCCGATTAAAGAAACACTTTTAAAAATCTGACTTATTCAAAAGACGGAAACTGTTGTTGTTTGTTTATGCTGGCTGCATGTCCATGTCCATGTTTCTGGCACAGGTGATTTGCCGATCAGCGTGAGGCCAGTCGTTATGTCTGCGGGGGGTCAGCGAAGGCAGTGTGGGGAAACAAAATTAATCCTCGTGGCTCTAGGTTATGGCAACAGGTCAGGAGTTTATTGATTAAATGTCAGCTACCCAGGTGAATGTGATTCGTAACTCTGAGGAGGCCCCTGCGCACGATCCATCACATGATATCCAAAGGAAGATTAAAGGCCGTATGACAGACTAAACACTTTCAGGCGGGATGAAGGCTCTGCTATCCGTCCGTCTGTGTGTTTGTTCGTCCGTTCATCCGTCTGTTCGAGACTTCAAAACTCAAGCCTTTAAGCCTCCTGTTGTGTTCAAAAACTGGGTACAACTTTTGTGTTGGGAGTCAAATTGACCAACATTGGTTTCCATACAATTTGTCAAAAAATCTACACCATGATAAACACTAAAGATTCATATAAAAAGAGAAGACCTCTACTGTAGCTTGTAAGAGACAGGTTTTTTTTAAATGAAATGAAATCATAATAACTTCCATGAATTTTATAGTTATTTTCTGTTATATTAGGGGTCGAAATTTAGCTGCACAGACATAAAATTAAACTTCTTTTGTCATGACTACTTGACAAAAAAGTGAAGTGCACATAACTACAAGTATTAATAGTATTTAACATAAATAATAAATAAATTGACAGATTTTACACAAACTGTAAAACTCAACTACAGTAGATTTTTACAGTTACATTTCCTTGGATAATTCAGAAGACTAAATAAATGTTATGTAAATGTTATGTTATGTAAATGCAAATAAATGTTAACCTTTTTAGATTTTTAGGTTCTCCTATAGTTCATATTTTTGTGTTTGACTGGGTACAATAAAGGTTTTCTTTTCTTTTTTTACTTTTAGACTCTTTAGTGTATCTGAACTTTAGTAGTGAACTAGTGTATGTGAATATTAAGCCACAGAACACTAATTAAATATGAATACTTAAACAACCCGTCAAAATAAAAGTTTGGTTTAACTTGAGAAAACTGTGAAAAGAGATATATTACTTAATGTAATGATACTACTACTACTAATAATGCAGCTATTATTAAAACATAGTTTTTAATGAATATTTTGCCCTAAGAACCAGAAAAATGTAAATACACAATACAGTATTTCTAAAATCAATTATCTAGATATTCTTTTGATTATTAAACTTCAGTTAAACTGTTAAAATGAAATCCAGAAAATTAATTGAAACCACAGAATTGTTTTAAAATTAAATAAAATTTGAGAGAAAAAAAAGTATTTCATTAGGCCTAAAAAATTTTTGGTAAACTTTTAATAGAATGCTGTTAAATAGTGTAATTCCACAATTTCAATTAATTAGACATGCTTTTTGATGAATGCAATTGAATTTAACCATTAAAAGAGTCTAGAAAAATAAACAGAAAAAGAAAAAACAAAACAAAACAAAACAAAAATCTATGGATTTCATAGGGCCCTCTATTTCAATTTGAGCAAATTGGTTAAAAACCAACTGAGGTTTGCAGCCTTTTCTGAAAGGCATCTACGAGTTGAAATTTTCAATGCACATTTATGACCCTAAATAAATATAAATAAATATTTACCAATTTGCAAGACGAAATAAAGACGTTAACCAGAATTCACAGGGCCCTATATTTGACTTTGGGCAAACTGCTAAAAACCAATGGATGTTTGCATAGCCTTTCCAAAAGACATCTATGAGTTGAAACTTTGCATGCAAATTCATGACCCTAAGTCGTAAATATTCGCCAATATTTGACTTTTGACAAATTGCTTAAAAACCAATGGTTTGCACAGCCTTTCCGAAAGACATCTATGAGTTGAAACTTTGCATGCAAATTCATGACCCTAAATCTTAAATATTCACTAATTTACAAGATGAAATAAACATGGTAACCAGATTTCTTAGGGCCCTATATTTTGACTTTGGGCAAATTGGTTGAAAAAATAATGGAGGTTTGCACAGCCTTTCTGAAAGACATCTATAAGTTGAAATTTTGTATGCACATTCATGACCAAAAACATAAATAATCACCAATTTGAATGATGAAATAAACATGGTAACTAGATTTCATAGGGCCCTATATTTTGACTTTGGGCAAATTGGTTGAAAAAATAATGGAGGTTTGCACAGCCTTTCCGAAAGACATCTATGAGTTGAAACTTTGCATGCAAATTCATGACCCTAAATCATAAATATTCACCAATTTGCACAATAAAATAAACACGTTAAGCAGAATTCACAGGGCCCTATATTTGACTTTGGACAAATTGCTTAAAAACCAATGGTTTGCACAGCCTTTCTGAAAGACATCTATGAGTTGAAAATTTGCATGCAAATTCAAGACCCTAAATCATAAATATTCATCAATTTGCAAGACAAATTAAACACATTAACCAGAATTCACAGGGCCCTATTTTTGACTTTGGGCAAATTGGCTAAAAAAACAATATTTCAATCAGTTTTCTTAAAATCAAGCGTCTGTCAAATTGATTCCAACACAACAGGAGGGTTAATGTCAGAATCCATAATCCTAAAGACATCCTCCCATTCCCTTGAGAAAGGTGTGTGTGCCATCATAAACGAATTTGATTGACAAGTGTACTTCAAGGCCCAAGGTTAATGGTGTTGACATCGAAACCATTCAACGGGTTAAGGGCTAGCATGAGAGTTCTGAAGATCATGCTCTCTTTGTCAAATTAAACTCTCTGCATTTGGTCCCTGTTGAACATGTGGAGCAGAGCTGTCGGCGGCATGTGTCGTGGGGAAGTTATCTACTGACTCCAGCCACCCAGAGGATGCGCCACAAGGGATCGCAGAGTCGTATTTGGCCTCACGGCACCCATGGAGCCCCAGTTGGACGGTCTCTTTACCCTAGGGGTAGGTTCACAGGCCATAGTGGACTCTGCGGTAGCTCGGAGCGCTGGGTGACACATAACCTTGCCCTGTCACCACCCTCACCAGTGTGTCAGCTGATATTAGACTGATTGACGTTGACCCGCCACTCAGGCTTTGAGGGTTTAGCGGCGCTATATAACCTCGCCCTGACTGTTCACCAGGCTGAGGACATTGGAAGCAGGGCATCCTCAGCTGCGTCCTACTCCCAGACAAGGGCGAGCGCTTCTGTCGTGTTAGAAGAATTACAAATGCCCGCTTTGATTTGTAGATTTTTCGGGCATGCACATTATCATATCACATGAGCGGAGCAATATTTTGTTTGTTGTCTGCTGATTTCATTATTTTTTTAAAGTTAGCTTTGTTTATGTGATTTTTTTCCCCCGCTACTGATGAAGTGAAATGTAAGTTGACATTCCATCTGATTCAGAGGATTTGGAGTTGTAGAGTCTGGCATGTTTTTACCGTCTCGTTCTCCAGGTTTGCTTCTTTGTCTGCTGTTCTACTTTTCCGTAACTTGTATTTTAGCCCCTTTTGACAGCCCCTTACTGTGCAAAAATATAACGCTAGCTTTTAGAAGGGAACAATGTAGCATAGAGGAGCCTACAAGTGCACCAAAGACCAAGATAGTTCCATAAAATGAGTGTTCAAAGTGACCACTGGCTCCAAAAAGGGGGGGGGGAAGCACATTGAGCTCCAGTTCTTCAATTTATCTATTTAATTGGGGAAAATAAATTACTTTTATTCAGCTGGAATACATCAAACTGATCAAAATTCACAGTAAAGACAATTGTTACAAATATTTATGTTTCAAATGAATATTATACTTTTAAAGTTTCTATTCATCAAAGAATCATGAAACAGATATATCACGGACACAAAAATATCAAGCAGCACATATAACATGATAATTCCATGACTGGAATAAATTACATTTTCAATTTTTTTTTTTTTTTACTGTTTTACTGTGCTTTTGATTAAATAAATGCAGCCTTTGGGGCATAAGAGACTTTTTTCAAAAACATAAAAAACTTTTGAAACATGTGATGTTTGATGTTATGGTTGTCCAACCTACAGTTGAGGTCAAAAGTTTACTTAAACCTTGCAGAATCTGCGAAATGTTAATTATTTTACCAAAATAAGAGGAATCATACACAATGTGTGTTGATTTTTATTTAGTACTGACCTAAATATACTATTTCACATAAAAGACATTTACATATGGTCCATAATAGCAAATAGTAGTTGAATTTATAAAAATTACTCTGTTCAAAAGTTTACATACGCTTGATTCTTAATACCAGGGGTGTAAACTTTTGAACAGAATGAAGATGTGTCCATTTTTCTAATTTTGCCTAAAAATCACTTATTTTTCATTTAGTACTGCCCTTAAGAAGCTACAGAAAATGTTTCCCAGAACACAAAATAAGTTACATTTACCATGATCTTCAAATTCAAAAAGTTTTCACCCCCGGGTCTTTAAAGGATTAGCTCACTTTCAGAACAAAAATTTACAGATGATGTGCTCACCCCCTTGTCATCCAAGATGTTCATGTCTTTCTTTCTTCAGTCATAAAGAAATTATGTTTTTTGAGGAGAACATTTCAGGATTTCTCTCTATATAATGGATATGAATGGTGCCCCTAAGTTTGAACTTACAAAATGCAGTTAAAAAGCAGCTTCAAAGGGCTCTAAACTATCCCAGCCGATGAAGAAGGGTCTTATAGAGAAACAATCGGTTATTTTCTAAACAAATTGACAATTTATATACTGTTTAACCGCAAATGCTCGTCTTGTCTCATCTCTGCGATGCGCATGCGTAGTCTGTGTGATCTGGGTCATCTTGTTTTCTTCCCCAACTTCAAAATCGTCCTACATTGCTGCAGAAGTACCAACCCAGTGTTTACAAAGTGAACATACAAAGAAGATCAAACGCCCTTTACAGTAAAAAGGTAAAACAGTGTTGTAAGACGATTTTGAAGTTGAAGACAAAAGCAAGATGGGCGTTTGTTGACATACCCTAACTGTATTGACCCGGATCACACAGACTGTGCATGCACATCGCAGAGACAAGGCAAGACAAGACATGCATTTGCGGTTAAAAAGTATATAAATTGTACATTTATTTTGAAAATCGTTTCACTAGATAAGACCCTTCTTCATCAGATGGGATCCTTAGAGCCCTTTGAAGCTGCATTTAAACTGCATTTTGGAAGTTCAAACTTTGGGGCACCATTCATATCTATTATATGGAGAGAAATCCTGAAATGTTTTCCTCAAAAAACATAATTTCTTTACGACTCAAGAAAGAAAGACATGAACCTCTTGGATGACAAGGGGGTGAGTACATTATCTGTAAATTTTTGTTCAGAAAGTGAACTAATCCTTTAATGCATTGTGTTTCCTTTTAAAATATCAGTAAGTGTTTGAACCTTCTGTAATAGTTGTGTATGAATCCCTCAGTTGTCCTCAGCGTGAAAAGATGGATCTCAAAATCATGTAGTCATTGTTGAAAATGGTTCAAATACATAAAAATGCTGAAAAACCAAAGAATTTGTGGGACCTGAAGGATTTATCTGAAGGACAGTGGGCAGTTTAACTGTTCAGGACAAACAAAGGAAAAAACAAAACAAAAAAACAGCTGTGGATCATTCAGGTAACAACATAGTAATAAGAATCAAGCGTATGTAAACTTTTACACAGAGTATTTTTATAAATGTAACTATTATTGTCTCTTGCAGGCTATATTCAAATGTATTTTATGTAAAATATCTCAAAAACTTGGAAAATAGTTCTTTGGACTGCCTTATGAAGATTTTATTATGCTTTTTTGTCCCTTTTTGTGCTTAACCTAACATGGCATGTAAAAGGTGTGACAATTAATTTTATATATTTTTTATAACATTTTGTTTTACAGAAAAAAAACCCAAAACATGTGGGTTCAAAACAACATGAAGGTGAGTACATAATGTTGAATTATTCAATAAATTTGAGTAATTTTTAAGAAGATGACAAAACAAAACCTCCCATGGTCCCATTCTAAGCTTCAAAATAAAATCCAAACAAGTGGGGTGACTTAGTAACGCAAGGCGGAGGTGAATTAAACATGCATGACAGCAGGGAGAGGAAAAATGTCATTTCCAATGATATCTAAGTCTGTCTGCCATTAAAATGTGCAATGACCCGCACTGCATACAAAAATGATATCATGAACATTAACTTCCCTAGTTAATGTTGTGTGCTGTGCAGGGGACACTGGGCTGCCAGTGCACTAAGAGCATGCTTTTAATATGCTACATGCCCTGACTTCCTCTTTCCGCTTTCCTGTGGGAATTCCTTCTGCTTTTACAACACACTGGCAAAGTGTTTCTGTAGATTGCAAAGTTCATGCCCTGAAGTAAATGCTCTAATTAAAATAGTGACTCTCAATAGGATTAGAGCTCTGATGTGACATTGATCTCGCTTGCACAAAAGGTATACTGACAGGCAGTGGGCTAAGAAGTACATACAGTATAAAGAAGGATTGACACAGCATGTGTTTTATTGTTTCCAAGTATATGTCATGACATACTGTTGCTGGAGGAAATCGTAGTGTTTAAACAAAAATAATTCACACCATGTTCAGTACAGGTTAGGCAACCAAAAAGACTATCATTATTTACATTTGCTGATATCATTGTTAAATTCTTAAATAGGATGTAAGTACAGTATAATTTGACTAAATATGGTTAGATGTCATGAGACTATAGTAAAACATAACTGAAAAGCAAGTTGTCATATAGCTCATGACATCTCATATTGCTATGTAAATTCCCGTAAATTAGAGAAAAAGCAATAACGTATAGTAATAAAGTATTAAAGTATTGAATGTTTTCATGAGAATCACTAATTTAAGTGATTTTAAGAACACAAAAGAAGATATTTTAAAAAACGTTGAAGTCCGAACATCTTTGGACCCCACTGACTTTCATCGTATGGACTGCAATGCTTAAACGTTCTTTAAAATATCTTCTCTTATGTTCTACAGAACAAATAAACTCACACAGATTTGGAACAGAATTTGGCAGAATTTTCATTTTTGAGTAAACTATCCCTTTCAGGTTGAATTTTCAAAAGATTCATTTTAAATACAGTTGAGGTTAAAAATGTACATCCCCCTTTCAGAATCATTAAAAATGTTAATTATTTTACCAAAATATAAGAGGGATCATACAAGATGCATATTATTGTTTATTTAGTACTGACCTGAATAAGATATTTCACATAAAAGTTGTTTACATGTAGACCACAAGAGAAAATAATAGTTGAATTTATAAAAATTACCCAATTCAAAAGTTTACACCCCCTTGATTCTTAATACTGTGTTCTTCTGAATGATCCACAGCTGTTTTTTTGTTTTTTGTTTAGTGATAGTTGTTCATGAGTCCCTTGTTTGTCCTGAACAGTTAAACTGTCCACTGTTCTTCAGAAAAAATTCTTGGTTTTCCAGTATTTTTGTGTATTTTAAACCTTTCCAACAATGACTGTGTGATGTATTCATCTTTTCACACTGAGGACAACTGAGGGACTCATATGCAACTATTACAGAAGGTTCAAACTGTCACTGATGCTCCAGAGAGAGAGAGAGAGAGAGAGAGAAAAAAAAACATGCATTAATGGGGGTGAAAACTTTTGAACAGAATGGAGATGTGTACATTTTTCTTATTTTGCCTAAATATCATATATTTTTTTAATTTAGTACTGCCCTTCAGAGGCTACAGAAGACAGTTACATGTTTCCAGAAGACAAAATAAGTTAAATTGAAAAAAAAAAAAAAAAAAACCCAGCTCATCGTGTTTTCTCCTGGAGCACCAGTGAGTGCTTGAACCTTCTGTAATAGTTGCAGTCCTCAGTGTGAAAAGATGGATCTCAAAATCATGCAGTCAAATACACTCACACACACACACACACACACACACACACACAAAACAGCATGGATCATTCAGGCAAGAACACAGTATTAAGAATCAAGGCGGTGTAAACTTTTGAACTGGGTAATTTTTATCAATTCAGCCATTATTTTCTCTTGTGGACTATATGTAAACATCTTTTATGTTAAATATCTTATTCTTTATTTAGGTCAGCACTCAACATAAAGAAACAATACCATGCATTTTGTATGATCTCTATTATTTTGGTAAAATTAACATTTTCAATGATTCTGAAAGGGAGGTGCAAACTTTTGACCTCAACTGTATGACAACAAATAGAAATTTGGGAAACAAGAAAGAATTAAATTAGTCAAAATGGCAATATAGACTTTTAAACTATTATAAATATCGACACTTTTAGAACTAAATGAGCATATTAACATGATTTATTTTTTGAAAAACCCCAAATGCAAACTTTTGAATGGTATTTTCACCTTTGATAGACTCTTTGTTGCACTAGTTAACTTCATCACTGCCTTACGTGTCAAATGTACGTGTTTGGGCATTAGATGCCGTCAGTGGTAAGGTTTGAATTTTAGATTGTGTTTATGAATAAGACATACAAACTCCTAAGAGCGGGGTAATGTGCTCAGTTTCAACTCTCCGTGATTGTTAAGGTGATTAATAATGAAACATAGAGAATTATGCATGGCGAGGTGACTTCGCTCCTTCGTACTGAATGCACTAATTCACACAGAGTTCAGGCCAACTTGGAGACACGGTTTAAAGGCTGCTTGTAACATACAATTGACGACGGAGGACACAAAGGCGAGAACTATTGAACCTGTAATGGTTTGTACCCTCTGTGAGAGTTCAAACTGGAGTCACGGGCATCACTGGCTTCCTTCTTCATTTGACAGGATGTGAGTTTGCTCTGACCTGGGGATTTTAATAATGTATACCGATCACACAGTGAAGGCTCCCGCCTCAGTTTAACCACCACATAACCTCAGCACTTCTAACTGTACATTATAGTTCAGACCAAAGAAAAACATATACCTTAAAATATTCATCTCGTCTCTACCGGGGTCCTTATTCGGTCACTGCCATGCGCAACATGAGCCAACTTCTACACTAACAAAACAGCCTTTTGGGTTGTATTTCGCATTCTGTGTCAAAGCATCTGTGAATTACTAACCGTATGACTAGCATAATGTACATAATTATGTTCAACACACAGCTATAATCCATGTCGAGCTGTAACCTTAGAATACGAGGAAACGTGTCCCGTGTGGTCCAATCTTTTCATCCCAAAAAAATCACTTCTAGGTAATTTTGTGTATTGTAACAGGCCATAAGATAATAGGTTCCCAAAGCATTTGCCCTTATTGAAGGCTCTTTTTTTAATCTCAGTCTAATTCGTTCACACAAAAATAATCAGCTTAAAAATAAACCCTGCACTTGTGGTGTCATTCTTCATGTTTAGCCGGCATTTTTGTGGCAGAAGGCAGGCAAAATATTTTCCCTAATTTTGGCCACCTCTGCTCTTCCCCAAAATAAACCTTTACCCTCAACATCTGTCATTCCACTTTTAGCACGGCCTCAAATGAAAGTGCAGGTAATGGATAGAAGACCTTTCACACTGTTCATGGAAGGATGAAAGAATGGTCAGGGATGTGGGGGAAGGGACATAAGATAAGAGAGAGAGAGAGAGAAACAGAAAGTGCCCAGAGCCCTGGATTGTCAGAATCGGTTGAAATGAGGAAAATTCTTGCATGAAGACACTCGGCACGGGTGCCCTTTGAATGAACCAGTGAAAAAAGCGATGAAACGGGAGTATGTTGCTTTGGAATGGATGATTGCAATCCTTGTAATCCACAATGAAACATCTTTAATTCTCACGTTAAGACTGTTGAATAAACCTACAAAAAGCTGAACGGCAAGGTAAATCGTCTCATTATTATGTGAATAAGATGGATTGGAAAAACAATGTACAAATGTATAATACATGTGGCGCTTTCGCTGTAACATGGTATTTATCATTCCTGCATAATTGCGCTGTGTGCACCTACAGCATTGTGACTTTTATCCAGTTTGATTTTTAAAAACATTCACAGCAGATTTTTAGTCATGACAACATAAATGACAACATTAAAGGATGAGTTCACTTCTAGAATAAAAAAATCTTGATAATTTACTCACACATGTCATCCAAGATGTTCATGTCTTTCTTCCTTCAATTGAAAAGAAATTAAGCTTTTGGGGAAAGACATTCCAGGATTTTTCTCCATATAGTGGTCTTCAGTGGGAGCCAACAGACTGAAGGTCCAAATTGCAGTTTCAATGCAGCTTCAATTGAACATAATTATGTACATTATGCTAGTCATACGGTTAGTAATTCACAGATGCTTTGACACAGGCTTTACATGATCCCAGCTGAGAAATACCGTATTGACCCGAATATAAGTCAAGTCAAGTCACCTTTATTTATATAGCACTTTTTACAATACAGATTGTGTCAAAGCAGCCAAGTTAATCATTAAATTCAGTGATGCTATCATGCAGCTCAGTTCAGTTAGTATACAATATTGCTGTAAATTAAGTGTCCCCAACTGAGCAAGCCAGAGGCGACAGTGGCAAGGAACCAAAACTCCATTGGTGACAGAAATGGAGAGAAAAACCTTGGGAGACACCAGGCTCAGTCGGGAGTGTCAGTTCTCCTCTGACCAACAAACAAGCAATTTGTAACTGAAAAGGTCATCTATAGGTGCTGATTCACCATCTGGATATGGACTGGATCAGGGGACTGCAGTGACCATCTGATCAGGATACAGACTGGATCTGAGTGGCAACGATGACCTCGGAATAAGCAAGAGACAGGCTAATATTAGCGTAGATGCCATTCTTCTTATGATGCAACGAGTACATCAGGTGTTATGGGAAGTGTTCCCGGTTCCAGCTGACCTAATTAATGCAGCCTAACAATCCTTTAAAGGATTTGAATTATAGAAATGTGTTAATGTGTTATGTGTAAGCCAGGCAAATAAGACAATGTTTTTTTCTTGCATCTGAAAAAAACACGGTTGTCTTATATTCAGGGTCTAGACTTTGACATGTCAATAATACACCCACAACAATAGGTGGCACAATGAGTGTGCCAAGAAATGTGTAATTGGTCCTGCGTTACATTCGGAAGGCCTCATCGACTACAATAAGATTTCTCTTCTACTGTTAATGAAGTTTTGGTAGGCTACTTTGAGATGGATAGCCTAATTGTTATAAAATTCAGATAAGCTACCTGTTATTTTTATGATACATCAAAAAGTGTATATTTTTAAATGTGATTGTTGGTACATTTTACCAGTATTTACCATACTTTCAGAACTAAAATTAAAATAGGAAAAATATGCAATATGAAAATTATTTTAAGAAATAATGTTTTTTTCTTAACAAAACACAAGACTTGGTTTTCAAGACTTCTTATAATATTATATAATTATAATAGACGACTTATGTCTTATAATAGGGATCGTCTTATAATCGGGTCAATATAGTAAGTGTCTTGTCTAGTGAAATGATTGGTTATTTTGTATAACAAAAAAAACAAAAAAAAATAAATAAATAATGTGTATACTTTATAACCACAAATGAACGTCTGCGTCGCTCGTCCGTGACTACAAACATTACATTGGAAAAGTCACGCACAGTTAGTTTTTTGACTGTGCACTTCGGTTTGAAAAATTAAGTGTAGGCCAAAACATTAAAAAATTTTCTCCTCCAACTTTAAAATTGTTCAAAACTGTTGTTTTACCTTTTCTGTAAAGGGTGTTTGTCTTTCTATGCACGTTCGCTTTGTAAACGCCTACAGCATGCATGACCTTTCCAACGTGGCTATGTAATGCATGAGGTCAGGCTAGTGCAAGAAAGCCACTTATTCCTCGGCTGGGATTGTGTAGAACCCTTTGAAGCTGCATTGAAACTGCACTTTTGACCTTCAGGCCGTTGGCTCCCATTGAAGTCCACAATATGGAGAAAAATCCTGGAATGTTTTTTAACATACAGCTAACATGTCAGACCATTCAAACATGTTGACACTTTTTTGGATTGCTAATTTAAAATGTAAATAATTTATATATTCATGTACGTATATATATATATACACACACACAAAGCTGAAGACAAAATTATTAGCCCCCCTGTGAAATGTAAAATTTTTTTTTGAATATTTCCCAAGTGATGTTTAACAGAGCAAGAGAATGTTTTCACATTATTTCCTATTATTTTTTATTCTTCTAGAGAAAGTCTGATTTCTTATAGTTGCTAGAATAAAATAATTAAAAATAAATAAATAAAAAGGTCAATATTATTAGCCCCCTTAAGAAATTATTAGTTTGATTAGCTATAGAACAAACCACTGTTGTCTAATCACTTGCCAAATTAACCTAATTTGCCTGATTAACCTAATTAACCTAGTTAAGCCTTTAAATTGCTCTTTAAGCGAAGGATTAGTATCTTGCGAAACAACTAGTAAAACAATATGCACTGTCATCATGGCAAAGACAAAAGAAATTACTTTGGACTTGAGAGAAAGAATTGTTAATGCTCATAAAGATGGAGAAGGATATACACGTTTATCAAAGTGTTTTCAAGTGTCAAGAACTGCAATGAGATGCATTATCAAGAAGTTTAAAGAGACCAACACAGTGGAGAACAAGACAGGCAGAGGCAGGAAGTGAAAGATTTCAAAAACTTTGGAAAGAAAACTAGTGAGAGAGGTTTCTAAAGACCCAAGAACAACTGCCAAGACACTAGTGAATGACCTAGCCAAGTCTGGAATTGATGTCTCAACGAAGACAGTCACTAAAGCCCTGCACAGGAATGAACTGCGAGGTTGCCGACCAAGAAAGACTCCACTTCTGAAGAAGAGACACCTCCAAGCTGGAATGAAGTTTGCTATGGAGAACCTGGGGGAATGTGATGCGTACTGAAAACATGTCCTTTGGTCAGATGAGACAAAACTAGAGCTTTTTGGCCATAGAGATGTTGCCTATGTTTGGAGAAAGAAGGAAGAGGCATTCAACCCCAAGAACACCGTTCCCACAGTGAAACATGGTGGTGGGAGTATAATGCTGTGGGGATGTTTCAGTGTGTTTGGAACTGGGAATCTCATCAGGGTTGAAGGAAACATGAAAAAGGAAGACTATAAGAAGATAAGAAAGACAACCTCAGACAGTCTGCAAGAAAACTTGGTTTGGGTCAACATTTTGTCTTCCTGCATGATAACGACCCAAAGCATACCTCACTTCTGGTGAAGAAATACCTCCAAATGAGCAAAGTGAGTGTACTTGACTGGCCTGCACAAAGACTTGAATCCAATAGAAAATCTGTGGGGCGCACTAAAGTCCATAGTTTGTGCCAGAAGACCAACAAATCTGGAGGAGCTTGAGAGATTTGCTAAGGAAGAATGGGCTGTCATTCCTCAGGAGACATGCTTGAAACTTGTTGAGAACTACAGCAAATGACTAAAGACTGTTATCAAGCAAAAGTGATACACTATTGACTATTAAACATCAAAGGGCTAATAATTTTAAAATAATTTTAAAATGATTGGTTATACATTTATTTCTATTTGTATTACAAACCCTAAAAGCTTCCTGAATAAAGTATTATGTTTAAAAATGCTGTGTTGATAAAATCGTCTTTCTGTTAAACAACACTTGGGAGTTATTTGAAAAATAATGAAATATTTTATAAGGGGCTAGTAATTTTGTCTTCAGCTGTATATATACATACATGAATATAAATTACTTTCACTTTAACAATCCAAAATACTCAATGGAAGTCAATTTGAAGGTTAATTGCAACCAGAAACATCAACTAGTTATGCTAGTTGACCCATATGGACCTTCCAAAATGATAAGAGAAAGAGGCAAAATACAGTTGCCCACCTAGGAGCAGTTTTTATAATGAACTCCTGAAGTAAGTGAGGATGACATATGCAGTCTTCTGTTCCCTTATATGCACACAGTGTTGCGTGTGTGTGTTCTCGAGTGTTGAGCACATACACATGTTTGCGTGTGCTGCAGATGCAGTCTATTAGAAGCAGAGCTGCTATTAGCGACATTACCTTCTTCAGAAACGACAGGTGTTGGCAGCACCATATTCCTGGCACCTTGCTGCATATGACATCTCCATCGCCTCGAGTTAAAAAGTCATCGCACATTGCTAAATGACTGAGGCCTCTTTACCACAGCACATAGCATGGCTGAGGGCTAAGGAAAATGCAGAATTGTGGTAGTGAACAGAACAGTAACTTTTGATTAAGTGACTTGAGCATGTTACGCATGATTTTGTTATGATGTTATTACTGTCATTAATGTGATGTGATTTATTAATACATGCCTTGTATAGTGTATGTCAACCATAAACATCTTTCTTTACAGCTTATTCATTTAGAATTAAGAAATTCTCATTATCGATTGACGGAGGAAGATTTCATGTTCCAGATCAGATATCAGTGTATGTATTAGTGGTGGGGATTCAGAGATTCTCCCTGCAGGTTACACAGTTACTCTAGTAGCTTGCAACAAGTCACTGTCTTTAATTTTGAGTCCAATATTAAATAATACTGACTTGTTAAGGAATGAAACAAATGACTTAAGGAATTCAGAATAGCATACCTAGCTTTGTATGGCATAAATAGCAAGTGTAGTATGTTTGTATGCTATTCAAAATCGAGCCTCTGCATTTATGAGATTTGAGGGTCACTGAATGATTTATGTAATCTTTCAAAAACACTAATTTATTCAAAACAAGTGACTGCATCCAAAATCACATGATCTACAAGTAATGGAGTGGTGGAACTATGACATCACCTTATAGGCCGATCGGCTGTTAGCATTGCACTGGTTCCCTTGACAAAAAGGCAATAGGATTTTACCATAGGCTTTTGGATTATCACAAAAAATAATCTCTGTGTTCAACCATAGTTCATGAAATGTATAATTTTCACAATATAATATAACTTGTATGAATTTTTAAGCCTAAATACAAACGGCAAAACTAAAAAGCTAAAAGAGCTACACCTGTCACGAACTGTGCTGCTATGGCTTCCTCCGTTCACCTTTAGAGGGAGCCTTCAATGTATTATTAACTATATTTCACTACATTTTCCATAATCCCAGTGTTGTCACCCTTCACCTTTCACCTTAGTCGGCCATCTTAATTCACACTCTCAGTATAAATAGACCGGTTTCCCATTGTTTCCTTGCGAAGTTTTGAATAGTTTACTGTCAATTCCGAGCGTTATTTCCTGGTTTCCCTCCCGTTGCCGATCTCCTTTGTTCCTGGTTCCCGTGACTGTTCTCCACCCGCCTATCGACCCCTTGCCTGCCCTTGGATTACTCTTTGCTCGCTGCCGGCCTTAGACCCCCACGCTTGGATATTGACGCCTCTTTGTTTGTCCTTCATTGTCCCTGTCTTCTCCTGTTGACCCTGCCCGAATGACCACGATTCCAGTTAATAAAGCTTGCATTTGGATCCACCTGTCTTCGTCCTGTTTTGTTACAACACCACGGTCGATTGCATTCAACGTCACTACCGCTATGCTTCCGGCAACTATTTCAAACTTATTTTTAGAAACATGTTCAGTGAAAAGGATTTACTCTGTGGATGAATTTTATTCTACGTTACATGAATAAGTGAAATAATCCTAACTAAAACACGTACAAAATCACGTATTTCGGTACATTTCGAAATAAGGTGCATTAAAAGTCAATAAAACCTTAATTAATATGAATATTTTAATGAAATATGAGTTTTCACGTAGTATTTAATAAAAATCTAGTGCATGCAATTTTAAAATAATAGCAGAGTGAGCAAGTTTTTGATTATGGTCAAATTAATTTTATTTTAGTTACAAGAAGTACCACATTTCAGCTATCATTTTGTTAGGGTGGTTACAGAAAATGTTATTTTATCCTTGCTTCTAGAAAGTCTTTCTGCTTTATTACACCTTCATTTGGCCGTAAACATTACATTTTTACGTGGCTTTATGTAAAAAAAGCATTGTCGACAATATAAAACAATATAAAATATGGGGAACTAGTAACTGGTTATTCTACAAATATCCTATACAAAAATTATAGAATACTATATCAACTGTTCAGCGCGATGACGTGTAATGTCTCAGACAGCGCCTTAGCAACTTAGCAACTGTCTTTTTAAATAAATGTAACAGTTTAAAAAAAATCACAAGTGTTATGTAACTGGTGTGTTTTATGTCATAGAATAAAACGTCAAAGTATCTTGAGCTTGTGTTAACCACAGACCTTATTTAAGGGATTTAACCAAAATCCCATTAAAAAACCCATTAACTTTGGGACTAACTTACAAAGTGACGTCATAATTCCCCCACTCTATTGCTTTTCGAACATTGAAAATATATGTTCTATATATAGCACCTTGCGAAAGTATTCACACCCCTTTTTTTTCCACATTTTGTTGTTAAACTGCTTTAAAAAAAAAAAAATTTCCCACATCAATCTACACTTCATACATCATAATGCGAAAAGCAAAAAACAGGTCTTTGAAAGACAACATCTTTGAAAATGTATTAAAAATAAAAAACTATAATAGAAAAAAATTGAAAAGTTGAAATTTAGCTTAGAATCATTCATATTGTTTGTAGATGTTACTATACTTTGAGTGGAGTTAACCTGTGGCAAATTCAATTGAATGGATATGATTTGGAAAGGCACACACGACTTGAGTGGCCCAGCCTGGGCTTAAAAGCAATGAAATATTTCTGGAGAAACCTGAAAATGTCCAAACTGACAGAGCTTGAGAGGTAAAGAGGTTAAGGTGAAGAATGACAGATAATTGCCAAATGTTGATGTGAAAAGCTTGTCATATCACACCCAAAAAGACTTGAGGCTGTGAAGGTGCTTCAGCTAAGTACTGAGTTAAGGGTATGAATAGTTATGAAATGTACTTATTTCAGTGTTTTATTTTTAATAAATTTGCAAAGTTGTCACTGTTAAAATTTTTTTTTCTTTGTCATTATGGTGCATGGAGTTTAGATTGATGGAGCAAAAAGTAATTTAAAGCAGTTTAACATAAGGCTGCAACATAAAACGTGAAGAAGAGGTATTAAAAATTTTGCAAGACACTGTATGCATAACTGTACGTTTATTAATTACAATTGATAAAGACATGTTTTTCCTGTTTTCTCTTTGTATAAAAGCAATATCACATTTGTGGCTGTAGATATTTTGAACAACAGCACTTTTACACATAATTTTGCTTAACCACAGAACAGTATAATTTATTTGTGTTTTTTTGTTATGGATTTTTTTCTTCCCTAAACACTAAGCTGTAATGGAATGTTTTTCATGCTACTGTTTTAGGTTGGCTGGGATTATAAAAAAATGTTAGGCAAGTAAAGTAAGAAAATGGATTGCTCCATACTTTTTTGTTATCCTGTGAATGGAGGATGCCTTGAGAAATAAATAAATAAATAAAGCAAATTTCTAAAGCAAGGGAGGCTGGAGAAGAACGTTCACTTTTAAGGTTAATTGGAGCCAAAAGTGTCACATCAATCTAGCAGTTTACCAGAGGAAATTGGCCTGGCCTTTTGTTGAGAAATGGCGGAGATCACCACATGGGGTTTTTCTATAGACACTGGGTTGTTAAATTTGTAATGGGCTTACTGTGTTGCTGACCTGGTCTGGTCTGATATATAACTGTCTGTGGTGAAGACAGGACCCAGCCACCTTCACAACTTGTATTAAATTCATATTTTAGGCCTCCTGGAGCGCGATAACAACTCTTCTGTATGAAGTTGCTTGTACATCTTGCCCTTCAGTTTGTTCACATGAAGATTTGAACATAGTAGTTCACATATTTCCAGGTCAAAATAAAAGTCTCTGTACCAGTTTTGGATGGTGGCTCATCAAAGAGTTTGGTGGTCCGTATTGCTTCCTATTTTGAATGTATTGCATCAGCTTGTTTTTGCTAATGTGATTGGTTTCCCCAGTGTGTACATTTCATTTTAGGGTGATATTTTTTGACATTATAAAAAAAAAAAAAACTTGGCTGTAATTCAAGGTCTCTGTAGTGTCTGCAAATAAGGGAGAACAAATCTTTATCCCCTTAGATGATTGCACAGAATAATGATAATAAAAAGGATTACTCCTGGTCTAAAGAAGGCATCACGCTGAGCTAAGGTCTAATTGGCGAGTTCCTTTACAAAGTTGATCAAGTCCTGGGGCTGGAAGTTAGTGAACTGGTCAATTAATCTTTCTTCTCCCTTAATGAGGTGAGGGATTTCCTGTGGCTGGAGCCCAGCACAAAGACAGACATAGTGCCCAAAGGATGTGGCGTCGCGGTACCAAGTGAGCCCCCCAATTAAAAACGGACACCCCCAAACCTACCCTCCTCTCCAGGTGGTAAATTGGTCTGACCCAGACTCAAAGAGAGTGATCTTAACTATGACTTCAAATCAACTTTACAGGAGGATAGGAGGGAAAGGGGAAATTTCCTCCATGAAACAGGATTGCCATGGTCTGGAGCTTGCACCCACGAGGCCCAATCATTTCTTTGGCTAAATAAAAAGAAACTTGTTGAATCCCTCCTGCTGAGTGCCAAAGAGTTTCCGAAAAATTATCTTGCGGTCTGACATAGGATTTGGGGGTGGTGGATGAATGTCAGGATGGAACAAGCAGGATGAATAGGGGAATAAATGTGCTTGACATGGTTGGTTAGGTCATATAAAATCTGTGCTTATCAGAGGTCACTCCATCAGGAAGGGATCAAAGGTGAGCAAAGCAATGGAAGATTACGAAAACAATACCATATGCAACAATCTCATCAAAAGAAATGTTTATCAGAAACACACATGCATGTCTGACTGTTTCTTTGCTATATTAGAGGGATATTGCACTCAAAAAAAAGAGTTATTATTAACTGACCCTGTGGAACGTAAAAGAAGATATTGTGAGAAATATCTCTGGGGTTTTGTCCATACAGTTGAAGTCAGTGGTAACCAAAACTGTTTGGTTTCCAACATTCTTCAAAATACTGTCTTTTGTGTTCCTCAGAAGAAATAAAGGCTCTTCATGAATGATTCATACTCTTTTAAAAGAATCATATATATCACTTGAGAATAATGAGCTGCGTTAAATTTGTTCATATGGCCGTACATTTGCTTTGCCCAACATCATTTTGTTCTGTACAATAAACAGAAATGGGATGTTTTACAAAAATATAATAAGCCCAAGTAGATAGTTGGGGATATTCTATATGAATAAAATACGTCATTAGATTTTAATTGAAAGGATTATTGCCACTTTCTTTACACACATGCATTTAACAAAGTCACGAACAGCATTGTGTATTTAACAAATCTCTTTCTCTGTTAATAATTAATTTAAATGACTGAAACATTATTTTTATGTGGTTAAAAACACTGAATTTAGGCTTAAAGCACTAAGTGCGTCTATCTGTCTCAGCGCCAGACAACACGCAAAAGCATGTTTAAATGTAGCAGTGAAAGTTTAAATACAACTGTAGTAATTGTCCAAATCGAATGGTTAAAATAGAGGAGTTTTGGGGGGTTGGAGTGGGTCAAATTGAATCTTAGGTGGCACAAATTAGATCGGAGGGGTACCCCTCAGTTGAAATCGCATTTGGTTTAGTTTTTCGCATTTAAAATCGGATTTTGGAGGTGAAGGGATTGGTTATTTTGAATAAGTATTTACTTTGTGACTGCCAAAAAAATTTCTTTGATGTAGTATGAATGTAATCTGGACGTCATACATTTGCCATGTTTTTATCATCACATGACCTACCAGTGTCAATTGACATACTTTCGTCATATACTAGGTGTGCTCAGCTTTATGTGATGCTGTGCAGACCAATTGGCGAGTGTTCCCACTTGCAAACTGAATTGAAATGGGAGACGTGAAGTCAGACACTCCAAAATTTCTTACCAGCATGTACTGCTTCAAGCTACGGATTGTCAAACACACCTACTGTCGAACACACCTACTGTTTTATAGTAGGGAAGTATGTGATTTCAGACACAGCCCTGGTCCAGCGCCCCCTAGCTGCACTTTGCTAAAAGGGGCGGGGCTGTGCTTGTCACTTCATCCCATAATTACTCACTCTATATACGCATTTACACTAGGTACTTATTGGCCATTCAGACAAAACACGTCTTTGCACCTAGTAATACAGTCCTATAGTAACCATGTGACACTGTACACTAATCTACACTATTTTAAAGGAACACCACTCCACTTTTTTGAAAATATGCTTGTTTTCCAACTTCCCTAGAGTTAAACAGATTTGCCGTTTTTGAATCCATTCAGCCGATCTCTGGGTCTGCTGGTAGCACTTTTAGCATAGCTTAGCATAAATCATTGAATCTGATTAGACCGTTAGCATCTCGTTAAAAAATGACCAAATATTTTTGATATTTTTCATATTTAAAACTTGACTCTTCTGTAGTTACACTGTGTAATAAGACCGACAGAAAATGAAAAGCTGCGATTTTCCGGGCTGATATGGATAGGAACTATACTCTTATTCTGGCGTAATAATCAGGGAACTTTGCTGCCATACAATGGGGGCAGCAGGCGCAATGATATTACGCAGCGCCTGAAAATAGTCCCCAGCTAGGTAACTTCCAATATAGTTCCTATCCATATAGGGGAGTTGGAAAATGAGCCTATTTTCAAACAAAGTGGAGTGTTCCTTTTATGTTGCTGTGGGAAAATGTGAGAAACACCTATCAAATTCAAGAAATTATTGTAAA
Source organism: Cirrhinus molitorella (assembly GCA_033026305.1). Lineage (NCBI taxonomy): Eukaryota > Metazoa > Chordata > Actinopteri > Cypriniformes > Cyprinidae > Cirrhinus > Cirrhinus molitorella. Next base: position 17,843,117 of record CM065127.1, on the reverse strand, counting down.
TATTATCAACCCTCTATGGACACCTTTGTCATTTAGTGCATTTTGCATCTCTCCTTTTTCTGACACACTCATTTCAGGTCTTGGAGTCTCTAATAATGAGCTGATGATCTGAATCAGGTGTGTTTAATTAAGGAGACATGGAAAACATGCAGTGTTGGTGGGCCTCCAGGATCGTAGTTGGGAACCACTGATTTAGTGTATCTATAAAAAAAGGGAAAAAATTAAAAATAATACTGATAAGATAACAAAACTACTACAAACTACTACTACTAATAAGAATATAAAGCACACTAAGGATTAATGAGCTGCTGGGCTCATGAATATTAATCATTAATGAATATTAATTAAGTTTTTTTGCTCAAACAGATGAAATTAAAACAGGGACGATAATTGTTGAGCGCCAGCCAATGAAATTGACTGTTTATGTATTCGCTCTGCCTACTATCAGAGAAACCGGCAGTTTTTCAAAGGTGAATAATTTCAATGGAACTTCGTTATTTTGACAGGAAAACACGAGAAAGAATATCGCTTACATGTAGCGCGTCAATTCCGCATGGTATGTCAGACTCTCTTGGGCCCTGATCAGACAGAACGCGTTTTGTGCAGTGCGAGGCGCCTTTTTTAAATTGTTTTCGGTTGTCAGTGAGCGTTCTGCACGCTGTTTATGCGCCCCCAGCGCCTGAAATTGAAAAAAAGCAACTCTGTGCAGAAAAGTCCTCAACGTCATCGTGTTTTTTCCATTGTCCAATCGAATATTTTGATGGTTTGATGGTTTCCAAGCAACATAAAAAACCGCTGCGCACTGCTCTTTTTTTAAAAGTCACCAAAAAAAGGCAGTGCTGTGCGCCTCGCGTTTTCAGGCATAAAAAGCGTGTTCGGTGTGATTGGGGCCTTGCTCTGTATGTTTCTTTGTGTGTGTGCGAGACAAAGTGACGTTCCTCATGTTCCTTTGTCAAATGTAGGTACGCTGCGCACCCATTCAGATGAACTGAAAAATAAAATTATAAAATTATAATAAATTATATTAACGCCGCATTTTATTGTCAGCAACGGCCGTATTTATAACGCTGCTATTCCCATCACTGGTTATGATGATAACTTTCATCATTTTAAGTGGCTCATGTTGTTATGAAAATATTCACATATTGGAATGCTTGGATAAGATCACGTAACATTAGAACAGCCTTCTGTTTGTGCCGCCTTCATTTACTTACTCGTTAACTAAAATAACCCAGAAGGGAAAATTATGTTAGTTAGAGATTCCACATTTTGGTTACTTTTTGATAAATCATCCTGCCTTATTTTTAGTATCAAACAACAAAACAGAACAAAAGACACTCTCATAATACTAATATTTACCCTTAACATGTAGCCAGCCTTCAGTTCAGAGAACACATTATGACTTCATTCTGAATGTTGTTTCCTGTTGACTTCACCTTCCTCTATGTTGAAACAGATAATGAGGGCTAATGTGTGGTCAAGCCTGCTGACCATGGCTGGGAGATCTCTGTCAGGCTGGCGAGGCGATGCAATTGCGCACGGCTCAGACGGAGAAACTCCCGGGTCAAGAATCCAGCCCTCGGCCATGTTTGAGTTCAGCGCCCTCTCATCAAGACCGGGACCTCCAACAGCAAAACACAGGGCTCTCAGTGATCCCTGCTTCTAGAAGCTTCCCCTAAGCAGGCTACAGCAGAAGCACTTGTTACTTTGCGAGTCATTGGACCACGTTTCAAAATCCCCAAGGCAAACCTGCCTTTGTCTACAACAGTGGAAGTAGACAGAGGTAAACTCTCATACTGTGAAATACAAGCAGAGTCAGTGATCCATGTTTCAGGCATCGTGAGCATAGCCTTTGGAAAAGCTGCTTGACCGAGCTCCCCTCCCTCATTAGATTGATAACATGGGTCAGTCCTCTAAAGAGCTTAACGTCTGCTTTCGGACTCTGTGTTGGTACATATAGAAAATTACACTAAAAGCACTGCCTTGCAGATCGAGACAGCTTTTGACTTTATAACAACATTTTTACATATGAAATCCTTTAATCTAAAGGCCCTTGGGAGGGTCGGGCCACTGAGGTGAGCTTGATTGGCTTTTGTAATTACCCAGAAAGGAACAGCACAGCATGTTGGCGCTTGATACCTCAACAGGACGGTATGATAAGAGTTCATGCTAGCTGCTTTCAACTTTGCTTAGGGTAGTAGGGCGAAAACAAACAAACAAACATACAAAACTGGTCACTTGAAGAGCCAGCTGTGATGATTGTGTCTCAGACAATTAGTGCCACGGTTCACAGAGGCATAAGGAAATGGGCACAGTGGCACCGGGGACTTGTTTTTCCACCAGTAGGTGGTAGTCACATTACATCAGAGCATGAGGTTTGTCATGGCTCAGAGACATAAAACAGAGTTTGTGGAAAGGCAATCAGCCTCCCTGTATAAATAACACTGAAAGTCCCATTCATTCTCATCCTGAAAGTGAGCTTAGGATAAATGTAGCTGGGGAAATTATACTTGACAATACATTGTGGAGATGCGCTAGTTTAACTTTGCATTAAACTTTTTAAGTTTAAACTGCATCTTTGGTTTTTAAACTAGTGTAAAACTTAAACATAGTGTAATATAATAAATTATAAACAAATATTTTAAATATCATATATAAAAAGTGGTAGAATATGTATTATAAATTATTTTAAAAATGAATTTTATTAAAAATGATTAATTTTAAAATGATATAAACTTTTTTAATTATATATTTTATTATTTATAAAATAAGTTATGCAAGTATTAAGTAATCTTTATAGATATGCAATATATATATATATATTTACATACATACACACATACATATTTACATACATAATAAAATCATTTAGCAATTGTATGTAATTGCACTATAAATTAACATGTTTGTTGAAATATGTAATATTTTAAAATAAATAAACTAGATAAATATAATATATAAATATTATTAGATAAATACTATAATAAAATATCATTATACTATACACCCACACACACTAAAAAAAGAATATATATATATATATATATATATAGCGTTTGTTAAAATATGTATTATTTTAAAATAAAATTTTAAATATATGTATGCTAGTACAATATATAAATAAAAATAAAATATTATTATACTTTACCACACACACACACACACACACACACACCCCCCACTAACATACTTAACAAAATAATATAGTAATTGTATGTAATTACACTATAAATGAACAGTGTTTGTTAACATATGTATTATTTAGAAACAAATAAGCTATAAATATATAAATATTATTAGTTAATACAAATAATATACAGTATATGTATATAATAAAATATCATTCATTATACTATACACACAGAAAGAAAGAATTTTTTATATTTAAATTGTAGTAAAATTATATTTAATATTTTATATGTATTTAAATGGTAGCATAATATATAAATAATATAATAAAATATCATTATACTATAACACACACACACAGAAATACATAATGACATAATATAGTAATTGTATGTAATTATAAATGAACAGCGTTTGTTAAAATATTTATTATTTTAAAATAAAAAAACCACACACACATGCACTGAATATGTTTTTTTATATTTAAATGCTAGTAAATAATCTCGTGGAGTCAAGGCAAGGCAAGTTTATTTATATAGCACATTTCACACACAATGGTGACTCAAAGTGCTTTACATAAAAAGAAATAATAAAATCATAAGAACATAAGATGAGTTAAAATAATCATTTAACTCATTTCTACAATACTGTAAATACTGTCTTTGCAATACTGTAAAGAGTAAAAACATTAAAAAAGAATAATAAAATATGATACACATAAATGATACACATTACACTTGCAGAATATCACTTTTGGACTTTTACAAGATTCTTTTTAAAATGTCTTAAGGTTATGCTGCTCTACAAGAGTTTTATATACATTCTGAATATGTTCTGATTTGTCTATAGTATATGCACACATGGATGGGTCAAGTGTAGAGTCAAGTTTTTTTGACCATGCCTTGCAGAGAGTGGACTGGATGGAGAGTAATTATTTGTGGTGAGTCGAGGGCCCTGGGGGTTGCAGGGTGGGCGGAAGAGGCATGGGGTGCGGTGAGATGGAAAGCACGCCAGTCCCGCTCACGCTTGATGCTCAGTGAATCTGAAAGGTCATGTCATGTTTTCTGGCAATTGACTCGATGGGTTTGGATTCTGCAGCATAAGGCTGGTACAATGTTTTGTGTGTGTGTGTGTGTGTGTGTGTGTTTGCGTGTGTGTGCTTCTGCTCCACACATTTACTGGGAAATGTGCCCCTGGGTTGTTTTTCGCATTGACCTTATTACCCTGCGCTGTGACGAGCTTGCCACAGAACTTGCTATCTCTCTCTCACACACACACCCTCCCGCTCTCTCTCTCTCTCTCTTTGTTTGTTTTTCTCCATCTCTCCACCTCAAGATCACTTCCAACATTAAAAATAATAATTAATATATCATACAAAGAACGTACATATTTGGAATTGTTTTAGAAGCCTCAATGAGCAGACAGAACAAGGAGGGGGAGGGAAGACGGCAAAGAAAAGCATTTTTCAAACCCTGTTGCTCTAAATGAGAGGAGACAAACACAGAGTAAGGGCAATATTAGCACATTTAATTAACGCCGATCGCAATCATCAAACACAGGCGGCTCAAACACATCCAGCAGCCAGGCTAAACCACACAGGACCTCCATCTGCATTTGGCTCCATTCTCTGATATATCTCTTGCCTCGCAGCCATTTCTCCGAGTGTAATTTACCAGAACAATGTAATTTTAACCTTTCCCCTTGCCTCATCATCAGGGACTTTAAGTCATTTCACTGAAAATGAAGAAACACATCTGTGTCTTTTACGGCAGAGGACACACCATAAAAGCCAAATGGTTCTGTTAAAAAGGATCCTCTCCCTCTGAATTAATCCCAACTGTGCACGCTATGTCGTGTGAGCTAAATGTTAATCATCCTGAAAGCTTTGTTTGAACGCATTTCCGTACGGACTTGAGCATTTAAACGGTTGCTATTGGAATTTCACATGATTGTTACAGTCTTGAAGGGATATTCTGGATTTAATACCAACATTTGTGGCATAATGTTGATTACCACAAAAATAATTTGATTAACAGTTACAGTGAAGTACTTACAGAACTGTGAAGATAATAAGTACTTACATATGTTTTTATATTATATTTTTCTTATACATTATATTTTAAACATACGCAAACAATTCTCATGTAAATTTTTTTTAATGTACTGTGATGCAATTCCGAGTGACATTTTTTTAAAAAAAGGAAAAAATGTAAGGCAGGGGCTTGATTCTAACTACACTGAATAAAATTATAAACGCAACACTTTAGTTTTTTGCCCCTCTGGTATCTGGTATCACCACCATTTGCCTCACGCAGTGCAACACATCTCCTTCGCATAGAGTTGATCAGGTTGTTGATTGAGGCCTGTGGAATGTTGGTCCACTCCTCTTTAATGGCTATGCGAAGTTGCTGGATATTGGAAGGAACTGGAACACGCTGTTGTATACACATCCAGAGCAGCCCAAACATGCTCAATGCGTGACATGTCCGGTGAGTATGCTGGCCATGCAAGAACTGGGATGTTTTCAGATTCCAGGAATTGTGTACAGATCCTTGCAACATGGGGCAGTGCATTATCATGCTGCAACAAGAGGTGATGGTTGTGGATGAATGGCATGACAATGGGCTTCAAGATCTCGTCACGGTATCTCTGTGCATTCAAAATGTCATCAATAAAATGCACCTGTGTTCATTGTCTATAACATACGCCTCCCCATACCATAACCCACTACCATGGGCCACTTGATCCACAACACTGACATCAGCAAACCACTCACCCACACGACGCCATACATGCTGTCACCTGCCCTGTACAGTGAAAACCGGGATTCATCCGTGAAGAGAACACCTCTCTAAAGTTCCAGACGCCACTGAATGTGAGCATTTACCCACTCAAGTCAGTTACGACGATGAACTGCAGTCAGGTCGAGACCCCGATGAGGATGACGAGCATGCAGATGAGCTTCCCTGAGACGGTTTCTGACAGTTTATGCAGAAATTCTTTGGTTATGCAAACCGATTTTTGCAGCAGCTGTCCGGGTGGCTGGTCTCAGATGATCTGATTCTGGATGTGGAGGTCCTGGGCTGGTGTGGTTACACGTGGTCTGCGGTTGTGAGGCCGGTTGGATGTACTGCCAAATTCTCTGAAACACCGTTGGAGATGGCTTATGTTAGAGAAATGAACTTTCAATTCACGGGCAACAGCTCTGCTGGACATTCCTGCAGTCAGCATGCAAATTGCATGCTCCCTCAAAACTTGCAACACCGGTGGCATTGTGCTGTGTGACAAAACTGGACATTTTAGAGTGGCCTTTTATTGTGGCCAGCCTAAGGCACACCTGTGCAATAATCATGCAGCCTAATCAGCATCTTGATATGCCACACCTGTGAGGTGGATGAATTATCTCGGCAAAGGAGAAGTGCTAAAAAGCACAGATTTAGACAGATTTGTGAACAATATTTAAGAGAAATAGGCCTTTTGTGTACATAGAAAAAGTCTTAGATCTTTGAGTTAATAAAAAATGGGGGGCAAAAACAAAAGTTTTGCGTTTATAATTTTGTTCAGTGTATTAGTTGTTTTTGCGATGTAAGCGTTGCAATAAAAAATTAATATGAATGATTAGTAAATAATTGTGATAGGAATGTGATTAAGTGGACTAACTGATTGGAAATGTCATGTAAATGTCATCAAAGAGAAGTCTAATGTTTTCACTTGAAGATTAAACTGTTATGATTAAATTATTATGAGATCATTATACTTTAAGTAGAAAAAAACAAGTGCCTGTACATGCTTTGAGGCTACCTTTACACCAGTGCGTTTTCGTTTTATTAGAGCATTTTAAAATGAAAACGAGCCTTGTCCATGCTTGTTTCTCCACTTTATTTCAGTGTCACTAGTGTAAACCACTGATTTATAATAGAGAACTGGATTGCTCATGACATCAAATAAGTGAAGCCACTGCGCCAAATATTAGTATTCCCTAGTATTTGCATATTGGATTAATAGGAAATTATGTGATTTTAATGAGAAAACATCAATTAAGTATGTAAACCAGTGGTCTCAAAACTCAATTCCTGGAGGGCCGCAGCTCTGCACAGTTTAGCTCCAACCAGCTCCAACTCACACCTGCTTGGAAGTTTCTAGTTAACCTGAAGATCTTGATTAGCCTTGATTAGCTGGATCAGGTGTGTTTGATTAGGGTTGGACCTAAACTGGAGGTCCCTCCAGGAACTGAGTTTGAGACCAATGATGTAAACACTTATATTTTTGTAATGTCTGGAATTCTCTCTGCTTATTAAAAATGTACGTTCATAGCCTACATTACAAATTCAACATATATACATAACATTCACTCGCATGGAAATGGTAATGTTAGTAAATCATTACAGAATTTTCACATTAAGAATATGTACATCATAACTCAAAATGTATGTACACATATCCTAAAAAAAAAATGCTGTTTGAATGATATGCTTCAAATTGGGTGATTTTAGGTCTGTGGTTGCATGTGAGTCAATGGTGCTCTCTGCCCTTAGGGAATAGTAAGATGGCGGATCAAATACTTCCGGTGGCTTCACTGTCTAACGGCAGTTTAGAATGCAATGAACGATCCAGTCATTATATAGATCAGTGGTGTAAATGAATCCTGACTCTGATTACCGGCAACATTTGAGAAGTGCTGGTATGCAAAAATAAGTGAAAACACACTAATGTAAACGTAACCTGGCTCTGAGTATTGCCATCTTGTAAGAAGTGTTGGTATGCATGGAAAAGTGAAAACGCAGCCTGACTCTGAGCACCGGCAACATTTGAGAAGTGCCAGTATACAAAAAACATTAAAACGCACTAGTGTAGACATAGCCTGACTCTGAGTACCAGCAACATGTGAGAAGTGCTGGTACGCACGAGAAAGTAAAAACACACAAGTGTAAACATAGCCTGACTGTGAGGCTATGTCAGGCTAGCCTGACTCTCAGCACGATGTAACTACAGAAGAGTCAATTTTTAAATAGGAAAAATACCGAAAGTCTTTGGTTTTATTTTTGAGCATGACGCTTATAGTCTAATCTGATTCAGTGATTTATGCTAAGCTATGCTAAAAGGGCTACCGGGAGAACCGGAGATCGGCTGAATGGATTCGAAAACTGTAAAAACCTCTCTGTTTAACTCTGGGGGAGTTGGAAAATTAGCCTATTTGCAAAAAAGTGGAGTGTTCCTTTAACCTACCTGGATTGTACAAGTTTTTTCAACAAAGCTGCACATGGGTCCTCACTTGGCTGACTCTTTGTTACACACGGAATAGTGACAATGCACTAGTGTAAATGTAGCCTGACTCTGAGTACCGACAACATATAATTAGTGTCAGTATGCACGAAAAAGTGAAAACGCACTAGTCTAAATGTAGCATGTCTCTGAGTACCGACAACATGTAAGAAGTGTCGGTACGCACAAAAAGCAAAAGCGCATTAGAGTAAACGTAGCATGACTCTGAGCACCGGCAACATTTGAGAAGTACCAGTACACATAAGAAAGTTAAAATGCACCAGTATAAACGTAGCCAGACTCTTGAGTATTTGCAACACGTGAGAAATTATGTTTTAACAAGGCTTGGGAGGAGAACAATCAGATAATCAAATAATTTGGCACAGGTGGAGCTTATTTAAGTTAATCATCTTAACTAGCACAATACGTATAAATAAACAACCAACTTACCTTTGTCCCATGACAGTTTTCTGGCATCCCTCTTCCACCCTAACACCTAACTCTTAAACTATTCTTATCCCATATTAGGGTTTGGGGGAGTTCTCTGGATTTGGGCTATATTCTGAGCTTTAAGCCCTCTCTCAAGACAGCACACCAAATATGCTTACTATTTGCTCAATCCGATTATATGCAAGTAATGTAACTTACTCACAAAAAAAGTGAAAATGCATTAGTGTAAATGTTAACTGATTTTGTCTATCAGCAACATGTGAGAAATGCCGGTACAAACTAACAAGTGAAAACACACTTGTGTAAACATAGCCTGACACTGAGTACCGGCAACATGTAAAAAGTGCTGGTGCACACAAGAAAATAACGTGCTAGTGTAAATGTAGCCTGATTCTGTTAGAAGTGCAACATGTCAGAAGTGCTGGTATGCACACAAAAAAGTTAAAAGCATTAGCGTAAATGGAGCCTGACTCTGAGTACTATCAACACGTGAGAAGTGCCAGTACACACAAGAAAGTGAAAATGCACAAGTGTAAACATAGCCTGACTCTGAGTACTATTAACATGTGAGGAGTAGTGTAAACATAGCCTGACTCTGAGTACCGGCAACTTGTGAAAAGTGTCCGTACGCACGAGAAAGTGAAAATGCACTAGTGTAAACATAGCCTGACTCTGAGTACTGACAACATGTGAGAACTGTCATATGCACTAAAAAGTGAAAACGCACTAGTGTAAATGTACCCTGACTCTGAGTACAGGCAACATGTGAGAAGTGAAAATACACTAGTGTAAACATAGCCTGTCACTGAGTACCAGCAACATGTGAGAAGTGCTGATGACCACAAGAAAATGAAAATGCATAGCATAAATGTACTAAATGTACATTATACTAAATGTGACTCTGAGTACTGGCAACATGTGAAAAGTGTTGGTACGCACAAGAAAGTAATAAATGCACTAGTGTAAACATAGCTTGACACTAGGGCTTTTCACACTTGCTTAACCCCGGGTTATCAACGTTCTAAACACCGCCTTTAATCCCAGGTAAAGAAACATTTCACACCTGTAATTTGAAAACGGTGTTAGCACAGCTTTTTACCCGGGGTTATGAAACCCTGCTCCAGAGCAGGGTTAGCACCGCATTTGGTGCTAAGTTTGTTCAGTGTGAAACGGAGCGGTGTTTGCTTGTTGCTGCAGGACACATGGCAGCAGACACAGCGCAACAGAAACGCAAGTCGGAGGTGTTTATGTTGCATTATTGGAAATATTTCTGTTTTAAACGATTCAGGCGGGCCAATGGATATCACACAATCAACGTGCAAACTTTGCGCAATAGTTATGCCGGTGAATGTCTTAATCTCATTCACTATACAGTGAACGTAAAAGTGAAAGTAAAACACAGCGCTTTCTAATGCTGCATTAACGGCGCTCTTGGAGATGACGAAAGACGAATCTACTTCTACTACTTTTGACAATATCTCTGGCTATTGTCGACACAATATAGGACGCAACTCATCACAGCGAGTTTATCGCGGGCCCAATCAGTGACAGTGACACTGCAAATATGCAAATAAGAACGTTAACTCTGGGTTTAGGAATGTACAGTGTGAAACGTCTGCTAATGAATACCCAGGATTAACAGATAACCCCAAGTATAGTATGAGCAGTGTGAAACGTGATTACAGATAACCCGGGATTCCATTTATCCGGGGTTTAGGATGACCCAGGGTTAACAATTTCAAATGTGAAAAGCCTATCTTGAGTACCAGCAACATGTGAAAATGCACAAGTGTAAACATGCCGTCAACATGTGAGAAGTGTCGGTACTGTGTACTAGTGCGTACAGGCCAACTTCAAGCACTGTTCAACATTTAAATAAAAAAAAAAACTTGCATGGATGAATCATTCATAATAATTTCTATAACATGTAGTTACAAAATACATTTTTATTTCATGTCAAAATTTAGTGCATACAGATTCACTCAGTTCAATTTCATTGAAAGTGCCTCACTTTAACCCAGATTTTACCTTTTTTTAACCAAGAGAAAATTATTTCTGTGGCAGTCAACATTGCCACAAGTGCTGTTGATTGAGCTTAACTTGTATTGACCCCTGAATATTTAAAGGTAGTTGTTTGTTATCCTTTCTAATCTCTGTCTCTCTCTCCATGCATTCTGCCTCACACTATGCCTGTCTCTCGCTCAGTGGCTCGGTGGCAGAGCTCCAGAATCACTTAGATCATTTTACCTAGGGCACAGAGAGGGCAAAAAGAAGCCACTGACCCCCGCTTGCCCATGCAGGGCTTTACGCCTCGCTGACTTTCCTGGTGTGACATTTTCCCCCATATCTGCCCTCCCTCTACCCACAATTCCCTCTCCGACCAACTAGCACAGCACAAGGGGGAGAATAAAAAAGCTCCGAACGATCATTGTCTGCACAGATATCAATCAAGTGAACAGCAGCCTGGGTCAATCTGCTGTCACAGCGTTCACAACTCACCACCATGGCACTCATGCAAAATGACAATAATGACAGAATGCCACAAGTGATATCACGTCTAATAACTTTTTTAAAGGTAAATAAGAGAAGAAAGAGGAGAACCTGTGTCCATCTTGCATCACCTGACCCCTTGCCACATTTTCACAAGACCTGGAAGGCCTTGTTTTCTCTGCGATGACAAATATAGCCCCTTCGACAGGTCATGAGATGGTCATGACATTATTAAAAGATCAATTGTGCCTCTAAACATTGCCGATCTACTGTACAGCTATGACCACGACAGATGGGACTTATGTAGACGTGACTTTAATATCTATTTAAAGAGGTTTTACTGACAACGATCTAGTGAGACAAACACTTTTGAAACCTATGGCTTTGACAAAGCCCTGACCCGAGCCGAAGTGACAGCTGTGCTGATGTAGCTTATTCCAGAAAATGTGGATTGATTAGGAGCCAAGAACTGAAACACTGGGGGAAAAAAAAAAAAAAAAAAAAAAAAAAAATATATATATATATATATATATATATATATATATACTGTGACACTGTTTCATTTTAAAAAAAATCCAACATAACAGAAAAAAGGATATATGTTGTTTGCAACATCTATTTAATACAGTAAATTAGCTTAGATTACAAATATAATATAAAAAAAAAGAAATATATATATATATATCATATATTAATGAATATATTTGGCTCCTGCATTTTGGGGGATTATTTTCTCACTTGTGGTGGCATTTCTCCTCTTAGTCCTCCCTAATTTTTTTTTCCTTCCCTGTGAATAATAAATAGAAATGTCACAGAAAATTCAATATTAATGAAGGATTAGTAATTCCATTAAATAAAATAAAACGTTAACCGGTTACAAGGACAGTTCACCCAAAAATGAAAATTACTCACCCTCAAGCCATCCTAGGTGTATTTAACTTTTTTTTTTTTTTGCTCTTTTAGACGAATACAATCAGAGTTATATTTAAAAAATGCCCTGGCTCTTCCAAACTTTAGAATGGCAGTGAATGGTGGTTAAGATTTTGAGGCCCAAAAAAGTAAAATCATGGATCATTTTCATTTGTGGGTGAACTATACCTTTAAGGGTCTGAATACTTTTGCAAATATACATAAAAAAAACTATATGACCTCTGAGTTCAAGTGTGTCTTGTATACCATACACATTTGTCATGGGAATGAGTGGCATCTTTAGCTTTCATCGACCTCTGAGCATCACAGACATTAATGGAGCGAGTGTTTTTAAAGTTAGCATGAAGACTGATGATGTAGACTAAGAGCTAGCATGCAGTGTTCTTTGGCAGATCCTTCTTGCGGCCTCCAGGGAGGGCAGTGTTGAGTGCTTGTAGAGCAGATATTTAAGGGGCACTGCCATGGTTGAAGAGTTTAGATTTTCCTCATATTCTATAAAGCCGGAGCCAAGGGAGTTGACTGAGGAGACATGAAGTGTGTGTATGTGTGTGAAAGAGAGAAAGGGGGAAAGGGTGAACTAAAAAAGCAGGGCACACTGCGCCGGGATCAACACGTGTCTGTGAAAGCCTAGAGGTTCGGCAACAATCTGTTCCGCTTGGTTCGCTGCAGTGCTGTGACCTCGATTTCTGGACTGCTGTTGAGAGGCTCCTTGCACTCAGGCTTGACACACGCACAGGACCGCCCTTCTCAATGCCGCCCCACCTTAGCAAACATGAGGATGTGTGTGTGTGTGTGTGTGTGTGTGTGTGTGTGGACAGGGAGCTGCCTATAAAGCTGTGCAGTTGGTGCAGGAAAGTGCTGCTCTCTGTGCCCCCCTGTCTAGGGTGGGATGAACATCTCTGCAGTTTGGCAGTGCTGAAAAATGACACTTCCAATTGGGGTCAATTGGACCCCTGCCTCTGGATCTGAGATGGCAGCCATGACGAGGGGTAATCTCAGGATGAGGAAATAATTGGCTTTCTGGAGGAAGAGTCGGACCAGACAGTGGAGACAGGAGAGGGCTGTGGAACACTAGGGGTCAGTGGAAGTCCACAAAATCATTTCGAGTTTTGTGTAAACTCTAAATATATAGGTCTACTGATGCAGTGTGGATCACAGTAAAAACAAGCTTCATGTCCAGCCCTAAAACAACAGTTATTATTATTAGCTGTCGTCATCATTTTTACTATAGTCACCATGATGTTTATTAGGGATGCATCTGTAAAGTATTACTCGATATTGGTTATGTAATTGTTCATTAACCTATTTTTCTGTTTATTTTTACATATAGATTACCTTTGAGGTCATCTGGCACTCATTTAAAATCAGTCATCACTGTAACTAATAATTCATTTATTGGTTTCAGTTGATTTAGACATGCTAATTTCCGGGTTTTATTTCAATTAAGTTACATTTGCTGATATGTATCATTCACAAAAAATATTTTTAATAATTGCATTTTATCTTTAATAAACTAATAATAAAAAAAATGCTAAAATTGAAATGTAAATGTTATACTCTATCTATCTATCTATCTATCTTGAGAGTATAAAATATATAGAAAATGAGAGTATAGACAGACAGATTTTTAATTATCAATCTATAGATTATTGATAGATTATCTGTATCTATCTATCTATCTATCTATCTATCTATCTATCTATCTATCTATCTTGAGAGTATAAGATAAATAGAATATGAGAGTATAGACAGATACAGATTATTAGATTATCGGTCAATAGACTATCGGTATCTATCTGTCTGTCTGTCTGTCTATCTATCTATCTATCTATCTATCTATTTGATATATTGAATCTGATAGTATAGACAGATACAGGATATAGATTATTGGTCGATAGATTATCGATAGATGATCTATCTATCTATCCATCTATCTATCATCTATCTATCTACCTATCTATCTATCTATCTTTATTGATATATTGAATCTGATAGTATAGACAGATACAGGATATAGATTATCGGTTGATAGATTATCGATAGATGATCGATCTATCTATCTATCTATCTATCTATCTATCTATCTATCTATCTATCTATCTTTATTGATATATTGAATCTGATAGTATAGACAGATACAGGATATAGATTATCCGTCGATAGATTATCGATAGATGATCTATCTATCTATCTATCTATCTATCTATCTATCTATCTATCTATCTATCTATCATCTATCTATCTATCTATCTATGAATCTGATAGTATAGACAGATACAGGATATAGATTATCAGTCGATAGATTATTGAAAGATTATCTATCTATCTATCTATCTATCTATCTATCTATCTATCTTTATTGATATATTGAATCTGATAGTATAGACAGATACAGGATATAGATTATCAGTCGATAGATTATCGAAAGATTATCTATCTATCTATCTATCTATATTGAGAGTATAAAATATGGAATTTAAGAGTATAGACAGATACAGATTATTCGGTTATTGGTCAACAGATAATCAATAAAATATCGGTATCTATCTACCTATCTTTATTGATATTTTTAATATGAGAGTAGAGACAGATACAGATATAGATATCTAGCCAGCTATCTAGCCAGTTATCTAGCTATCTATTTATTTTGTTAAAAAAATTGTGGATATAGTTTTGTGGAATATGGTGCATTGCTAATGTTTTTCATAATAATTATAGACATTACTGTCTAAAATACAGATGACATTTTGAGGCATTAGACAATATATATATATATATATATATATATATATATATTACAGTCTACTTGCTAATATTGGCTACACTTTATTTTGATAGTCCACTTTAGACATTCTACTAACTGTAAGTAACTTTGTAGCAACATGTCAACTACTTGTCAACTACATATCAACTAAATCTCATTTTTTGCAACTACATGTCCACTAACTCTCAGAGTAGACTTTAGGGTTAGTTTAGGTTTAGGGTTAGTTGAATAAAGTTGACAAAGAAAGTGTTAGAAGATATTAAGAAGACAGTCTACTAATACTCTACTAACTGCTAGTTGACATTTTGTTGCAAAGTTAATTACTGTTAGTAGAATATCTAAAGTGGACTATCAAAATAAAGTGTTACCCTAATATTACATAAAAAGTATACAAATTTAATATCAGCCATTTATCATTTGTCATTATCATTAACCACACCATGGTCTAAACTATTGTTCTAAATGTCATTTTGAAGCATTAATAAACATTAATAAATATGATGTTTATTAGGGATCTATCTATCTATCTATCTATCTATCTATCTATCTATCTATCTATCTATCTATCTATCTATCTATCTATCTATCTTTATTGATATATTGAATCTGATAGTATAGACAGATACAGGATATAGATTATCGGTCGATAGATTATCGATAGATGATCTATCTATCTTTATTGATATATTGAATCTGATAGTATAGACAGATACAGGATATAGATTATCAGTCGATAGATTATTGAAAGATTATCTATCTATCTATCTATCTATCTATCTATCTATCTATCTATCTATCGATCTATCTTTATTGATATATTGAATCTGATAGTATAGACAGATACAGGATATAGATTATCAGTCGATAGATTATCGAAAGATTATCTATCTATCTATCTATCTATATTGAGAGTATAAAATATGGAATTTAAGAGTATAGACAGATACAGATTATTCGGTTATTGGTCAACAGATTATCAATAGAATATCGTTATCTATCTACCTATCTTTATTGATATATTGAATCTGATAGTATAGACAGATTTAGGTTATAGATTATCGGTCGATAGATTATTGATAGAATATCGGTATCTATATATCTATCTATCTATCTATCTATCTTGAGAGTATAAAATATATAGAATATGATCATATAGACAGATATAGATTATCTATCTATCTATCTATCTATCTATCTATCTATCTATCTATCTATCTATCTATCTATCTACCTATATATCTATCTAGCCAGCTATCTAGCTATCTATTTATTTTGTTAAAAAAATTGTGGATATAGTTTTGTGGAATATGGTGCATTGCTAATGTTTTTCATAATAATTATAGACAGTCTTCTTGCTAATATTACATAAAAAGTATACAAATTTAATATCAGCCATTTATCATTTGTCATTATCATTAACCACACCATGGTCTAAACTATTGTTCTAAATGTCATTTTGAAGCATTAAGCAACATTATTTCAATCATATGTCTGGCAAGCCAATAGGAATTTCCTCTGTTCTTCTTGTCTCACCTCTCTTTCTCCTTGCCTCTCTCTCCAATTTGCTCCAGACTAATTATGCTGGGGTTTATGGAGCATTTTTACCGCCCCGCTCCTGTACCTCCAAAGTGGTTTGCTAAAACAGTGGTGACATGGGGCTGTGGTAATTATCTAATTGTTTGAGCCATGTCTGTCTTTGATTTATGGTGTTGCATCAGAGCCTGACCTGATTTATAATGAGGTCCCCCCACTTGTGAAAATCTGAACCTGAATTATGTGGCACAAGCCCAATTATTTCTCTATGAGGTTTTGGTGGTTGTTGACATTGATGGTTTGCATTCTCAAATAGCTGCCTGCCCAGCTTTTGCCTAACCACAATAATATGATCCATCATTTTAGAACAGACCCACCTCTCGTCTCTCGCTTACACCAGCGCAGAACTGCAGACTCCGTCGTTGCTCACTGCAAACAGCACCATATTTCTTCATCACCGCTGTGTTAAAGATGCTTTGTGCATTTCGCCATCATCTCTGGCATAGGGGTGCACAGGTTCCCCCTCCTCATCGCTTCCACCTGCCAGACTGAGACCGCCCGTCTTACTAATCTGTCTTCGGGGAGAACGACGACGGGAGCCGGCAAAGGACGCGGCACCCCCGGGCCCCATAAATCCCGCCGGCTCCCGATTACCCAGTTCAGGCCACAAAGTCAAAGAACTGGGCATTAAGTGGAGCAAGTTGCTTGGCACCAAGGACAAAGCTGACAGGAAACATAAGGCCCCCACATGCGGCCCGGACGTGAAGAATAGACCCGCTCGCGAGGACGTACGCTACACGGATGAGACGGCCCCTCTCAAATTAGCACTGAGCAGGGTGACTGCCGCAACTCTGGCTGATGAAGAGACACGCGGCTGCCACTATTTGCGCCGCTAAGGCATTCATCAAATTAATTACTGCTGCGCCCAACCACCTCTCTGATACCTCTTTATTTTGAGTCCTGTAAATGGGGCCTCAGACGAGTCCTGACAGGGAGCCCTAATACACACACTGCCTCTTCTCCAGCAACATAATTAATTGAAAACTTCGCTGGCTTGACAAATTGGAATGATGAATCTATCTTCTATGAATAGCTTAAGGAGAGAGAGAGAGAGGGAGAACGGAGAAGAAAAAAATGCATAATCAGTCAAAAATGTAGACGCAACATCTCTCTCGCTGGCTTTGCCGTGTATTGAAAGCCATTAGGGCCGAGAGGAGCTGTGGCGCTGCAAAAAGACTGACTTTCCTTCCATGTGCATCTCGATTGATAACTTTGGCTCTTCGATTTAATAGAGCGGTCAAGGTGGAGCTGTTCTTCTGTATGGTTCAAGAGAAATAAAGAGAGGTAAGATCATTAATCATGCGCTTGTAGTCGTTTTTTTTATGGTTGAATTCAGATGGGTTCGTTTCTCTAGTGTCTCTCCAGTTCTAACCATGTTTATGGCTTTTGCTTGATGCTGTTTCTTTGTTAAACATGCCTTTTATTAGACCAATTTTTTATGTTCTGAAATAATAATTTTAAATAAACAAACTTTTGTATAGTATCAAGTTAAACACATCATAGTCAACACATCATACATTTATATATTCAAATGTACCATTTAAAGGATAATGAGGATGACATGCCACCTTAAAAGCCATTTCGAGAAACACCATTACACATCTCTTGATTAATTACACTGATGTCTTAACTTACAGTATAAAGCACCAGCACTGGCGTTCCCCAGAGTTACAGTACATCCTCCTATCACCTTCACTTGCTGAAGAGCGGTAGAAATGGAAAGGTGAGGTAATGGCAAATTCAAATCAGAGCACATCGTGTTTTCACAAAAAATACATTAATAATAAATTATACTTTGAAATTTGGGATCTCCATTCAGACCTTGCAATTCCATAGGCTCAAATAACTTTTAATAGGAACTCAGTAATAGTGCCAGATTACGTAACATCTATTAAAATTAATATTTAAATGTAATTAACTAGAATATCCACATATTTTAGTTATACAAATAACAAAGAAATGATATTCAAGTAAGCATTTATTAAAGGGATAGTTCACCCAAAAATAAAAATTACCCCATGATTTACTCACCTGTCCTAGGTGTATATGACTTTATTTCTTTCAGATGAATACAATCAGTGTTATATTAAAATGTCCTGGCTCTTCCAAGCCTTATAATGGTAGTGAATTGGTGTTGAGAATTTTTAAGCAATATAAAGTGTGTTAAAAAAGGGTGTTAATAAAAGCCTTTTAAAGTGAATTGATGCATTTGAGTATGAAAAAAATCCATATTTAATACTTTATAAACCATAATCTCTAGCTTCCACTAAATGTTGTACTCACGTTCATGAGAGAACAGCAGTCCAGCTGATGATGTGGACATAGGCGCAGCGTAAACTCCAGTGAAAATATGCTAGTCTAGTGAGAACTAAGTTTTGTTTACAGCAGAGGAAATCCAGTCTCCTCTTGGCTTTAATCGAAGTCCTCCGACATTTTTCTTTACAATTTGTTCTATTAATTCATGGTTGGTGTTTTGTTTTGCTCCGTTTGTGTTTCTGCGTTTGTCACCGCATTCGCCTACATTCTACATCATCCGCTGGAACGCCACTCTCTTGTTAACGTGTGTACGACAGTTAACGGAAGCTAGAGATTATGATTGATAAAGTTTTAGATATGTATATTTTTCCTACACAAATACATTGCTTTGCATCAGAAGGCCTTTATTGACTGAAGTAAGAAAGACATGAACATCTTTTTTTTTATGATGCACTTTATTTTGCTTCAAAAAAAAACACCCATTCACTGCCATTATAAAGCTTGAAAGAGCCAGGGCATTTTTAAAATATTGTATGATTGTATTCATCTGAAAGAACAAAGTCATATTCACCTAGAATGGCTTAAGGGTGAGAAAATCATGGGATAATTTTGTGTAAACTATCCCTTTAACAGTTTATCAAGTTGAAGAAATCTTAAAGGAGTAGTTCACTTCCAGAACAAAAATGAACAGATAATGTATACTCATGCCCTTGTCATCCAAGTTTTTCTAAATAAATTGTCAATTTATATACTTTTTAACCTCAAATGCTTGTCTTGTCTAGCTCTGCGTCAACTCTGTGTATTCCAGTTCAAGACAGTTAGGGTATGCCGAAAAACTCATCTCATTTTCTCCTCCAACTTTAAAATCGTGCCAAATCACTGCAAAAGTACAGACCCAGTGTTTAACCCTTTAACTGTCACTTCCATTTTTGACGTGAAAATGCAGTATTCAAGCTTTATTTTTTATAATTCATGAACGAAAACATTTTGCAATATGAATTTGATGTACATTTTCCATTGTAATGCAATGTCTGATTTTAAAATGGTTTTCAAAGCATGAATTTTGAGATTTTAAGTTTTCAAGTGATATATAATTTTTTATGATTTCTAAAGCATGACAGGGAAAAACAACAGAACTCCTGTTATGAAGTTGATTTTTGAGGTGCACTCTATTAATCTATTAATCTATTACTTTTCCTACATAATTTGCAACACAAAAAAATGTTAAAATATATATTTAGGAGGCTTAAGGCCTGTTCACACCAAAAACGATAACTATAACTATAAAGATAACATTCTAAAAATAATTTCAAATTTAAGAGAATAGCAGAGTTCACACCACAAATATACCGATACAGGGCAACGATATCAACATTGTAGAAAAGCAAACAGACATTGCACAGCAAACAGAGTAACATAAAACATAAAATTACCTCAGGAATACAGCGTAGGGTTGGACAACATTGTCTTGCCTCCTTGCAGTAGAAAAGAGTCAGTGTTATTTTTATTCCACTACGTTGACAACGCTATAAATCAGTTTACGCTAGATTCAGTTTAGTATTGCTTGAAATGTGCGTGCTGAGGACATCTACTGGTTGAAGTCGTGTAAGTGCTACAAAAACAAAGTAATCCTTCACTGATGTTGACGCAAATATAGCTATCCTTGTATTTATAGTTATCGTTATCATTCTTGGTTTGAACGGGCCTTTAGACATTTCCAACGATGTATAGTTTGTCATGATTAAATTAGGATTTATTTGTAAAATGGTGAAGTAAACTTAGGTGTAAAGTGAACGTGCAAAGATGGTCTAAAAAAAAAAAAAAAGGTAAAACAGCAATGTCGGACAATTTTGAAGTTGGATGAGAGTTTTTCGACATACCCTAACTGTCATAAACAGTAATACACACAGTTCATGCAGAGCTAGACCAAGACGATCGTTTGTGGTTAAGAATGATTACATAAATTATAAATATTTTAGCTCTTTAAAGCTGCATTTAAACTGCATTTTGGAAGTTCAAACTCAGGGGCACCATGCATTTGCATTATATGTAAAGAAATCCTGAAATCCTGAAAAAAACATAAAAGACATGAACATCTCAAGGAGGTGAGTACATTATCTGTACATTTTTGTTCTGGAAGTGAACTACGCCTTTAATCAATATTAATATTAATATTATTAATATTAGCAAATAAGTTTTATTACATTTTATAATAATTAATTATTATGTGCACATTTTAATTCAATGTTGTTTGGGTATAACTATTAACTGACAGTTGATAGAGGCCTGATTTTCAGGGAGAACCCTATTTCTCACAACACCAGACCTGTTTCTTATGATATAAACATGCAAAGACAAATTATGGACGCTTATAGACCTAACTGCTTACAATATTAATTTTTGTAACATACAATAACACATTTATAGATTTAACGACTGTTACAGAGAGTCTTATGAGAATATTCAGATGGATTCAGAGGATGCGTGACCAAACTGGACAGCCTATAAAGGAGGAGCAGGTGGATGGAGGTGAATTATTAAAGTAGCAAGGAGGCACTTAAACTCCTGTGTGTATAAGTCACAATCCCAAAACAACTCCATAGCACTGGGTTAAAATGAAATGGATGTACAGTCCCATACATGGCTGTTTAGTAAAATAGTTTGTCTAATTTAAAAATAATGTGATTCTCTACTTTTTAAATTAGTTGCAGGTAATTATCACAGTATAGTTTTAAACTATATGAAAACAAATACAGCAATAGTTCAGCAGAAGTGATGCTAGATCTATCATGTGCAAGCTATGCATTTATGTACATGTGCACTATGTGTTTGGTATTTGCTTTTGTGGTATTCCTCACGGGCGTATGTATGTGTTTGTGACCAATCATATATGTCTATGCAGGAAAATATGAGAAGGTTGCAGATGTGAAGGACACACCTTTTCCATGGTAAGTAGTCATCCTTAATAGGTATAGGCCTGTTTGTGAAATATGAGAGCCAAACTGGTATGTGACATTACTGTCATCCCAAGGGAGGCCGGCAGACTGATTTCAGTTCAGAGAGAACCTAGACAGGACTACAGAACTAAATAAAGTCTCAGATGGATGGAACTGAACTCCCACTAGAAAACCTGCAAGACAATGAGATTCGCTGTGCCCTCTGAGAAATGTTTACACGCTCTTTATGCACATACACACACACACACGAAAATATACAACATTACCCTTTCGTGACTGTGCAGTATTAGGGATATAAATAAAGGGATTGTTTAAAGATGCTTTATTGTATTAAAATGTATTTATCTACTATAATCGCATACCTCAATGTGACCCTGGACCTCAAAACTAGTCATAAGGGTTAACTTATACATAATCTGAAAGCTGAATAAATAAGCTTTCCATTGATGTTTGTTAGGATAGGACAATATTTGGCCGAGATGCAACTATTTGAAATCTGAGGGTGCAAAAAAAACAAAATATTGAGCCTTTAAAGTTGTCCAAATGAAGTTCTTAGTAATGCATATCACTAGTCATAAATTAAGTTTTGATATATTTTCGGTATGAAATTTACAAAATATCTTCATGGAACATGATCTTTACTTAATGCCCTAATGATTTTTGGCATAAAAGAAAAATCTATAATTTTGACCCCTACAATGTATTTTTGGTTATTGCTACAAATATACCCTTGCTACTTAAGACTGGTTTTGTGGTCTAGGGTCACCAATGTAAAATGCAAAAAAAGAAACCGAAAAAGTTTAGAGTATGACTATCTGTATTCTCCTGGCATTTTAGCAAGATACAATAGCATTATATGTAATGTACTGTATTGTATATTTCATTCTAATATAATTAGAATAGATTTTAATATGAGGATGATTTAAAAAAATATATTTTTAATGTGGCACTGTTCATTCAGTTCTTTCCAGGCCTCATTTTCATGGACTAAATCTCCTGGTTATTTGCGTGTCATATTACTAGCTCAGGGACCAAGTGAAATCCTTTTTTATGATTTTTTGCCCAAAGCAATCACTGCATTGCTCTTGCATTAACTGGAAAATATTTATTCCTCATAATATCAATGCTAAAGCACTCCAGGAGATAGAAAAAATAATAAATTGGAGGAAAATCTTGTTAACAGGGATGAGTTGGATTTTACATGAACAGGAATGGATGTTTTCCGAGACGATGTTTGATGAGTCTTGTCCATGTTTTTATTTTTATTTTAGTCATTTCTGCATTGGAATTATTTTTACAAATAGTGGTTTGTTTTTATCCTTACCATCATACAATTGTACAAAATATAACAAAAAAGTCAATAAAAAGGACCCCAAAAGATATATTATTATTGTTATTAAAACAGAAAACTTAATTAATTATTCATTTTCACTCTCCTGAGCAGCTTTGGAGCTCATTTACTGTGTTTCACTAGCTGCGCCCCTCAGGTCTTTTGTTAAGCTGCTTTCTCACAGCCTCATTGTCTCATTAGAAATCTTCTGAATTTTCGATGAAGCAATGATCCAAAAGCTCTAGAAAACAGAGCAGATGAAACATGGGTTCACCCACCTGGCTTTTCATTAAAAAATGGGTGACTGTCATCTCGGAGTGCATTGCTTAGCCTTAATCTGCCTGCTTGAGCAAGAGCACTATACTTTTTCACACACCTAACTATATAATATTCCATGTAAATTTCAGCATCCGAGGCCCTGTAGCTTAGAGCGGTGCAGAACAGGGGGCTGCTGGGTTCATAAATGAATAAGAATCTCCAAATGAGTTTGCTGACCTCTTAAACTCCATGAAATTAATATAAGCAGACATCCTGGATGCTGCAGGGCTGCCGCGGAGCCGGGGGAAGATCACTTAAGCTCTCAGAGTTTGCTGAAACTTTTATAAGATGACTTTTCAAGACACATTGTTGCATTTTATTGATGGTGGCAGGGAGCAATATGAAGGCAGATAAACCTTCAGTGACTTCACTTAACCCCTCATATAAGAACAGGGGAAATTCAGGCATCACAGCATGTGGTGTCGCTTGCTTTCCAACTGCTGGAAACACAACTCTTCGACCCCACGTCCTTGATTCCAGCACCCCACTTGCTTCCTTTAAGCCCATAAAACAAACACAGCTTTGGTGGAAGTGGTGGAACAAACAAAACAAAGGTGGAGGTGTTTTTGACACCTGGTGTTTGATGTTTGATAGTCAGCTCATTTTCTTATCTGTCACAGACCCGGGGCTTCCTGCAGTTATCGGCATTGTAATGCCGAAACGTAGTGTTTACTCTGTCTTTAGTCCACTCTGCTAAGCCAGTGTATGCTGCCAACGGCCTTTTCATATCACACTTGAAAGTGGACAAAACAAATTATACAAATGTAAATAAAAGGAGATTAAAGCCTCAGTATAATGAAGCACTCCAACAACATGCCTTTCATTTGCATGTGTAGTGCGTCTTTAAAAACTGTCAGCATGCTCTTAAAGGGATAGTTCAGCCAAAAATGAAAATTCTGTCATTAACTACTCACCCTCATGTCATTCCAAACCTGTTTACCTTTGGAACACAAATGAAGATATGTTTGATGAAATCTGAGAGCTTTCTGACCATGCATAGACAGCAACGCAACTGAAACGTAGTTAGTAAGGTAGTTGTTTTGCACAGGCCCCTCCCATGATTGTTGATTGACACTGGTGTTTTAGCATTGACCAGTCCTGAGTGAGCTGTAAACAGTCCGCCATTGTTTCGAGACCAGAGCAGCTGGAGACAAAAATGTCTAGTAAGCGTTTGAGGTGATTTGTTGTTTGATGTAATAATGAACATAGCAGTCATCATTTACTCCCGACATCTGAGCCACTGAAGACACAGAGTTTGTTTTCTAAGGTTTGTTTAACCCTCCGATCTACCTATATGCATCTATGGTCACACAAATCATTCGTGATCCAGCCTCACCTACAGAAGAAGTGAGTATAAGGTTTTTTTAATGAATATTTGCAAATCGTTTTTCCTAAAAAAGTGCTAGTTTACAGTCTTTCTGAGAACTGCTCTTCACCCCATTGAAGAGAATGGCGGGGTGAGCAGAGCTCATTAGCATTTAAAGGAACATGCATCGAAAAGGGTCGCTGTGAACAGAGATGCTTTTGAGGGTGTTGTTTTACACTAACATTGAGAAATTTTATCCAAAGTACGTTGTAGACTTTTCATTAAGACCCTAAAGAATCATATCAACTTCTTGACAATGGGCATCCAATGACCCCTTTAATAAAGTCATTATTTTAGTTTTCTTTGCTCACAAAAAGTACTCTCGTAGCTTCATATCATTATGGTTGAACCACTGATGTCACAAGGACTATTTTAACAATTTCCTTACTGCCTTTCTGGACCTTGAGCATGGTAGGTTGCTGTGCATGCTTGGATTTCATCAAAAATATCTTAATTTGTGTTCCGAAGATGAATGAAGATTTTACGGGTTTGGAACGACTTTAATTAATGACAAAATTTTCATTTTTGAATGAAATATCCCTTTGAATGTTTGTCAAGTGTAAACTTGGCTAGGCTAAAATTTGCTTGCTATCAACCGTTTTCTTTTTTTAAAGGGTACATAATACACAGTTTCACCTAATCTCATATTCACTCACTGGGACCGCTCCATGTTTTAATAGCAAATGATGTGCAAATCTAGCGTCGACCTGGGCCTTGTTTATAAAACATTCTTCACTGAAATGAAGGGAACACACAAATGCACTTGCTATACTCCGTTGCTGCCCCGGAAAAAACAAACTGCATCCACTGTTTGCGTAACGCTGGGTTCTTTGGGAAGCTGAACACGGTAAACTTTCCCTCACATCCCAAAAACACACTTATTTGGAGACATTCTCTGACGATTTTCCAATGAAGCTCGTTGATGGGTGCGGTCTCGCTCTCCTCTGGTCGACGTGTGTGGGGGGGCGCACTAAAAACCATCTGAAACTTGTACCAACCTGGAAGTAAGATTTTCAGCACAGAAATTCTCTGTCAATTGTCCAAATAATTTTTTAAAACTTTGGCCATATTTATCATGAGAATCCAACTCTTTACCACTGTAAACAACTCTGAATACATAAAACACCATTGTTCCCCCCACTTTAAGCTTGTCATTTAGTGATCCAATAAAATATTTAAATGGATCATGAACTAAGAAACCAAAATCCCCTTATGTTTTGACATATAAGAGGTCATTGTACTATAAAAACATCCTGTAAGTTTAAGAACTCAAAACTTTGTCGTTAGTCTAAAAACAGCTTATATTGAAGGCAGTCTGCCAAAACAACAGCTTTTGGGATGTTCTACTCTATGATGTAATAGTGTGGATAAGCACCGCCTCCGCAGAAGATCATCGACGTCACTGCTTGTTTAGCCCCAACCACGAATTCACACATAGGGCCTCATTTATAAAGCGTGCGTAAGCACAAATTTGATCTGAGACTGAAAACTTTACAAAAACAAAACAAAACTTTTTTGTATTTATAGGCTATAGATTTAGATACATGATTAAGTGATATTCACAGGTGCAGTTGTATTTTAAAATTATTATTTTTCGGATTAAAAATTAGACTGTACTGGAAATAGGAATTTTCATGTTTTTTTTGTTTTGTTTTTTTTTTATTATTATTTAGGCCTATTTGTCCCTAATCGACAACCGACGGTCGTTACGCCATAACCGTTAACCGACAAGATTACAAATAAATTACACGGTTGTGAGCCATTAAAATACCTACATTGGTTTTCCAGGGACTCATTTTATACACGCAAAAAAAAAACAGCATAAACAACAGAAAGTGAGAATGGTCATCAGGCACCTGCAGCGTTTTTGTTAACGGAGAAAAAATAAATAAAGCTATATATAAAATAAATAAATAGGCCTATATGTGAAATCTATTTTTTTTTCCTAAATAAATAATAAATTATCAAAACGAAAGAAAAAAAAAATCTGCAACAAATGCCAGCCTATATGCAGAATTTCGTTTAATTTTTGTGATGTACTCTTGAGAAAACGGCATCCTGTTCGTGTCCTTCCTTATAATGTTTTGTTTTTATTGTGGATGTAGGCATACACAAATAAAAATAAATATTTAAAATAGTTTCGAATAATGTCTTACTCGTATATATGACCACAAAAAAAGGACTAGGCTATGGAAGTTTTCTACTGTTATGAGGGGGAAAGTCAAGTGATGTTGCCGGCGCCTCTGGCTCGCAGTTAAGCATTACTAACTCAACAACGCAGACTGTTCATAGTCATAATAAAATACAGTCAGCCAAACATATTGAAAAACCATGCTATTGTACTTTGCCTTAATTCTTTAAATGTACAGCAGAACAGAACTGAGAACAAAACAAGAATGAAATTAAATTAAATTGTAATAAGCTAACAAGCCAAAACGAATTAATAGATCATATTTTGTACAAAATGAACACATTTTAACTTGCAACGTAGTAAAGGAACATCAAATATGTCTATGTATATGTATATTTGAAAGGTAATTTTTCTAATCTTATAAAATAACTATGATTTAATGCGCTTTTGAACTACAGAGAAACTGTGCTTGACACCACATTTATTTGAGTTAAAGCTCTCGACAAAAAAAAAAAAAAAAGTTCTGTTTCCAGAATTTTCTTTGCGATATTTGAACTATCGATATAGAATTTATGCGCTAAAGTTAAACGGAAAAATACTGTGTCGACAAATGAGAAATTTTATCAATAAATGGCATTTACATTTTTTGCCGCTCGCCATTCTCAAACAAGGGTTTTCGACATTAGCGGATGCTCTTTTATATGCTAATGATATTAATTAGTGGGTGTTTACAAGGCGGAGATCTGACACCAGTCAGCTGCGCACAATTTCAAGATCATTTGCGATTTATAAATGTCACATCTGGAAGAGAGGCGTACGCACGTGTTTTTGTGCGCACGTTCGTTTTCTCTGAATCGCACTTACGGACTTTTGAGAAATGATCTTAGAACAAATTTAGGACGGTTTATAGGCTACGCAACTTTTTATAAATGAGGACCCTAGTGTTTACCAGAGAGACGAATGTGCAGGTCTACGCAGAAACCAAACGACAAAGATGGCTCTGAAGACAACAAGATGCTCTGAAATGGCAATTTGTGGAAAAATGCCTTCTTTCTGATACCAATGTTAGAAAAGAGTGGACGAACGTTATTTGAAATTCCAGATCACATAAGTAAGAACCAGTGTTGGGGAAAGTAAAAGTAATGCATTACAATATTGCGTTGCTCCCGAAGAAAAGTAACTAATTTTGTTACTTAGTTACTTTTTTTGGAAACTAATGCAGTACATTACTTTTGCGTTACTTTTTTAATCTAGGCAGGGCTTGCTCGTTTGTTTTTAATATAAAAAGTTAAATTTTTAGCAAATGTAAAAGGCCTTTCACACCAAAAGTGAAATGAATAAGCTTAAGGCTGAAGGAAAAGCAAATTCATGTCTGTCCAGTAGAACTGTAGGAGAAGGAAGTGCAACACTCTTCAGCAATGAGAAAAATGTAGCACAAATGTGACCCTGGACCACAAAACCAGTCATAAGTCACTGGGGGATTTTTGTAGCAATAGCAAAAAATACATTGTATCAGTCAAAATTATTGATTTTTCTTTTATGCCAAAAATCATTAGGATATTAAGTAAAGATCATGTTCCATGACAATATTTTGTACATTTCCTACTATTAATATATCAAAACTTAATTTTTGTTAAGTAATATGCATTGCTAAGGACTTCATTTGGACATCTTTAAACGCAGTTTTCTCAATATTTATATTTTTTGCACCCTCAGTTCTTGTATCTCGGCCAAATATTGTCCTATCCTTTTTATGTAATCCGAATGTTAAATTGTGCATGTTTATCAAAATAAAACAGTTGAAAACAGAACCCACTTTATTGAAATTTAAATGATATATGCTGAACTTCATTCCTGTACAATTACTATGTTAATGAAAGTACTGAATGAAAACCAAGTTAAATTAATAAAATGAATAAAAAATACATCTGCAACCTTGCTCCTCAGTCAACATCTTGCACGTGCGCTATATTTTAAATACCGTTTTAAGTTAAAATAAGTACCAATTCACAGGGTATTCACTACTCTACTCACTGAGCAGGGAATATCCTGTCTACCTCACTTGACCTGTTTTAAATCTATGGACTAATGGTCTTGTTAGATGATGTGAAATGAATATCAAGACGTGAGGAACTGGAAATTGCATGATAAAGAACATAAAGTGGTAACAGGTTGCATAGGTCTACACTGGAGGTTATTCATTAGAGAGTGTTGAGTCACAGGTTAAGATGCTACATGACGTTTCTTTTATAGATTGGAAAAATGCGACTGTGTAGCCTCCAATAAAGTCATATATTATTATGGCCTCTGTTCTGAGGACACAAGAACATGTATGTTTAGTTTAATGGAAATTGTTTGAAGGTTAGATGGTTATGAATAGTTGAATTTTAGATTGATAAAATCTCCATGTTTCTGGGGTTTAATTTACAAGAATTCAGCTTAACTCCATATAGCTGTAAGGCGTGACATAAAAATATATGTATTCATATGAGTATGTTCATTGTCGGATGTGCTGTACATTCTGTAATATAAAATTTTTGTTGAATGTTGAATGATTATAAACCCAAATAAACCCAATTATCAAATGAAGAGCAACAGTACATGGCAGACTTGACTTATTGAAGGTGACATTACAGTCGGGGTTCATATTTCCAAAAAAATTAATCTTTGCCACAAGATATTATATTGACTCAGCCGTCCTCTAAGATTAAAGTCTTGTTTCAGATTACCATTATTAGAGCTAAAATAAACTCAGGATGAAGACAAATATCGAACAGCTCAAAATCAAACCCTGTCTCTGCTCATAGGAGTGAAAATGTTGCACTGTTTTGTGACTTTCAGATCAATTGCTCTGTAACGGATAGACAAGGCATGAAATGAATGAACTTATTTCTGCCACATACATAAATGATTTTTGTTTTAACAAAAGTGCACTTTGTAAAAAAACAAACTGATTCACACAAAATCTTTATGTAAAAAAACGTTCTTCCTTGGATTTTGTACATTTAAAGTATTCTCGGTATAGCTGCTACTTTCCATTGTGAAGAGCTCATTTGTGTTTGACAGAAGTATATTCATCTCAGATTTGTCAATGAGATACATGACTGAACTCAAAACAAGTGTTTTTGTTGACTGCACAGAATACTTGAGGAGAAACATATGGGACATTGACCAAATAATGAGCAGCACAGTGGATGATCTATTTAAGTTTTGAACAAAGATTTGCTGTCTTGTCTCCATTGGTCTTCTCTGAACATATGAGGTGATAGAAAATAAAACTGCATAAGCTTATATTAAAGGAATGGTTCACCCAACAATAAAAGATTATGGAAATTATTTATCCTTAGGCTATCCAAAATGCAGATGAGTGTTTTTTTCATCAGAATAGATTTGGAGAAATTTGACATTGTCACTTGCTCACCAGTGGACCCTCTACAGTGAAAAAAAGCCAGAGTCCATATTCCAAAATCATTAAAGAATGAGTAACACATTTTTAATTTATGGAGGGAGGTCTGAATGTTGCTGTAGCATAGAGGTTTACATTATATTAACATATAGGTTAAAATCTTACATTTTAACTTAGTCTTCATTTTTTTTTATCAATGATGCATTTTAGAGGGTAACAGCTGGCTGTGTGACAGCCACATGCTAAATAATTCACACTCTTATAAATATTGCACATTCACACTTGGATAAAATCTCACCTGAGATATCTCTTTGGGTCCAGGGCACTCAGAGTTCAGGCGGCTCCGCTAGTCCAATAATACACTTTATGGGACTACTGAGACACAGCAAGTTAAATACACTATTGCGAGGTAGGTCTTCATCCTATTTATGCTCATTTGGTTGCAGTATGTTTGGGGGGAAAAAGTCAGTATGTTTAATGTTTACTGAAAATGTATTTTTCAGTTATATGTACTTTTTTTTTTTTTTTAGAATGGTCCATGCTGGTGTTTTCATTTGCTTCTGAGTGAAAAGAGTGATATGACATTTTGTAAACTGATGCAAAATAAGCTTTGCTTAATGTATGTTGCAAAATTTGTTAACTTTTTTTTTTTAATTGATAGCTCAAATTTTATTAGGAACATACAGTACAAGAACATAAAACATTTTGTCTTCAAATATCAAAATTGTCACTAAATGTGCCAGAAAAAAAACAGCATTATTTGTTAATATAAAAAAAAAAGTGTGCAATTGTGAAATTTGCTGAGTGCAATTTAAGTGTAATTGTATTCGCTCAATAAAACCAATTAATTTATGTAACAATTACTTTACTGTATATTTCTTACATGTGCACTTTTTCTGAAACCGCTGTTGAGGATTTTTGCAGTTGTTAAATTTAACATCAGTACTATCATATGAAGTATTTGTACCTCTGAAATTGAATAAGAATTATTTATGCCAATTTTATTTGTCCCATACAAAGGAAAGGTCTCCTGCGACAGGTGAAATTGCAAAGATAATATATACGCAATAGAATACAAAATTGAAGTCAAAAGTTTACATACACCTTGAAGAATGTTAATTATTTTGCTCAAATAAGAGGGGTCATACAAAAAGCATGTTATTTGTCTTTTAATACTGACCTGAATAACCGGTTTCACATAAAAAGCCTTACATATAGTCCACAAGAGAAAATAAGTTGAATTTTAATAATAATTGAACAGTGGGCAGTTTAACTGTTCAAGACAAACAAGAAACTCATTAATAACTATCACTAAACAAAAAACAAAATGTGGATTATTCAGGTAACAATACAGTATTAACAATCAAGTGTATGTAAACTTTTGAACAGGGTCATTTTTATAAATTCAACTATTACTTTCTTTTGTGGACTACATGTAAATGTCTTTTATGTGAATTATCTTATTAAGGTCAGTACTTAATAAAAAAAAAAACATGCATTTCGTATGATCCATCTTATTTGGGTAAAATAATTAACATTTTGAAGATTTTGCAAGGTGCATGTAAATGTTTGACTTTGACTATATATATATAGCTATTTTTTATGTTTGGGAGTTTCTGCTTATTACTTACATTTTCCTCACACTAAAAGTAGTATTGACATAAAAATCAAAAGATCTTCAGTTGTACAAAAAATGAATTTATTAAGCTCTAATGCTGTGAAAAACAGTACAAATCCAGTTAATCCAATCTGGCTAGTTGTTTTCCAGTAAATCACCCACTTCTAGTCATATTTTATGAGCTAGACATGATAAATCATATTACATAAACATAAGTGCACCTACGCTCTCAGAAAAAAAGTTACAAAAGCTGTCATTGAGAAGTGCCTTTTCAAAAAGTACTAATATGTTCACTTTAGGTACAACATGTACCTCTAATGTACTCAAATGGACCTTTTAGGGGTACAAAAGATACAAAGATATAACTTTTGAAAGGGTGCTGTCCCAGTGACAGCTTTTGTACCTTTTTCTTTCCCTGAGAATGTATTCTTGTGATAACTCAACCTGAACCCAAAGCATCATCTTATAATAACAAGAGTTTAGTGCATCAGTGCTAAATAATTAAACAGCCACAGTATTTAGACATTATGATCACAAATTTGAATAATTATCAAACATTCTCTTTAAGCCATCACAGTAGTATCACTTAGCTAGACTTAGCTAGTCTAGTTCACGTCGCGGTTTATTCTGTCCAGTAATCACCTACTTAAACAGACTATCCTTTCAATGTGACTGCTTAAAGGCATAGTTCACCCTAAAGTTAAAATTCTGTCATTATTATTCACCCTCATGTTGTTACAAACCTGTACGACCATCGTTCATCTTCTGAACACAAATTAAGATATTTTGGATGAAATCCGAGAGCTTTCGGTAGTAAGGACATCTTTAAAATGGTCCATGTGTTTTGGTACTTTTGAGAGTGTGTTTGACGGAGACTGACATGGAAAAGAAGAAATTGTTAAATTATGGTCGAACCACGGACACATGGACTATTTTAACAATGTCCTTACTACCTTTTTGGGCCTTGAACAAGGGTACATTGCGTTGCCATCTATGCAGGGTCAGAAAGCTCTTGGTTTTCAACAAAAATATTTTAATTGTGTTCCGAAGATAAACAAAGGTCTTACGGGTTTGGAACGACATGAGGGTGAGTAATTATTGACAACATTTTCTGACACCCAGAAAAAGTGCAGAGAAACAGCCAAAGTGCAAAGTGTACAAAACAGAAGTCAATAGTCTGGCTGTGTTGAACTACCGCTTTCAGAACTTTGACAAAACAATCATTTCACCTGCAACCCATAAACAATGTAAAAAAAAAAAAAATAATAATAATAAAAAAATAAGGCACAAGATGGTTCTTTGGTGTCCTTCACAAGAAACTTGTCTAAAAGCTTACTGTTCACTTGGGTAAATCTGCAATGTAAAAAGACATCATAATATGACATACTATTAAAAGTGTAACAAGAAGAAAGGAAGGATGAAGAAACGACCAACCTCTGAATAAGGAGGAGGCGGCTGAAGGCGGAACTGCTGAATGCAAGTGAATGCTGAGCCATCTAGCAGCCAGTCTGGTTGTGATTGGCAGGTTGAAGTCCTGTGCTCTTCAAACTGTTCCTCTGACACAACCTCTGCATAGCTGGGAGGGGCTGTCAGAAAATATTATCATTAAAATCAAAGATGAAAATAAGTATACACACACATATACATAACATATACACTGCATGCAGCAATCACACCCTTTTTTCTATGACATAAAAGCTGAATCCACTGCACAATACCTTCAGGTATGTCTGGAAGCATACATGTGGGGTATAGCAAGCCTGTGTTCACAATGGAACTACTGCTCATGCTAAAACCACTGGTACCAATCACCACTGGAAGCTGCACTTCTAGATATTTAGCACCTGGTATCTTAACAATAACCTTGAGCAAAGAAACAAACAACAAAGATACAACCATTCATAAGGAAGTTTTATTTATGCAGCTTGGTAGCTAGTAGATGTTGGTATAATAGCTTAATGGTTGCTGTAAGTATACTGTTTTTATCAAAAAATAAAGCATTATGGATCATAAAAAAATATATTCCTGTAAATAAACATTATACAATTTGTACTCACTGCAAGCAAGTACTCCACTCTCAGGATGTCTAAATTCAGAATTGAAGGAGAAACTGGAGGAATGTTCAATGTTTTTCCATTCCATCTATTGGAAGTGTCAGGTGACACTACATTTCCTCTAGCACTGGCAACTACCTGTTTGATGCTTGTTGTTTTACCCTTGGCTGTATAAGTCTGTATCTGGTATATCACAGCTTTTGGCATAACTAGACGAGATGAGCGGTTCTCAATCAGAGCATATATTGGGATTGATTCTCCTGGAGAAGAGAGGGAACAATAGTGTGATGAAAAGCATTTTTGTTGATTTAAAGTCTGAGGAATCATAAATTTACCCAGAATTTAAACACCGTTTAAAAGTTTGGTTTTGGTAAGATGTTTTTAATGTTTCGAACATACTCTGTTTTGATTGGTCTCTTGTGCTCAGCAAGGTGGCATTTATTTGATTATAATGCAGTTAAAAATTTGATATTATGAAATATTATTCTAATAATAAATTAAAATATTATTATTGTTAATTAATAATTATATAAATCTATATAATTTATTCTTGCGATGGCAAATCTAAATTTTCAGCAGCCATTACTCCAGCTTTTAGTGGCACATCATCCTTCAGAAGTCAATGCTGCTTCATTTTGTGAGGAAACGTCTCGTTTATGAAGGTAGTACTCGTTCGAAGGAGGGAACGGAGTTACATCAATAACATATTACTGGGGATTGACCTCGTGACTCTATCACCTCTGAGCTTAAGAGAAAAGGCCAATGAACATTGGCGAGCCACTCCCCAGTACATACAGGTATATAAGATGGCGGTGTGCATCTACTCATTCAGAATTGCTTCGGAGCTGAGCCGCAATTCGCCTTTAGCGCAGTCCAGGATTGTGGCAGGAGGACGTAACGTCTCTGTTCCTTCCTTCGAGGAACGAGGGTTACCTTCGTAACTGAGACGATCCCCCTCAGTCATTCACTACAACGTTACATCAATAACGTAATACTGGGGACCTCTGGAAAACGTCACAATCCTGCACTGCGCTACGCAGTCGAGGCCCAATGACAGCAGGCAAGCATGTCGGAAAAAAAGGGGCTCAATGTGTAACCGTCCCAACGCCCTGAAGGCCAATGACGGCCCACCAGGGGTGCCAGATTTCTCAAGCAACCATTGGGGGGGTGGAACACGATGACAAATAAGTCAATGGGCCAACCTCTGTTTGGAGACGGCATTCCCTTTCTGCTGTCCCCCAAAGCAGACAAAGAGATGCTCGGAGTGTCTGAAGCTCCGGGTATGGTCCACATAAATGCGCAGTGTGCGAATGGGACACAGCAATTCCAGGGCCAGGACTGCCTCGTCTGGGCGGAGCTTGCAGGTTCACCACCTGATACCGAAAGAGTGTGGTGGGAATCTTGGGCACGTAACCAGGCTGGGGTTTCAGGATAACGTGAGAGTCAGCCGGCCCAAACTCTAGGCTTGCTTTGTTGACTGAGAATGTTCCCAACCCTGATGGAGGGCAGCGCAGTCAGGAGCGAAGTCTTAAGTGGTGGATATTTCAGCTCGAACTGAGAAATCCCAAGAGGGAACAAGGTGTGATCTAGGAGGGTTAATACTTCTCGCACCTCTTAGGAACCTGGCGATCAGGTGATGCTTCGGCACAACCAGCAGGACCTGCTCCTCGTCCTCCCTGATCTTGCACAGGGTCTGTGCAAGGAGGCTCACTGGGGGAAAGGCATACTTGAGATAACCCTGGGACCAGCTGTGTGTGATCCCATCGTGTGGGGCCTCAGTCAGGGAGTAAAAGAGCTGGAAATGGGAGGAAACGGGTCTACCTGAGCCTGGCTGAATCGACTCCAAATAAGCTGGATGACCTGAGGGTGGAGTCCCAATTCTCCAGAAAGAGTGCGCTGTCATGAGAGCACATCGGCTGCAAGATTCCACCATCGAGGGTAGTGAGGAGGGAGGAGCCCAGACATGTATGAGCCATATAAGGGGCTTTCCACGTCTTAGTGAGCTCCTCACGCACCTCCGAGAAGAAAGACAATGGGGCGGAGTGGGGTGTAACGTCGCTGCTCATACCCAGATACCAACTGTCAAGCCGTGCGCGTTCGGTGAAGATGCCTTAGACACTTCAAGGCCGATGTTCACGGCTGCCCGGTGGAGCATGGCCGCCTTTTCGGCATCCGCCTCCGACTGGGCAGCTGCTGCAACGGGGGGCTGTCCAGCAGAAGCTTCTGCCTCAGCAAGCGTAAGCCCCTCCTCTGACGCAGTGATGGACATTCTGTCCTCCTCTGAAGCGCCAAAGGTGACACTAGGCCCGGCTTGCAGGCGAGCGCCAATAATTATTATATTTATATTATTAATTGCTGAGGATTATATTAAATATAATATAATTATATTTAAATAGAAACCAGTTATTTTACATAGTAAAAATATTCCAAAATTGTACTGTTTTTGCTGTACTTTGGATCAAATAAATACAGGCTTGTTGAGAGAAAAAAAAAAAACATTACAAATTTACTGTTCAAAACTTTTGACTGTTAATGTAGCAGTTTACGGTCATGACACTTTTAATGCATCCTTGCTAAATAAAAGTGTTAGTTTCTTTCTGTAATAAAAAAAAGAGAAAAGAAAAGTTGTAACTATTGAAGGGTATTTAGCTTAACAAATATCTCGGAATATATATGAATATTTAAATTATTAAATACTGTCATGCTGACACACTCAGAAAGCTCATAAAAATACAATTATTTTCCCTTACCACTGCAATAACCTTGTCGGTTTATGCTGACAGTCAGTGAGATGGGACCAGAATTAAAGATCCAGCAGCCAATCATCTTCTTACAGGTTTGTGACACTGGAGACTGTAATAGAAACTCGAGTCAGAGGTCAAGAAGTTCTTAAACGCAGTGCTTCTTTGCCTCAGATTTTACATTTGACAACAATTGCGTCAGTCGCAATTTTGCCAGTTGAGAGCAACATTAATGTTCCAAGTATTTTTATTTGGTGTCAGTGGTGTAATGATTTCATTTAAGTATAAATGAAAATAATATTTGCAGTGCAGCTCGCTGTCAAGAAATGTTATGACCTCCTCTATGAAACCTGTTGAGAGTTCATTATTACTAGTCCCACCATTTACATCCAGTCAGGTCAGTGTATGGATTCTATGGGAAAATAACATCAAACGGTTTAAAAAATGTTCTATGGGATCCCACAGCATATGGGATAGTAAATTAAACTATTCAGATACACTATTATAATGTTTTGTACTTACTATATTGGGAAAGTAGGCATATTCATATGCAGGGTTCAGAATGTAGCCTTCCAGAAGCAAAATACATGGAAAGTATTTGTGGGAAAACAGAAGGTATTTTTGACATACTCACAATTAGTGTTGGTACACTGACATCAATATGACTGATGATGCGAAGTTCTCTGCAAACACGTTGACTCTCATGGAATGGCCTTTTCAAAACTGCCTGCACCATGTAGTAAACATGACCATGCTTTCCAGAAAAAGAGGAAACCAAATGACTAGAAATGAAGAGAATAAAATTTAATAATAAAAAAGTCAGTGCAATTTTATTTTATTAATATTTATAGCTTATTAACATGCTAAAAATAAAACATTGCACTTACTTTTGAGGTAGTTGCAGGTCAAAAGGCATCTCATATGTACCACTATCAAGGATGGGGTATTGGGTACCTTATCAAATATTAATAAATCAAACGAATCAAACAATGTATTACATGAATAGGTTTGAAAGCAGTTCAATCATCACAGAAATTCATGAGTAAAACATGGTCAGCGTATATTGCAGGCCTACCTGTTGTTGCAACAAGTGTCTTGGATAAAGAAAGGAATTTCCTCTCTTCAGAATAGCGGGATCGTTTATGCATCCAACTCACCTGAGCATATCCCTTCAGTAATACTTTTATGCTTTTCACTGTGGTGGCTTCCGTGAGTTTGAGAGAAATATGTCCAGATACTACTTCACCAGAGCAGTAACCATCTCTCTGCTCGTTGTCAAGAATCACATCCAGTGATTTTACTTCAGTATGTGTCATCTTGGATTCTGGAGAGTAAATACGAGCACATTTCATGTTGTTTGTCTCGTTGTAATCGTGAATCACACACACCAATAAAACAGAAGGCTCATCTAAACTCGTGTCCAATA
Source organism: Cirrhinus molitorella (assembly GCA_033026305.1). Classification (NCBI taxonomy): domain Eukaryota; kingdom Metazoa; phylum Chordata; class Actinopteri; order Cypriniformes; family Cyprinidae; genus Cirrhinus; species Cirrhinus molitorella. The sequence goes on along the minus strand of CM065127.1, from coordinate 17,804,896 downwards.
TTTCTGACTCGCCTGCTGTTTAAGTGACACTTTGGTTTAAAACAAAATGACATCATGATACTATGTTTGCCAAAATCATCATAACTTTATCAACACGCACCAGCAATATTTTAAAAACACTATATAAATAAACAAACATTAGAGTTACTTCTCACTATGCTACAAGCGCGCAGCAGCACTCCATCCAATACCTGACAGAGGTTGTTTGCAGGCCACGCCCAGTGTTTATTTATATGTGGCAATGTTCTCCGGATTTACATGTATTATAAGCGTTAACCTCTTGCATCTGAAGGTTACTGTCCATAGATTTACTTTATAGTACAGAAACATATAATATAAAAAAAATACAGAAATAAAAACTGGAGTTAAATAATATTATTATTTTTGTAATATTATTTACTTAAATATTATTTAATAAATCAAATATTATAATTTGTTACATATTACATTTAGAAAATAAAATACATTTAGATATATAAATAATTAAACAAATAAATATTTTTATGGACCGTCTATACATGGTTTTGATTATCAGCCAATCAGTGGCGTTCATACAGACGAACAAGTTCGTTAGTTCATAGATTAATCTGGAAACCGGTTGTACTCTTCAGAGGCGTTTGTGACCCCTGAAAACGTCCAAAGAGCTTTCTACAGAGCTAATGAAAGGTTTGTTATTATGTTCCCACTTGTTCACAACACAAAAGTATATTCATTTAGCTTCATTGTTTCGGTACTCCATTGTTTATGTACTTATGTCCGCCACTTTCTGCAAAGGTAACGTTATCCTTCACAAAAGAATAAAAGTCTATAATGTATGCAGGTCTTTTTTGGGCACTGGTTTGACTTACAATGAAGTACCATGGTATGTATCAGTATGTTACATATCAGAAAGTTTTGGAGTATTTGTCCTCTCCCCAAATTTGTCACTACCAAAGCCCTTCTAAATATAATTTATTTAGAGGGATTATATTGACCAATTAAGATTTTGCTTAGATCTAACGTACATTGTACATATATATTTTTTGCTATATTATTCTTATTCTTATTTCAGAGGTAAATCAATAACAATTACATTTTTAACAGTATTTCAAGTGTAATTTGTAAGATTTGTTGTATTTTGAATCCAAATTTTCTTTGCAAAAGGCAAAAAGTTGATCATACTGATTTCAAAGTTAAGGATTCATTTGTTTGAAAATACTGAGCTATCATAACATCTTAGTATACTTTACTTTTGACAAAACATCTCATGTTTCGGTAGTGACTGCACAATTTCAGTACTGACAGTAATGCTTTGGTAGTGACCAGATCACAATATAGAATTTTAACTTGTGAACTAAAACACTACTAAAACATACAAAAAAATTGCACAAGTGTGCTAAAATGTAGTTTATTTCCTCCAAATATAAGGATTATGTGTTTGTGTTCCCTTTTGTCAGTACCAAAACAATGATGATGTTTTGGTCGTGACTGTTTCAGCAGTGACAAATTTATGGAAAACCCCCCCAAAAATCTATAATGTCACTACCAAAACACCACCAAATGTTTCGAATGTTAAATAACTTTCAGTAGTGACAATTTTTCATACTTATGAACCTATAGCTGAAAGATGCTAATCAGCACATGGTTAGATAGCACAGTGGTTCCCAATTCCAGTCCTGGGGACCCCCTGCTCTGCACATTTTGCATGTCTCCCTTATTTAACACACCTGATTAATATCAACAGCTTGTTAGGGGAGAGAGCCATTAACTGAACTAATGAGCTGATGATCTGATTCAGGTGTGTTAAATAAGGGAGACATGCAAAATGTGCAGAGCAGGGGGTCCCCAGGACTGGAATTGGGAACCATTGAGATAGCAAGCACAGTTCTGTATTCTATAGTCTTTGGTTGTTCTCATAAAAAAAAAAACTAAATGTTATGGATTAATTCTCAAAAAAGTGTGCTTAATTGCAGAAAAAAGGTGTGCAGTAGTGACGTCCCTTAAAGTTACACATAGATTTTTAAACACATTTACCTCAAAATTATGGGGCCTATCAACTCACCATGTAGATATGAGAGAGAGAGAGAGAGAGAGAGAGAGAGAGAGAAAGAGACACACACACACACACACACACCAGAATATTTCCTTATCATAAATGTAGTAGTGTAGTTAACATCAAGTTTAAGCTAATGAAAACATACAGTGTTTTGGTAGTGACATGAAAATGCAGGACACATTGTTTTTTTCGTACATTTTCCTTATTTACAAAGACTTTAAACTTTTTAAAAGAATTAAAAAGATACTTATCAACTAACTTAATGTTTTATAAAGAAGTATTTTATGCTCATCAAGGCTGCATTTATTTGATCACAAATACAGAAAAAAAAATAATATTGCAAAATGTTATTACAATATAAAATAATGGTTTTTATTTTAATATACTTTACAATATAATTTATTCATGTGATGCAAAGCTGAATTTTCATCAGCTGTTACTCCAGTCTTAAGTGTCACGTGATCCTTCAGAAATCATTCTAATATGCTGATTTATTATTAGAATTATCAATGTTGGAAACAGTTGTGCTGCCAAATATTTTTTTGAAACCTGCGATTCTTTTTTCAGGATTCTTTGATGAATAACAAGTTAAAAAGAACAGCATTTATTCAAAATATAAGTATTTTCTAACAATGTGTAATTATCACTTTTTTTTATATTAATTTAACACATCCTTGGTGAATAAAAGTATTAATTTCTTTCAAAAAAATAAAGAATAAAAATTTACTGACCTCCAAAGTTTTAAACAGTAGTGTATATTGTTGGAAAACCTTTCTATTTTAAATAAATGCGTTCTTTTTTTAACCTTTTATTGATCAAACATTGATTTACATCATAATAATATTTCACAATATTTTTTTTTTTTGTATTTTTGATCAAGTGAAAACAGCCTTGATAAGCATAAGAAATTTCTTTATAAATATATATATATATATATATATATATATATAAAACACATCCTTGGTGTGTCCTGCATTTTCATGTGTCCTGCATTTTCACATCCTTTTTTAACCTTTTATTGATCAAAAAATCCTGAAAAAAATATCACAGGTTTTCAACAAAAATAATAAGCAGTGCAACTGTTTCCAGCACTGATAATAAATCAGCATATTAGAATGATTTTTGAAGGATCATGTGACACTGAAGACTGGAGTAATGATTCTGGAAATTCAACTTTAATTACAGATATAAATTAAATTTGAATGTATATTAATATAGAAAAAAAACATTGATTTACATCATCATAATATTTCACAATATTATTTTTTTTTGTATTTTTGATCAAGTGAAAACAGCCTTGATAAGCATAAGAAATTTCTTTTTATATATATATATATATATATATACAGTCATAGTTTTTAAGATGACTTGGACTAATTTGTTAGAATTAAATGCTTTACAAGACTTTCCAGTCAAGATGCAGGTAGCAAATAACACTCACTTTTGTACTGACAGGAGAAGGTGTTTGTTCTGTAATCTTTTAAGATCACCTCAACTCTCATACTTATCTTGGATCAGCGAACATCCCACCTTGAGGAGATTAGAAGATGTTCTCGAAGTGTCTTCTCTTTATCACCACCCAATGGTGAGTATGCAAACCTACAAGAAGACTGTCTACTGCATTATGTTCTCACCACTACAGTATTAATACAATATTATACACCTGTGTATTCTATTAAAAAGGGAACATACTATTTTAAGTCTATACATGAAAGTAATTCAGAGGAACACACTATTTAAAACTATTTAAGTTTTTTCCTACTCACAACAAGATCCAAATGTTTTTTCTAGGTGCGTCTCAAAAGATATTGCTTACCTATATCCATATGAGATCATATTAATTTAGTAAGTCAACAGATACAAGGAAAGCAGGGCTGTTAAACCCATTCATAGTGATGGCACAAGAGAACTGCACCGAATGCGGTAGAAAGCAGTAACTGTTAGATGTACTGCATTGTTTAATAGGATTATTCAGCATGAGCGAAAAAGAGAGGTCAGAATCAGGTCATTGCATGCAATAATCTCAGTTACAGGCGCCATCAGTACAGAAAATGTGAGGGTTTGGAGCTTACCTAGAGTGTATGCGAGTTGTGCGTGTGTGTGTGTGGTGCGTGGACCGCTGCAATCTCCCCTGTGGGCTAATAGATTCGAGATGACATGTTCTCCGCTTCCATGCTGAATGTTCAGTGAACTTTCTGGCACAGAGGCTGCCTCTAAAGTGGGTTCAACCAGAGGTTAATATAAACAAACAGCAGAAAATGGAGAGCCAGGGATTATTAAATGTTAGGATGACTGACAAATCCCTCATTGCCATTAGCCCTTGGCCTTCACCTATGCCCCGCTTTCCAAAAAATACAGTACCGTGGCTCGACAATTTTCTTTCTTTCTTTTTTTTTTTTTTTGACAGTGGCGTGTTTAGTGCCAGCCATTGGGGGCTGAGAATTTGTAATGTGTGGTCAGACTGTGAGTCACTTGACCAGAGAAAGCTTTTGCCAAAATGTCCCGTCGCTACGGATGAAAGATTGTGTGTGCACACATTTTAATGAGTTTATAAATATAAAGTGTTGGGAGGTGTTTATGACAGCCGAGGTGGCCATCATCTAGCACATCATTTCTTGCTGTAACTATTCTCATTATGAAATATATTTAGTAGGCATCCCTGCACTTGACAGATTTTCTTTTTTCTGTTTGACAGTGTCATATATTTTGGGTTCAGGGTACTAAACAGTTACACTCAAGAAATGCTATAATCAAAAGGTAAACATTTATTAGTAAGCAATATGAAAATTATTATTATTTACTTATTATTTATTCAACTTATTAATAAATGTTCATTTATTGAACATATTAATTTCCAACCTGTTTTGTTCATTTTAGGCAAGAAATATACTTTTAAGAAATAGTTGAGTTAAAAAAAAATACCCAGAAGCAACACAGTTGCTGGGTTTGTCCATATTTCACCCAGCGTTGGGTTGTTTTTAACCCAGCATTTTCTGTATAAAAGGGAATATTTTGAAATGGTGTTGAACTAATTGTAGTTCTTGATCTAAAAATATTTGGAGGTATGGTCAGGATGTATAAAATGTTTATTTGTCATTCTCAACAATTTTTTTACAGTTGAGGTCAAAAGTTTACATACACCTTACAGAATGTGCAAAATGTTAATTATTTTACCAAAATAAGAGGGATAATACAAAATGCATTTTTTTTTAAAATATTTAGTACTTACCTGAATAAGATTTCACATTAAAGATGTTTACATATGGTCCACAGAAAATAAAAATAAAAATGTTAAAAATGATCCTGTTCAAAAGTTTGCATACACTTGATTCTTAATACTGTGTTGTTACCTGAATGATCCACAGCCATTTTTTTTTTTTTTTTTTTTTTTTTTTAGTGATAGTGATTTGGCTTTTCAGCATTTTGTGTACCCTTTCCAACAATAACTGTATGATTTTGAGATCCATCTTTTCACACTGAGAACAACTGAGGGACTCATAACTTTTTGAATTTGAATATTTGGTGCGTATCTTCTGTAGCTTCTGAAGGGCAGTACTAAATGAAAGAATATAATATTTAGGAAAAATAAGGAAAATGTACACCCCTGGCTCTTAATACATTGTTTTGTAAAATGCTGAAAAACCAAAGAATCTGTGGGACCTGAAGTATTTTTCTGAAGAACAGCGGGCAGTTTATCATGAACAAATAGCACAAAAAAAAAAAAAAACGCTGTGGATCATTCAGGTAATAATACACTTTTAAGAATCAAGTGTATGTAAACTTTTGAACTAAATTCAACTATTATTTTCTCTTGTAGGCTATATGTAAATGTCTTTTATTTGAAACATCTTATTCATGTCAGTACTAAATAAAAAATAACATGCATATTGTATGATCCCTCTAATTTTGTTAAAATAATTTTGCAGATTCTGCAAGGTGTATATAAACATTTGACCTCAACTGTATTTTATTTTTTATTTTATTTTTAATATTTATTTAAAAAAAGATACATACACAGCATAAAGAGCCCTTGTTTAGTTGAAAATAGTAGTCTTTCTCCCCAAACTTTCACATTTTTCCAAGTAGAGATTATAAAGTCAGAGCAAGAATAAGTGCAGGCTGAACATAAATATTTAGATATTGTATATATTTGTGATATCAATATATAAATGAATTTGTAATCTTTGTATATGCTTTTAGAAAAGTACTTTACCCACCATGTTGTCGAAAATCACATGCACTGCCCTCTTGTGGATTAGTGATCACATTGCAAGCAGTATAAAAAATGGCCCTTTCTTACTTTTGTGATACAACAGACAAACACCACCACCCACGATCATCGTTTGCAGCCCGCATTAATAAAATAGCAAGAGTTTAGTCTGTTATCTACAGCTGGGTAAACTTTAATTGCAGCTCCAGCTTTGACACATTGTGCATGGCACATGATTCTGTGTTCCTAGTCAACAATATCTGCAGTGCTCCTTTGAAATTCCTGCTCATATGGAAAGAGTTAATTCAAGGATGTGAATCGTCCCTGTCCGAGCAGCTGAAATAAATCACTGCCAGCGCCAATGTGCAAATTTTGTGATGTCGGCAGTGCATTGTTAACAGTGATTGTCATCTAATTAAATCGTGGCTCGTCACAAGAGATGCTTTTTATGCTGAGATAAGCATTGGGAGTCTACTCAAGCGTTCCCAAGATCAATAAAGATGTTCCCTTCTGGATTACGAATAGTCTGAGGGTTACATGGGGCAGAGGAATTAATTAGGAAAGAATTCTTATATCCCCCCATAGACACACTTTCATAGTTGGGTAGTTGAGGTGGGAAGAAGGCTGTTTAAATGGTTTGATATCAGCTTTCACTCCGCTTTAATGCAAATGTTCAAGAGAAACTTCTTAATCCTAATTTATCTTTATCTAATTTTTTTAACATAAAATTAAAAAGTGAAATAAATTTTAAGTGTCCTGCATGTGTTCTGTTGTCAACACTTAAGTCCACAATCTATTCAAAGGTACTACAAATATTACTATTAAATAATTGTATATTATACAATGTTTATGTGAATTAATCCTATTAAAATATATGTGACCCTAGACCACAAAACATAAGAGTCAGTTTTGTGAAACTGAGGTATATACATCATTTGAAAGCTGATTAAATAAGTTAACTTGTTAAGATAGGATACTATTTGGCCGAGATACAACAATTTGAAAATCAAAATTTGCAAAAAAAATTAAATATTGAGAAAAACACATTTAAAGTAGTCCAAATGAATTTCTTAGCAATACATATTACATTTACATTTACATTTAGGCATTTGGCAGACGCTTTTGTCCAAAGCGACATGCAGTTGGGAGAACATAGAGCGATTCTTCTTAAGGAGACAAACAGACACAGGCAGTGCCATAATACCAGATTTCAAGTGGTGCTTCAGACAAGTACAAGCTAGAAAGGGAAGGAATAAAGAGATTAATTTTTTTTTTTTTTTTTTTTATGGTAACAGCAAATAGAGTTGAAAGAGATGAGTTTTAAGCTGTCGCTTGAAGCTTGTCAGGGAATCAGCATTCCGGATAGGGGTAGGAAGATCGTTCCACCAGCCAGGAACAGTAAAAGAGAATGTTCTGGATAGTGATTTAGCACCTCTCTGTGATGGTACCACAAGGCGTCGCTCACTAGCAGATCTCAGAGTTCTGGAGGGGGTGTAGATTTGCAATAGCGAGTGCAGATAAGCAGGTGCAGTAGCTGTGGTTGTCCTATATGCAAGCATCAGAGTCTTGAACTTGATACGAGCCGCAATTGGGAGCCAGTGCAAGGAGATAAAGAGAGGTGTAACATGGGCTCTTTTGGGCTCGTTGAAGACCAGCCGTGCTGCTGCATTCTGAATCATTTGTAGAGGTTTGATTGTGCATGATGGAAGACCAGTCAAAAGAGCATTGCAGTAGTCCAGTCTGGAGATGACAAGGGCCTGGACAAGAAGTTGTGTAGCCTGCACTGTTAGAAAGGGCCTGATCTTTCTGATGTTGTGCAAAGCAAACCTGCAAGATCGAGTAGTCTTTGCAATATGATCTTTGAAAGACAGCTGGTCATCAAAGATGACACCCAGATTCCTGATTGAGTTTGAAGAAGTGATTGTGGAAGAGCCCAGCTGGATGGTGAACCCATGCTGTAAGTTTGGAGTGCAAGGAAAAACAAGAAGCTCAGTTTTTGCCAAGTTAAGCTGGAGGTGATGTTCTTTCATCCACGTTGAGATGTCCGCCAAGCAGCCTGAGATCCGTGCAGGTACTGTTGGATCATCTGGTTGAAATGAAAGATGGAGTTGTGTGTCATCAGCATAGCAATGGTAGGAGAAGCCATGTGACTCTATGATGGGACCCAGTGATGTTGTGTATATGGAGAAGAGGAGAGGACCAAGAACTGATCCCTGAGGAACCCCAGTGATCAGTTGATGTGTTTTGGATACCTCTCCTCCCCAGGTTACCGTGAATGACCTACCGGTGAGATAGGATTCAAACCAGCGAAGCGGAGTTCCTGTGATGCCCAGCGATGAGAGGGTGGACAGGAGGATCTGATGGTTGACGGTGTCAAAAGCAGCGGATAAATCAAGCAGAATTAGAACTGATGATTTAGAATCAGCTTTTGCTGTCCGCAAGGCTTCAGTAACTGACAGTAGCGCAGTCTCAGTTGAGTGGCCCCTCTTGAAACCTGACTGGTTAGGATCCAGTAAGTTGTTCTGTGAAAAGAACAATGATACCTGGTTGAAAACAACTCGTTCGAGGGTTTTTGCAATGAATGGAAGCAGAGAGACCGGTCTGTAGCTGTCAAGAAGTGAGGTGTTCAGTGTTGGTTTCTTAAGCAGTGGGGTTACCCGAGCCTGCTTAAAAGAAGTTGGAAAAGTGCCTGTGAGGAGTGATGTATTTATGATGTGTGTGAGTGCTGGTAAGACAGTAGGAGAGATTGCTTGAAGAATGTGTGAGGGAATGGGATCAAGTGGGCATGTTGTAGGGTGGCTGGAGAGGAGAAGTTTTGATACTTCTGTCTCAGTGAGGGGACAGAAGGAGAAAGTGAGAGTGTTCGAAGTGGGTGTGGTGGGTTGTAAGTCATGTGTATGAGGGGCTAAGAATTGTTTGCTGATTGTTCGAGTTTTGACTGTGAAGAAATGTGCGAAATCATTAGCTGTTAGTGTAGTGGTGGGAGGTGGTGGAGGGGGACAGAGGAGAGAGTTAAATGTTTTGAAGAGATTGCGCATGTCAGAAGCACTATTGATCTTGTTATGATAATATGAGGATTTGGCAGTGTGGAGTTGAGTAGAAAAAGCAGAAAGCAACGATTGGTACATACTCATACTCATATTACTAATAAAAATTACATTTTGATATTTACAAAATATCTTCATAGAACATGAACATTTTTGCCTAATGTCCTCATGATTTTTGGCATAAAAGAAAAATCGATAATTTTGACACTGTATACAATCAATTTTTGGCTATTGCTACAAATATACCTGTGCTACTTAAGATCTAGAGTCACATAATGGTTGCAAAAAATAGTATAATTTATTTTTTTAAGTAAAACCACATGCAGTCAAATTTGTTTTTGTAGATTCGTGCAGATGTATTGATTGATTTAGTGCATCCAGGCAGCAAACGCTTGGTGAGCCCTAACCTGTCTAAGTACACTCTCGTCAGTTTTAATGTGTTCAGTCTCATTGACTTGACACAAGCCGGGGTCTCAGTCCAATTCACTGCATCGTTCCCTCCTGAAAGAGCACAGCTGGAGACCTTTAGCAAAACCAACAGTGCTTTTTAGTGCTGAAATGCAATCAAATCAATATATATATTCAAAAAACAGTACGTTTTTAAGAACATTTTCGCTAGATACGGCAGACTAAACGCAGAGCATTTTATTGTCACTTGCGTGACTGATCTTTTTTGTTGTTGCAGTGATCGCAGAACAATCCCAGATATCACCGTCTTTGTTCGAGCTCTTTTGTAGACGGCGGCACATGTGCACATAGTGTTTTTTTACAGCGCGCTCAGGTGTGCGGCAGTGTCATCCCCCATTGCTTAGACATGCATGTGTGGAGTGAGAGGTGAGCTTGCTAAAAGACACATAGAAAATAGACTGATTGCAGAATAGAGGTAGGCATGCCCGTTTAATGCACTCACACCCTAACCCTGCCATTCTTTCATCAGCCCCCACACAACCCACCCCAAATACACACATTTTTGCCATTGGCCTTGTGCAAACTGAACAAAGGAAACCGGTAAAAAGTAGAAGAGAAAGAAAAGCAACAACAGAAAAGCTGATGTTCTTATCTGTATAATCCAAGGGGGCTCAGAAGTAGCTTGGGGTTAAACCTTCCTTCACGCCTTGTTCCTATTTCACACTTTAATGGCATTTTAATGTGACTGTCACTCTGAGGTAGGGTTCACAGCGTTCAGGTGTGGTCTTCAAAAGAGCTGGAGGAGGGGAAAGCCTATAGTGAAATAAATAAGAAAAGCAGCTATAGTCATATACAATATAATTATATTAGGAAATGCACAATGTGTACTAAGAAATAGATATATTTTTCACTAATAATCAAGTCATTGGATTTACTTATTTTTTTGCTCTTTCACAGAAACAAAGAGACCAACGACAACAATGAGGGGAAAAAAGATAATTGCAGTAATAAAATAAAAGTATAAATGAAAATAAAATAACATGACAGAACAACATAACATTTGAGGGACAAATGCATACAAAGACAAATGATCTTTTAACTGGTCAGGTTATGCATAAGCATTATACAAATTTGTAAATGTTGTAGTCTCTTAATCCTGTGTGTTTATTTTGAAATATAATGACTCATAAGAATGATAATATTAATTGTGCACAATACAAAAAGAGTGCATTATCCTGACTGTTGCTGGCTATCAAATAATACTTTGGGCACAATATTAAATAAATAATCAATGAATACAGATTAAACTCTATTATTAAAAAATTTGGCCATTAACAAGGGTCATCAGCATTATATCAATAACCTGAAGACGTTCTAAATTTTGTCCAATTTTTGGCAAATACCTTGATGTATATAATTATGCTTTTTATTATTTCAAAGAACTTCTAAAATGTATTTATTTAGGAAAAATATATATTTCCGAATCTAAAATATATTACGCTAACATATATTTTATAAATATATCTTTTTTTTTATTATTTATTTATTTATTTGGTTTTAGGGAACTACTTTACGTGCTTTTTCCCTATCTTTATTTGAAATTCTTAATACATGTACATATACACGCGCACACACACACACACACACACACACACACACACACACACACACACACACACTGCCGTTCAAAAGTTTGGGATCAGTACAATTTTAATGTTTTTAAATAAATCTTTTCTGCTTATCAAGGCTGCATTTATTTGATTACAAATACAGAAAAAAAAACTGTAATATTGTGAAATATTATTGCAATTTAAAATAGTGGTTTTCAATTTTAATATACTTAAAATTAAATTTACTCCTGTGATGCAAAGCTGAATTTTCAGCATCATTACTCCAGTCCTCAGTGTGTCATGATCCTTCAGATATCATTCTAATGTGCTGATTTATTATCAATGTTGAAAACATTTGTGCTGCTTAATGCTTTTTTTTTTTTTTTTTTGGAACCTGTGATAGCCAATAGTATTAGGACACCCCCTTCTAATGAACAGGTTTGATTACTTTAGTTCAAGATTAGTACTTTAGTTTAATTTCCATGAGTACTAATCTTGGTAATTAATCTTCTACTAATGTTTAAGCATATAATGATATTCTAGGGAATTACGTCCTTCTAATTTTATAGCAAAAGTTTGTACAGGACCCTTTTTTATTCTAACGTGCCTCTGTGTTTAAGGCAAGGTTCATAGAGAAATGTTTGATTCAGTCAGTCAGTCAACCAAGTTTATGCAGACACCTCTGGTGTGACTTTAAAATGCAGACCTTGAGCCAAAAACTCATCACCAAACACCAATGACTTGTACATGCACTATATGGACAAAAGTATTAGGACACCCCCTTCTTTAGAACAGAGAAAGGCACTTCCAAAACTGTAGCAGCAAAGATGGAAGCATAATTCATGCATTTAAAAATTGTATTTCCATCTCTGTTGCTTCAGTTTTGGAAGTGTCTAAAATGACTGTGCCCATATGCACAAGTCATTGGTGTTTGGTCTGAGTTTTTGGCTCAAGGTCTGCATTTAAAGTCACACCAGAGGTGTTCAACTGGGATTAGGACTTGGTTTTATGCAGACCAGTCAGGTTCTTCCACACTGATTGAATCAAACATTTCTCCATGAACCTTGCCTTATACACAGAGACATTGTCATGTTAGAATACAAAAAGGGTCCTTCCCAAACTTTTGCTATAAAATTAGAAAGACACAATTCACTAGAATATCATTATATGCTTAAACATAAAGATTACTACTCATGGAAATTACTAAAGCAGTCAAACCTGTTTATTAGAAGGGGGTGCCCCAATACTTTTGGCAATATAGTGTGTATAATGAACAGTAGAAATGTCTGTCTTCTCTCCAAAAATGGGCAGTCAGAGAGAATTTGTGTTTGCATGGGTAGGTGGTAGATATGAGGGTGGGATTACTTCCCTAAGGAAGATGAGAGATTACTTACCTCATTTATTTCAGTTTGGATACACATTTGATTTGATGGGATCAGATAGGATATACCTCAAGCTGTTCTCTTTTCTGAGCAATTGGATGTTCTCTGTTTGTAGTGTACATAACATCAAAAACACAAGCTTAGACAACCAAAAAGCATACCTACACATTGCTTTTTTTATAGCAAGTGCATTTTAACAAAGAAAAATGGTAATAGACCTTGATTTGGCACCTGAGAGAGTATATTGTCCTCGGAGAGGCAGAGCAGATACGTGTGGGGCAGATTCATTCAGGAGTTTCACATTAGCGTGGCGGCCAGTGTTATTACAGCTGTTATGAAATCTTGACAAAGGGGTGAATTCCACTCTGTCTTCCTCAATAATTGCTTTTTAACGGTCTGTCCTCTGTATCCATGGAAACATAAAAACGCCACACAGAATACACAGGAATTCATGTTATTGCCTCAATGAAGCCATCAAATGGATAAAATGTAAAGTTCTAGAGGCTGAACCTGAATGGTCAGAGACTGTGTTCAATAAACCATTAAAGGATACTTTTGGTTTTACACACCCAAATGTGGGACTAGCAAACCACATGTAGGATGAATAAAACAACATCTATTATTTGCTTTTGAAGTTTCCGTGTACAGCCTACTTTGTGAATTAAATGACTGTGTGTGAGCATTAGAATGTAGCTGCTGTCTATGAGGGAGGAAAAAAAACAGAAGAGGGGAGGAAATGAGTTTATCCCCAGGGGTTCATTTGGAAATCTGCTCAGGTGTCGGCATTTTTAATGAATTTCTATAAATTCCAAATGACTGATAGTTGTTATCAGCAGCGGCTCTGGCAGTGATCTCTATTGCATAGTTAATTGAACAGCGAGCACAGTAATTAACAAAGTTATTCTCAGTGCTATGGGGCATTTGGTCTGAGCCATTATGGATCAGAATAGAGTGCTCTGCAATCAACAGGAAAGTTCTGGTTTCAGGAGAGCACAGTTGTCAGATGTCTCATGACCTCCCCTGACCAGATTTGTAAGTGAACTGTAGTTCATTTTTACTAAACTGGAAATATATTGAACCATTTTGCTAAAAATAACAGCTTTCACATTTTAGCTAGAAAACTAAAAGGTGTTTTAGTGCCATGTTAAAAAAAAAGAGAAATAAATAAAATCTAAGATTAAAGTCCTAATATTTTGAGGAGAAAAAAAAAAGAATAAAGTTGTAGCAATATGAGAAAAAAAAAAGTTGAAATATTTTGGGAATAAAGTCAAAATTACAAGAATGAAGTCATAGCAATTACGAGATTAAAGTTATAATATTTGAGAGGATTGCATGTGCAAATGGCCAGAATTGGGAGCACTGGGAGAAATGTGTCATATACTTGCAGGGACTTTCTCCTAATATTACGACTTTAATTTCGGAATTTTGACTTTATTCTCAAAATATTTATTCTTGTAACTTTGACTTTATTCTCATAATGTTATGACTATAATCTCATAATTTTGACTTTATTTTTTAAAATATTTTAACTTTATTCTCATAATTTTGACTTTATTCTCATAATATTATGACTTTAATCTTGTAACTTTGACTTTATTCTCAAAATATTTAGACTTTATTCTTATATTGTTGACTTAATTCTTGTAATTTCAACTTCATTCTCAAAATATTTCAACTTTATTGTTGTAATTTTGACTTTATTTTCATAATATTAATACCCCTCGTATTGATACAACTTCAATCTCGTAATTTTGACTTTATTCTTAAAATATTTTAACTTTATTCTTGTAATTTTGACTTCATTCTCATAATATTTAGACTTTATTCTCATATTGTTGACTTAATTCTTGTAATTTTGATTTTATTTTCATAATATTAAGACCCCTAGTATTGATACAACTTTAATCTTGTAATTTTGATTTTATTATTAAAATATTTTAACTTTATTCTCGTAATTTTGACTATATTCTCATAATATTATGACTTTAATATTGTAACTTTGACTTTATTCTTTAAATAATTCAACGTTATTCTCGTATTGCTATGACTTAATTCTTGTAATTTTGTCTTTATTCTTAAAATATTTCAACTTTATTGTTGTAAGTTTGACTTTATTTTCATAATATTAAGACCCCTCGTATTGATACAACTTTAATCTCGTAATTTTGACTTTATTCTTAAAATATTTTAACTTTATTCTTGTCATTTTGACTTTATTCTCATAATATTTAGACTTTATTCTCATATTGTTGACTTAATTCTTGTAATTTTAATTTTGACTTTATTCTTAAAATATTTCAACTTTATTGTTGTAATTTGTACTTTATTTACATAATATTAAGACCCCTCGTATTGACTTTAATTGCGTAATTTTGACTTTATTCTCATAATATTACAACTTTATTCTCATATAGCTACAACTTTAATCTCGTAATTTTGACTTTTTTCTCAAAATATTTTGACTTTATTCTCATCATTTTGACATTATTCTGAAAATATTTTTACTTTATTTGCGTAGTTTTGATTTTTTTCTCAAAATATTACCACTTTAATCTTGTTTACTCTTGTTTTTTTTTACGTGGCACTAAAATGACATCGTAAAAAACAACGTTTTATTTAAACTTAAAAATTAAATGCTGTTCAAAGCCCATTTTAGTTCCATAATGCGAATATTAATTTAAAAAAAAGGAAATTACATGGAAGAGAAAAAATGTACATTAGTTTTTATGTGCAAAGAAAACAAAAATATTCTCGTAGCTTCATTAAATTACGGTTGAACTACTAATGACACATGGACTATTTAACAATGTCCTTAATACCTTTCTGTCAGTTGCATTGCAGGGTCAGAAAGCTCTCGGATTTCATCAAAAATTTCTTAATTTGTGTTTCCAAGATGAACAAAGGTGTTAGGGGTTTTCATTTGTGGATGAACTAACCCTAAAGTGTGATATATACACAGAAGTTAAACAAAGACTAATTTGATTGATAGTGTTATTTATTTTCAAAGTTTCTATAAATTGCAAAAGTATTATTATTGTGAATTCTTCTGGCCACGATGATCATGTAGTGAAAATCTGTTATCTTGACGGCCCATAAGTGTGAACGGGCCTTTATACAGTACAGTGGTATTAGGAATCATTCTTGCCATTTGTCTGTGTATCCTTAGATGTGTTATACTGGCCCTTTGGGGCCCTTTAGGTCCCTTCTACAAATCCTTTCAGTGGATTGGTGGAATAGGGTTGGTCATGGCTTGCCATGCCTGACTGGCCCTTGACCCTGGGGGTGACTCGCATGTCTGGGTCATGTAAGCTCCTGTAACCCACTTCTCCAGTGACGAGACCCTGACAGATGCCCTGCTCCTGCCTCACACACACACATGGTTCTTACAGTTACATTTTTGGTGTGCCTAGCATTTATTACCCTTTTACACAAACAATTACTGACAAACACATCTCTAATTGATGAAGTTTTTGGGTGTTTTGCATGTTGCCTTGCGTGACAACACCATCCCCATGTGCCCTAGCTTTTGTTTACACGGAATAAGCAAAATATTGTTCTTTTTTTACACTAATCTTTGAGAAGGCAGAATGTTTCTCAGCACAGCTTGCCCCACATTGCTTAATGTGTCTGTGACTGGAGATGTCTGACCTCAGTCATACTATTTTTGCTCCCTCTGCTCTGAGTTTTACGTCAGAAGACACAGCTCTGTTTTATTGCTATAATGGATGCGGTCAGAATAGGACATTAAACAAAATAACCCCGTTTCACCCTGAATGTAATGGTAGCAGGCAGCACTCTGATATACATCTTATTGTAAGTTTCTTTTGATTATTTAAGGATTATTTTGTTTTGTTTTTCAGATGATTGTACATTCTACCGTATCCTGCCGTAAATATATATCAAAACTTAATTAAAAAAAAATAATATGCATTGCTAAGAACTTCATTTGGACAACATTAAAGGCGATTTTCTCAATATTTAGATTTTTTTTGCACCCTCAAATTCCAGATTTTCAAATAGTTTCAAAGCTTATTTATTCAACTTTCAGGTGATGTATACATCTCAATTTCGAAAAATTGACCCTTATGACTGGTTTTGTGGTCCAGGGTCGCACACACACACACACACACACACACACACACACACACTGTTGTCTGTTATGTATTCAAGACACCGCTACTTAAAAAAGATAGACACCCAAAAATGAAAATGATGGCATGACTTACTCAACCTCAAGCCATCCTAGGTGTGTATGACAATCAGAGTGATTTTAAAAAAAGGCTTCCAAGCTTTATAATGACTGTTGAGATTTTGAAGTTCAATAAAGTGCATCCATTCAACATAAAAAGTACTCCACATGTTTCTGAAGTGAATCGATGCATTTGTGTAAGAAAAAATATCTGTTTTAAAACCTTCATAAACCGTAATCTCTATCTTCTGGTGACTGTCGAACGTGCGTTCTAGCGGATGACGTAGGATGCAGGCATACCGTAAGCTCTGGTAATAATATGCTAGTCTCTCAAAATTCTCTGACATTTTACTTTTTAAATCCTCGTTTTATACTTCTGTTTCATGATTTGGTGTTTTGTTTCACGCTCTCCACTGGATTTCTATGTTCATTGCCACTCTCTCATAAACGCGCTTATGACAGTTAGTGGAAGCTAGAAGTTATGGTTTAAAAAGTTTTAAATATGGACATTTTTCTTACACAAACACATCAGTTTGCTTCAGAAGACCTTTATTAACCCCCTGGAGCCATGTGGAGTACTTTTATGATAGATGGATTCACTTTATAATACTGCAAAGTCTCAACAGCCATTCACTGCCATTATAAATCTTGGAAGATTTTTTTAATATTAACACATAATGTATTCGTCTGATTCGTCATATACACCTAGGGTGGCTTGAGGGTGAGTAAATCATGTGGTAATTTTCATTTTTGGGTGACCTACAGCAACATTGGCTAGAATTTGAGAAGAGACAGCCTGTTTTTTTGATCAGTGGAAAAGTGAGGGACATATGAAGCTTGCCATTACCTATGCTGTTAGTTGCATGGCAGTTATACATACACACTTGATCTTTAAAGTTTTAACACATTTAAACCTATTCGGAATTTTTTTTCAGATTTGCCCCCGATCAGTGTAGAACTAATGAAAATGTGTAGGTTCTGTGTGGTTCTAACTACTATTATGTTAAATATAACCAAATATGATGTTCATTCTGTATAGTTACACTGTTGTGGTACCAAGTGAGAAGTACATGGAGCATGGAGACGCCGGCTCATCAGAGATGACAGTTGGGTTCTCGGGGCAGTGCTAAAGCGCTGAAGCACTGCTGGCTACGGACACTGAGAGGGCAACACCTGCTCCTCTGCAGCTAACCTCCTTTCAGGGTACAGAACAACATCACAGACAAACCCCCCTCACAAACCCCTCCTTTTCTTTCCTCTTACCAGACATCCTTGCTCACTGACCCAATCCACATCTCCTGCTCTGTGGTCTCCAGATCCTCTCTGACCTGACCCAGAACACTAACTTACACAACTGCCAACACCTCAAGAACCATCTGTATTTCTGTTTCCCTCCTTTCTCTCCCTCTCCATCTCTGTCTCTGTCTCTCTTCAGATCATTGTGTGTGCAATACCAGTTTCTTTTCAAATAGAGTAGGGTAAGTTTTGCCTCTACTATTTTGGGGGAAAACGAGAAAAAGATTAAACGAATATGTCTAATTGTATGTAGGATGCTTGACATTAAATTAGGAAGAAAAAAATATGTGTAAGATCAAATAAATAAATAAACATAGCTTCTCCAAAAAAAGTGTCTTGCTGAATGATCGGGGAATATTTAACTGGAGAAATGAACATAAATAAGATTATTATCAGAAAAAAAAAAAAAAAAAAAAAAAAAAAAAATATATATATATATATATATATATATAATAATAATAATAATAATATTATTATTATTATTATTATTATTATTATTTTTTTATTTATTTATTTTTTTTTTATATTTTTAAATTAAATAAATGTATTTATTAAAGCCAATATGAAACTCGCCAAGTTAGTGATTTTAAGCATTTCACATTTATTCCAAAATAATAATTCAAGGCAGTAACAATTTGAACAATATATTTTATTATATTTTATTTGTGACCTTGTGTTCAGCTTTTCTTTTTAAGAGTTAACTTTTAACTTTTTTTTTTTTTCTTCATTTTTCAAATCATCAGTCATCAAAGCTTGGTAAATATTTGACACAGACAGAGATTTACTTTAACCAACTGATTACTCGCTAAAAACTCCTACAGATAATGTTTTCAGGTTATATTTAAGTGTGAGTGTTTACTTAATCTTTTAAATTAAGTCTTCCTGTTAACGCCATTTATATTGTTCATTCAGACTGATTTGCGCACAATGAACGTGCACAAACACAAGAGGTGGGATTTATTGCATAAATCACAGCCAAACATAACCAGTCATATCGCGATGGAGGGATTGCCTCCTCTCACCTGACTTTCCCCCATTCATTTTCAGTTACTCCCCAACAAACTCACAGCGCGCTTTAGGGGGTCTGTTAAAACTTAATGGGTTCAGGGGAGGCAAGAGAGACAAGGACTTCCACTGTAACTTTACCTGCTGGTGTCACTGTTGGACAATGTTTCCTTAGAAAGTTATACACTTTAATGTTATTTTTGTAATATTTGCAGTGTTTTATTTTTGTAGTATGATTTTTTTTTTCTCATCTATTTTTTTGAGGAGGCACAGCCTCCCTTTGCCTCCTCACCTCTAAATAATTAGTGGATAATATTTAGCTATGATTTACTTGGTTTTACACAATGGCAGCTTGCTGCCATAAAATCTAGATTGTTTTGCTTCTTTGCTAGAAACTGATTTAATTTTTTCTAAACAACACATTTATACCACTAATGTTAGACCTGAATAAAAACATCATGAAATATATAACATGTACATATAAAAATAGAGTAAATAGCACTAAAAACCAGGCAGTTCTGCCCGTCTTCTCTCTTGCAGTAGGTCTATTAGCTCAATGCTGCGCTCACACACTGTCATTTGAGTCTGTTACACTAGTAAACTGCCTTGTTACCCCTGTGTCTTGTTGTGCAGCCTGACCAATTACTTTTGATCTTAAGAGGACATGACATTTGTAGGCTTTGCACTCTGAAGTGACTGCACATGTTAAAAGATGCATCATGCCTTTTCCCTCGCAAATAATTCATGGTGCCAAGTTTCTAGGGGCATTGCTCTTTGAACCTAAAAGTACAAGGTTTAAATATAGGTCCTTGGAGTAACTTGCGCTAGAGGGGTCTTTTTAGGACCACCTTAAACTAAACGGCAGGGCTGCTTGTCTTTAAAAGCCATATTTGCACCGGAACAGTCTTGCACGCCAGCGTGTTTGCACTTTGAATTTGCATAAACTTGTCATCCTCGTGCGTACATTTTGCGCATTTGTGGTTTTATGAATCTTTAACAGTGCGTGTACAGCTGCCTGATCACAGAGCTCTTTCTGACAGTCACCGATGCGACTGGCTTGAACTTTTGAACCTGGTCATGTTCTATGCAAAGTGATGTTCTATTCTGTGTGGATGGGGTATTGGGAGAATTCTTACAGCTTTTAGATGAGGTATGGAAGGAATTCGTCTAATAAAGCAATTAGATGATGTTTGAACAAATCATAACAGCCATTGGTCAAGATTGTGTGTGCTTTGATACAGGCTACATCTGAAATTGCATAGTAGGCAAAAACGTCTGTATTCAGTCTGAATTCACAGTAATCATAAAAGAATACATACGATGGATTTTTTACTAATGGGATAGCATTTATTAATGGCAGTGACACAACGCAGCTTAAGCTGGTAGGGTCATGTGACAATGACAACATGGCGAATGTACTATGTCCAGATTGCATTCATACTATATAGAACATACTTTTTTGTGGTTGCGAAGTAATTATTTATTTTAAAAAAGTACTTACTCAAGATTAGGTACTACGTACGTTTGCAGTGTTTTGATTCTTCATCTCTGCTCCAGCTGTCTTCGAACTCTTACAGACAGATGCCCTCTTTATTTCTGTCTTATGGTCCTGCTAAGTCATGACTCATTTGTACTATGACTAGTACCTTCGCTCATTACTACCCTGACTCAGTTTGACGCAACAGGTCATCGTCAGGCCATAGCATTTAACATTGGTTGAATGAATGCGAAAGTTCTAGCAAGAATTAAAAGTTGTTTTTTACATCATGTTTACATCTTTACTTCACCCCCATTTTGAATAAAATACTGAGAACGTTTTTTTAACAATTATCTTACAATTCAGACTTTTTAAAACACCTTTTTTTTGTCTCTTTCATTCATATTTTTCCCTCTGAATTCTGTTTACATTTCGCAGTTCTATGGAAGCCCGTTTCCACCACTGATTACAAAACAAAGAAAGGTAATTGTGACATTTTATCCTACAATTCTGACTTTTAAAAAATAAAAAACAATTATAAGAAGTCAGAATTATGAGATATAAATGGGCAATTCTGACTTTTTTTCTTAGAATTGCATGATGTAAACTCAAGATTGCGAGTTATGAAGTCAGAATTGCAAGATATAGAGTCAGAATTGTGGGATATATATATTGTTACTTTTTTCTCAGAATTACGAGTTTACATCTCGCAATTGGGACTTCTTTTTCTCAGAATTGCAAGATTATATGGCAATTCTGACTTTATAACTTGCAATTGTGAGTTTATATGTCATAATTATGAGAAAAATAAACATAATCGTGAGTTTGTATAGCAATTCTGCGAGATCTGAGAGTCGCAGTTACCTTTATTATTTTTTTATTCAGTGGCAGAAATGGGCTTCAATACAATTCAGATTTTTTCCTCAAACAAACAAAAAAGAAAAAGAAAGCTAGTTGAGTGTTTTATTTATTTATTATTTTTTAAATCTCACAATTCTGACTTTTCTAGTACTTCTGAGTTTATATTTCTCAATTCTGACTTTTCTTTTCCTAGTTAACATTTCTGCACCCCGAATTCTTTGAAAAAAAAGACGTTTTTTGCAAGATGTGAAGATCTCGCAATTGCGAAAAAAAAGAATTGTGAGATAAAAAGTTGCAAAACCCTTTTCCCCCATTTTTTTATTCAGTGGCAGAAATGGGTCAGTATCAGTCAGGATCAGTACAATTTAGTACAATAATAATTGTATTTTTTGTTATTTTTTTTTGTTATCTCACAGTTCTGACTTGTTTCTTGTAAATGCGAGTTTATCTCTCAATTCCTACTTTTCCTAGTTAACATTTCTGCAATCCTTGTAATTCTGACAGAATTGTGAGATATAAACTCAGAATTGTAAAGGGATTTTTTTTATATAAATACAGTGATGGAAGCTTTTATAAAAATTGCTAGTAATTTTCACAAATAACTACCAAGAATCAGTATATAAGACACTGAATTAAGCATCAAATCTGTGAGTAAAATCCTGAAATATTATTTTCTTTTAAAATAATACAATATAACTTTTTTTTTCTTCAGGAAGTCAATTTTTACAGTGTGGTCTCTTTTCCCATGCAGTTACAATGAATGAAGACTGGAGTGCTTAAGCTTTAGAAAATTTAAATTTTTGATTCTGTTATCTGTATTATTATTATATATATATATATATATATATATATATATATATATATATTTAATTTTCTACAAAATAGGAAAGTCGGATTGACATGAAAATGACTAAATGATGACAGAAAACTTTCACTTTTACAGTAGTTTTATATTTTTATTGTCATTTTAGCTATGCACCATATGGTATTTATAATCTGCTTGCCACTCCATGATGCATCTACATCAACCAATAAGCCACAGGTGGAAAACTGAGCTTGTATAGTGATTTGTTTTTTTCCCTGTGCACAGCATTACGAAGTATTTGTTACTCTGATGGTAAAATTGAATGGAAAAGACCACAAGGCGATGCAAATGGCTCTTTTGATCTGTCAACAGCCTGCAGATTTTTGTTTCCTCTTTTACCCGGTAACTGCTAATGGGTAATATGATGTATTGCATGTCAGCTTGGCATTATTAGATACGCACTCAAAGAGTCTTGTTCATAAGGATTTTTTTTTCTTTTTTTTGCTTATTCAGCCATTTGAATTCTCGCCTTTCATATACAAAATTACTCTGATGGATTGATAGGAAAACATGTACTAACAGGGAGAGAGTGAGAGGGAGAAAGAGAGGCTGGCGTGGATGTTCATGCTGGCATCGTGAATTGTGGCATCTGTTGATGAAGAAACGGCATACTGCTCTAAGTCAGGTTTCTTCTTTTCTCATTCCTAAAACAAATTTTGATGTCTTAAGTGTTGTCATCTGTTTATTGCTTGCTTTAAATGACCTGTGATATTCACCTTTAGGGATTAATTGCAAATATTAAGGTGATTGTTCTTAGGTGTTAATAGTTTGTGATGTTATATCTAAAGAAGTATTATAAAAACATGTTGGAGTGTTTCTTGATTCATTTTGAGTGCACATTGGTCATGGCATGAAGGAATTCTGTAATCGTTTTGAACATTTTAGTTATTTTAATGTTTCACATGGACAGTCTAGTGTAAAGAGATTATTATAGAGGTTTTATTTGCACAACTTGAGTCACGCTGCTTCATTCAGGCCAAGATGAGTGTCTGTTGTATCTTAATAACTTTAACTTCAGTTTGGGGAAACAAGTGCCCCCTGGTGGTAATGAAATGAACTGGAAAATGGAGATTTGACTGTTTGAACTGAAGTTAAATCATTTCACATATTTGCTTGTATTATTATTAGATGGTTAGATTTGAGTTGGAGTCGGTTGAAGGAAAATAATAATGGAGGTTGTTTTGATCAGTGAGACCTTTTTGCGAAAGATAGAATGGAAGAATATTATATAACAAGCGAATTGTCCAACAGATACAATCCAGGTGAATATTACATAACATCTGTTGAATTAAACGTAGGATGTAGACGAATGGCGTCAAAGTCAAATAAATGAGGAAAAGTCATGAGAGATCAGTGGAAGCAAATACTAAGCACATGGTCAAACAAACAAATAGGGGATGCGAGTGCTTGCACGGCCAGATGGTTGAAGCATGCACGTTTGCACGCGGAGGTCATCGGAATGGAGAAAATAAGGGAGAGAGAGTGCACGACTCTTTTAATCCCATCGGCAGAGCTGCATTCCCATAATGGGAAATTAATAACATGAGCATGATTTCAGATTAAACAGAGCAGTTAGGACCATTAGATCACTTTCATCGCTGGCATTAGGGCAGTGGATCAGGGATTTTCCCCCTACACAAATCCTGCAAAGTAGGTCAGTGTCTATTGAGTATTAGCACCATGGCTGTGATCCTGTTGTTTTAGCTCCAGGACAAGGAATTAACCCTTGGGACAGCTGAACAGGATAGGGCAGGGGTTGTTTGAAGGGTAAGTTGAGGGGGTAGGATGGAGGGCATGATTGGATCAGCCCCTGACCACGAGGGCGGACGTAAACCCTACGTTTTGCTTCTAATACTTATACACCCTCTTTGCATTTTCAAATAATAGAGCTAACTAACACTGCTGGGACTGACTAAATGTCCACCAGTACCTGTCATTTCTCCCCCATTATCTTCCCCATCTTTATCCCTAAACCCCACTTCCAAGACTGGAAAAAGTCAACTGTTCAGGACAGTCATTTTTTACAGGTATAATTAACTTCAAAAGTCATTCTGAACCTGTATGATTTTGTTATTGTTGTTGTTGTTTTGAACACTTTTTTTTTTTTTTTTTTTGGTTTAATATTGTTTTTTGACCATGCAGTGAAATTGATGGGGCCCAGTGTTGTTATATTATATTATATTATATTATATTATATTATATTATATTATATTATATTATATTATATTATATTATATTATTTAAATTCCTTTTTTGTTTATTTTTTTATTGTTTTATTTTTTGTTTATTTTATATAATTATTTTTATTTTCTTTTATTTTGTTGTATTTTATTTGTATTTTTTTGTTTTATTTTATAATGCAGTTGTATTTTTATTGTATTATTTTTTTCTGTTTTATTTGATTAATTTAAATTTAATGAGTTTATTTTTTTGTTTCTTTATTTTATTATTTAATTTATTTTGTTTTATTTTATTGTAGTTTAATTTTATTATTTTATTTTAACGTAATTCTAAATTGTTTTTTTTATTTTATTTTAATAGTATTGTTTTATTATTTTATTGCATTTTGTTTTATTTTATTATGTTACAATAAAACTAAATAAAATAAAACTATTATTTTATTTTTTATTTTGTGTATTTTATTTTATTATTTTATGGTAATTTTATGTTATATTAATTATTTGTTTTATTGTATTGTATTTTTTATTTTATTGTATTTTTTGGTTTCATTATTTTTTATTTTATTTTTGGTTTAAAATAAAATAATACAATAAAAAAAATAGTAATATAAAATAAAATAAAATAAAATAAAATATAAAAACAACACTGGACCCCATCAACTTTTATTGCATGGTCAAAAAATAATATTTATTAAACAAAAATGTGTTATATTAAAGACAGTATTTTATTTATTTATTTTTATTTTATTTTATTTTATTGTTTATTTTATTTTATGATTATACAGCGCAAGACATGCAAAAAGACACAATGACCAGGATGAACACACAGGATGAAAAAAATAAATATTTTGAGCTATAGAAACAAAGTTTCAGTTTGGAAAAAAGTCATTTTATTTTATTTTTTTTTATGTTTTTGAAGTTTTATATGCACACCAAGGCTGCATTTATTTCAAATGTAATTTTCAGCAGCCATTTATTTTGCCAATGATCCCCAATATTGTCCTCTATGTCCTCGGCGCTGTTGTCTTTATTTTAACTTTAAACACACTTACTTTGGCTAAGCGATCTCACACCTCTCCAGCACTCCCCTTCTGCTGTGATCCGATGGTCTAATCCAGGACAGGATATTAGACTGAAAACAGTGGGAACTCTCACAGGAAATGCAGCTCTGAGGGTGGGCCGTCCTCTATGAATTACGGGCATAGTTTAAGACACATGCGGCACGCCTGTGCCCGGGTTATTTCCACCTGACTTGCTGAACCCAGATAAGCAGGATCGAGGCAAGATGGCGTTGAGAGGAAGGTGTCGTGTAGGTGGAATGTATACACCCAAGGGCTCAAATGACTTGACACGGATCCAGGGACTCAGCTGCCTGGCAAAAGAATAATCAGCACACATACCAGAAGAACTAATTACAATCAATGTCTGTAATAACCACATCCCAGAGTTGTCAGTGACAAAGATCATGAACGGAGGTCACGGACCTCTCAGATTAGTAAGGCTTGTTTTGCTTGGGTAGCTGTGGGCCCTGCAGGGGAACGGGGGACACTGGCAGCACCTGTCAGATACTAGTGGAAATGAGCTAGGTGTATTTCCACATGAAAAATTGTCTTTGTATCGGACTGAAGAAAAGGCTGCAGTATATTCATCTGGTTGTACCATGCATTATTGTCTCTGTTTTCTAATGCATTAATTGTCTAAAGGAAGTGAATAGGCCGATGCTTCAAGGATGGATCCCAGAAAGCAGACTTTGGGTGAATAGTGGCACGTAACAAAGGATGACATCAGTATCAGTGTTATCAGGCAGGTTTGAATAGGAGTAGAAGATGTATGCAAAATTGTGCCTAATGGAGCAGGTATAATAGATGGGGAAATTCCTATTAATGACACATCAGCAACCTCCACTCTGGGCTGATCGTTCTGTAATGTCATTAGCACTGGTATGCAGGTTTTTGGGAAGAGAGAGCGCCGAAGTCTTCCTTTGGGAGAGCGGTGTCTGGCGCGTGGGAAAAGAACCAGAGCAAAAGGCAAAGGATAGTGAAGGCCATTGCATTGAAATACTTTTCATGAAGGAGTTTTTGAAGACTGGGGACTCTACGGGGAGCCACAAACCAGGACTCAGTAGTTGAGCCTCTTGCGTTTGGCCGAGCCTCTGAAACCCAGTGAAAGAGAGAATTGGACTAAGCTCTGGGGTAATCTATGATGTCTTTAAAAGTGACAACATCTGCTGATCTGATGCTACTTTGTACTGTTTGTTGGATCTATCTATCTATCTACCTATCTATCTATCTATCTATCTATCTATCTATCTATCTATCGAAAAGATAGAACGATAGAGAAATAGACAGATAGAACAATTAGTAGAATGATAGATAAACGTTAGAACAATACATCTACAACTGTCTGTGTCTGTCTCAGATAGATAGATAGATAGACAGACAGACAGACAGATAGATTGTCAGAACATCTATCTATCTATCTATCTATCTATCTATCTATCTATCTATCTATCGTTATGTCGTTCCGTCGTTCCATCGTTCCATCGTTCCATCGTTGTATCTATTGTTCTACCTGTCGTTTAATCGTTCTATCTGTTGTTCTATCTATCTAAACATTAGAACAAAAACATAAACATAAACGTTAGAACAATACATCAACGACTGTCTGTGTCTGTCTCAGATAGATAGATAGACAGACAGACAGACAGACAGACAGATCGACAGATAGATTGACAGAACATCTATCTATCTATCGTTATGTCGTTCCATCGTTCTATCTATTGTTCTATCTGTCGTTTTATCGTTCTATCTGTTGTTCTATCTATCTATCTATCTATCGTTCTGTCGTTCTATCTATCGTTCTATCGTTCTATCGTTCTATCTATCGTTCTATCTATCTATCTATTGTGTCGTCCTGTCATTCTATCTATCTATCGTTATGTCGTTCCATCGTTCTATCTATTGTTCTATCTGTCGTTTTATCTTTCTATCTGTTGTTCTATCTATCGTTCTATCTATCTATCTATTGTTCTATCGTTCTATCGTTCTGTCATTCCATCTATTGTTCTATCTATCTTTCTGTCGTTCTAACGATCTATCGTTCTATCATTCTATCATTCTATGTATCGTTTTATCAATCTGTCTATCGTTCTGTCTATCGTTCTATCTATTGTTTTATCATTCTGTCTATTGTTCTTTCTATCGTTCTATCTTTCATTCTATCTATCTATCGTTTTTTGTTCTATCTAATCTATCGTTTTATCTATAGTTCTGTCGTTCTATCTATCTATCTATCTATCATTTTATAGTTTTATCATTCTATCTCGTTTTATCGTTGTCTATCGTTCTGTCTATCGTTCTATCTTTCGTTCTATCATTTTTTTGTTCTATCTAATCTATCATTTTATCGTTCTATCTATCGTTCTATCGCTCTATCTATCATTCTATACATAGTTCTGTCATTCTTTCTATCTATCTATCTATCTATCTATCTATCTATCTATCATTTTATCGTTCTATTGTTTTTTTGTTCTATCTAATCTATCATTTTATCGTTCTATCTATCGTTCTATCGCTCTATCTATCATTCTATCTATAGTTCTGTCATTCTATCTATCTATCTATCTATCTATCATTTTATCGTTTTATCGTTCTATCTCGTTTTATCGTTCTGTCTATCGTTCTATCTATCATTCTATCGCTTTATCATTCTATCTATCGTTCTATCTATCGTTCTATCGTTCTATTGTTTTGTCGTTCTATCTATCATTCCGTCGTTCGTTCAATCGATCTATCATTCTATCTATCGTTCTATCGTTCTTTCTGTCATTTTATCTATCTATCTATCTATCTATCTATCTATCTATCTATCTATCTATCTGTCTATCTATCTAACATTCTAACATTCTATCATTCTGTCTATCTGTCTATCATTTTATCGTTCTATCATTCTATCTTTCTATCGTTTAATCTATCGTTCTATCTATCGTTCTATCTGTTGCTCTATAAATCTGTCATTTGAACGTTATATTTTTCGTTCATCTGTTTTTCTGTCCATTTATTTATCAATAGTTTCATTGATCATTCTGTTGTTCTATTGCTCTATCCATCGTTCTGTCTATCATTCTATTGTTCTATCTGGATCTGTCTATCGTTCTATCATTCTATAATTCTTATGTTCTATCTGTTTTTCTATTTGTATTTCTGTCCATTTATCAATAAACCTATTGATTATTCTAGCATTTTATCGATGTTCTATATATTTCTCTGTCGTTCTACTATCTGTAGTTCTTCTAATTATGTTTATCTATCATAATAGTCTTACATTACATAGCAGTTATATTATTTTCAGTGTTCACTATGTAATTCTCTGTCAGTATAAATTAACTGAATAAACGTGATAACAACACTATTGCTTAGTGTTTGCCAAAGTCAAACAATCGGCAAACTCAACAAGTGATAGCTCATATAATGACAGGACAGGAGTAAAAGCAGACTTAGATATTAGTTACTATGGCAACTTGAGCAGAGAAGTGTGTGTGTGTGTGAGTGTGAAAGAGAGATATGTCTCCCTGCAGTAGGACAATGACGCCAGCTGTGTGCATGATTGGCATCCCAATCTGTTTTGAGTGATGTGCCAGAGGAGAGGTGGGAATCCGGTGCAAATGACCCCTTTGACCTTTTCTCAAGACCACATTTCACAAAGTTTTTTTTTTTCCACCATATTAGAGTCTTCCACAACAAACAGACCTCTTGGTGTTCATTATGTGCTGGTCAGCAGCCTCTGTGCTTGGCTGTGTTTTATTTTATTTTATTTTATTTTATTTTATTTTAACCTTTCTTTACAATTGTATACCCTAAATATAAAATGCCTCGTTCTACATGCACAATCAGTAAATTTGTGAAGCCACAGTGTCAGATGGTAGGGTTAAGTTATCTGTGACCTGATGTCAGTGCAGCACTGTTGTTTACACTGTCATTATCAAGTCTTTCAAGGCATCACACACTAACTTAAAGAGAATCATAGGTGAAGGTCAAGGCTGGTACAAGAATACAAAAGATCAGATCACACACTAAAGAAAGAAACAGTCAAAATTATATAAAAACACAGGCTTCAGGATATGATGGGGTTTGCTCAGAGGAGTTACGAACAAGCTTGTGAAATATATGGAATCACCTGTCAGAAGGCTCAGGTCACTGGGTTTACAGCTGATAATATGATGTTAGATGGTCCAGTAGAAAAGAAGGGGGGCAGCAAGAGGTGAACCGCAACCAGAACCCATCGTTGTCTCCTTAGTTCTCCTAATACACAAGATGACCAGATAGCACAATATACACAGCAGTTCTTTTTAAGTAGTCTTTCAGATACTTACCCTTACATTACAAAGTCTTGACCTTAAATAAACCACACTTTTTTGTTTCTTTTTTTTAATATTTTGAATCATTTTTTGGCATAAAGAGAAAGTCAGAGCTTTATTTTGCAGTATCAAAGATAACAGCTCTTTTTAGTGCAGCCATGCACTCACCTTTTCTGGCTGCAGAGGGCACTGAAGACACATGGCACTGCTAATATAAGACAATCGCTGTTTAGAAAAAGAAACCCATGATCTGTATAGAAGTTGTGTGAAGAGATTTTAAAAATGGTGCATTTTTGACTTAAATCCCTGAAAATATTTAAATTGTAGAAATAAAAAAAATATACTTACTGAAGCAATAATATTTTTTTTCTCCATTTAAAATATGTATGTTTTTACAGTTTATCCAGTATCTTATACTGATTGTATGGTAAAACTTTTTAATAAGGTGTCATGTGTTAAGATTAGATGTATTAACTAACATGAACAAGCAATGAACAATACATTTATTACAGCATTTATTTATCTTTGTTAACATTAGTTAATAAATATACAGTCATTCATTGTTTGTTCACAGTGTTAGTTCACAGTGCTTTCTAAAGTTAACAAACACAACTTGTGATTTGTATCTAGGATTATATTACATATAACATATAATTTATAATACATATAATTTGTATTACAGGCTATTTAATTTTGTGGGGAAAAAAATGATTATGCAGAAAAAAAAAAAAAAAACACAACTATTAAAATCAAAACAACTGTTGTTGTGGTAGATTTACAGTCATGTATTTGCCAAAGCTGACACTGTTCTTTTTTGGTTTCTCTTTGAGTCATTCTTTTGTGAAGCGTCTGTTTTCTTACCAAAGCCACTTCTTGTACTTGAGATTAAAGTACATATAAGCTTCAGATAGAGAAGAGAAAAGGAAAAAGAGATATACAAAGAGAAACTGCCAGCAATTTAAGAACGGATCTCAAGAAGCTTAAATCCCTCTAAGCCTGAGCCCAAGCAATCTTTCAATCATGAACAGGCATTGCTGGACACACAGCCCTCCAACGCACACATACACTTCCTTTAACGTCTTTGCGCCTCTGCTATGTGTAGGATTAGGGCATTAATGCCATTGATGGCATGTTCATTTTAAACTTTAGATTTTTTTATATATATGCAAAGCCACCTGGATCTATTTATGTTGATATTTAGTTTTTTGTTAATTATATTAATACATTTTCCTACATGCTCACTCACTTGAAAAAAGGCTGCTTGACAAAACGCATGATTACAAGTTGTGTCCGTGTCAGAAAGCGGGAATCTGATGTATAGCATTTGTTAAGCTGTTACTCTCTGTAATGACAGCCAATTTGAATGCACATGTAAATGCCCGGGAGAAGTTTCCTCCATTCTTCTTCACACAATGAGGGCTGCCTCA
This sequence comes from Cirrhinus molitorella, assembly GCA_033026305.1. Taxonomy (NCBI): domain Eukaryota; kingdom Metazoa; phylum Chordata; class Actinopteri; order Cypriniformes; family Cyprinidae; genus Cirrhinus; species Cirrhinus molitorella. The sequence continues at coordinate 17,773,548 of CM065127.1, read as the reverse complement.
CCAATTCCTAATATATATTAATCTGGCACTCAGCACTTTGAAAAAGGCTTGTTGTGTCGTGTAATGAGCTCTTCGTACAGAGAAAGATATTAGACAAGCTTTGGTCACCATGGCAATTCTCCAAAACAACGTTTGGTCATTTATAAGACGCTACATCTGTAATTTATTTTACATGCCTCCATCACCAAAAGGCCCTTTTTTTAGGCATAATTAGTCATTTGTCTTTTAGTATCTCCAAAATGTGCATATACAGAGCTATTATAAAATGCGCCACTATATCATATTAAGTTATAAATAATGCGCTGGTGGAATTAATTAATTTTATATGTCTTCTAACCCCCCCACACTAATTCCTGGCAGTATTTTACATTTCACCATGTCAGCAATTACTGATGCACTTCCTAAACAATGACATATCACATTCATTTCTTGAAGAAGGGCCAGTGTAGAAATCACTTAGTACTCGGGAGAGAAGCCATTTTACGCATACAAAGCACTCGTTACTTATAGATTTAGATTTTCTTACATAACACACTATTAGTTATGGCAGTTGCATGTGTTCCACTAACACCTGTACTGAAAATTGGCATGGAAATTTGTTTAAATGTGACCCTGGACCACAAAACCAGTCATAAGAGTCATTTTTTTTTTTTTAAATTGAGGTTTATGTATCATCTGAAAGCTGAATAAATAAGCTTTCCAAAAAATCGAAATATTGACAGAATCACCTTTAAAGTTGTCCAAATGAAGTTCTTCACTGATCAAAAATTAAGTTTAGATATTTGTGGTAGGAAATGTACTAAATATCTTAATGGAACATGATCTTTACTTAATATCCTAATGAATATCCATACAGTGTATTTTTGGCTATTGACTTAAGGTTTTGTACTCCAGGGTCACTAATGTAGTGTCACTAGCTGTTTTGTCTGCCTTATTGATATTACATAAACTAATATTGAATGTATGCCTGTATGAGTGATTGCAGATGATCAGAATGTGTTGTAGAGGGCTACTGTAACACCATTGTAAGTCTCTAATTGACACATGTATTGAACAGACTGGAGGGGTCTCATTAATCCTATGAAGAAAGTGACTGGTCACAACATAAGACATCTCAGATCAATCAAGATCACTTGGACACTATTGACAAAAGTAATGATTTTCTCACCTGTTGTGACTAGTATGTTTTGAGCTGCCAGCACCTGGGTGCTGAAGCACAGAAAAAAATACTGAGTGTATTTTAGGAAATTAATTAGAATTATACTTTAGGGCAACGCTTTAGTATAGGGACCAATTCTTTTTTCAATTAGCATGCCTATTAATGTTATTAATAGGCATGCTAATTGAAAAAAGAATTGGCTGTTTATTAGTACTTATGAAGCATTTATTTTACATGACCATATTTTACCTTTCTAATCCTACCCAATATCTAACTTTAACATCTACTTTCTAACTACCAATAAGCAGCAAATTATTAGTTTGAGGCAAAAGTCATAGTTAATGGTTTGTTAATAGCAAGAACTAGCACTTAAAATAAAATAAAGTGTGACCAACTTTAGTATAGAGAACAATTCTCACTATTAACTGGTTGCTTATTAGCATGTCTATTCATAACATATTGGCTATTTATTAGTACTTATAAGCATATTCTGCATGACTGTGTTCTAAATCCCTAATCCTACCCAATACCTAAACTTAACAACTACCTTATTAACTACCAAAAAACAGCAAATTAGTAGTTTATTAATGCAAAAGTCACAGTTAATAGTTTGTTAATAGCAAGAATTGGACCTTAAAATAAAGTGTGACCGAATTTTCTGTTCTGATAATTTGCAGACAACAGGGGCCAGTTGCATAAACTTAGCCTCTATGTTAAGACAGTGTCTTAAGTACTAGTTTGGCCAACTTTCAGTTAACCAAAGGGTAATCAGTCTTATTTTTTGGATTCAACTTTGACCAATCTACATTTTTCTGTAACTGAATAAAAAAAACAAAAAAACACCAGTCTTAAAGAAAAAATAAATAGCTGACTAACTTTTTAAGACTAATCTAAACCTTTTATGCAACCGGCCCCAGAGTAACATTTATTTGAACTGTTTATCATATAGTATATGAGTGTAATTTTTTGTAAACTGTAAATTGTAATATCTGCCACCACCTGGGTGCTGAAGCACAGACCAAAAACATACAAAATATATTTCTAGAAAATATATTTTTATGTGAGTTTATGTCATATGTTGTGTAACTGTACTGAAACTGTTGAAGTGCAAGTGAATAAAATAAAATTAAATAATGTGAATATTTTTCAGGAATTTTCCAGATTTAATGCAAGTTAAGTCTATTGACAGCATTTGTAGCAAACTAAAATATTGAAAATATTGACTGGTAAAAAAAAAAAAAAAGTTACAGTAGGGCCAGGTTTATTCACCTAGAAAAGTTTTCCTAACAACATTACACTGCAAAAAAGCTTTTCTTATTATTTTTTTTTCAGCCAAAATATCTAAAAATTCTTAAATCAAGAAGGATTTGATTGTCTTGTTTTCAGAAAAAAAGAAGTCAAAATTAAGTGAGCTTTTGCTTACCCCACTGGCAGATAATTTTGCTTGTTTCAAGCAAAACTCACTTAATTTTAACATATTTTGTCTGAAAACAAGACAATAATTTTTAGTTGTCTTGAAAATCCTCCTTGATTTAGGAATTTTTAGATATTTTAGCTTGAAACAAGAGAAACAATCTAAGTAAGAAAAGCATTTTTTGCAGTTTATAGCTGAAATAGCAAAATAGTTTAAATGCTATAATAAAAATACAAGCTTTATTTATTTATTGATTTTTAATTTTAATTAAAACCCTGCAAAGCGATTGCCTGGTTTATTTCCATTTTAAAGGGATGGTTCATCAAAAATGAAAATTCTGTCATAATTTACTCATCCTCACATCGTTTTAAATCTGTAAGATCTTCGTTCATCTTCAGAACACAAATTAAGATATTTTTGAGATTACCATGTTCAAGGCCCAGAAAGGTAGTAAGGACATTGTTAAAATAGTCCATGTGACATCAGTGGTTCAACCGTAATTTTACAAAGCTTTGTGCACAAAGAAAGCAAAAAAACAACTTTATTTAACAATTTCTTCTCTTCCGTGTCAGTCTCTGACGTGTTTTTCAGTCCTGTTCTCTGAGACACTAGCGATAACATCTTTCAGGTACTACCAGATGGAAAAACCTGGTGTGACTAATTATTGTATATTTTCCTTTAATTATTATCATTTATAACCACCAAAAGCAAAACATCAGCAAAGCTTTGCAGAGCGGGAACAATGCCAGAACTCCAAATGAAGCGTTAGGATGGCCTGACTCGGCCCCTAAACCAGCCCCTTCTGATGCCAGTGTGAGACTACAGCAATCGATGCATTGCAAGGCAGGCTGTTCTTGAACTGCCATGCCTTCACACAATAGCGTTATATTTTATGTGGCGGTAGGGATTATTTAGTGCTCCGTTATTCAAGAATAATGCCAAGAGGTGTTGTAAGTGTATCAGCAACAATAGCACCTTTCAATAAAACATTCTAGCGCTCATTACTGTGCCTAAACAAGCCAACAGTTATGATCCAAGACTACAACTACAAACGGCCATTTAATAGACCACAGCAGTAAAAATAACACTTGAAAATGACCTTTAAATAAATCACTGGGACTCAAAACAGACTATGGTTCTCCACAACAATTAAAGCTGTATAACATATGCTTTTTTTTTTTTAAATCTATCTATATAGTACGGTTTTAATTATTTGGAAGGATTAAACTGTTTTTCTTCTAGTGCTCTTGCATTGGCTTTTTTTTTTTTTGTTTTTTTTATAAATAAGCGATGTTGTCTTTGATGGCTGCTCAACAAAGAAGGAGCTGTCTTCAGCTGTAACCTCTACACACCGGAGTCTGGAACATGACACATGTCAGGCTATGATAAATGGTGCAGAGTCCCAGTAATTTCACCAGGAATGCCCTTGAGATGCCCAAGACCCTGATCGGAAATGTTATTGTTGAATTAAACCATAGAAAGAAATTCCCCCACCGCCGACATGTACAGAAACACACATAACAAAAAAGAAAAGGCAAAAAGTAATAAACTTTGCTCCTCTCCTATGCGTATATGCGCATGAGTTATGCTAGTGTGGCCATCCATCTTTTCTGCATTCTTTATGCAGTTATATTATTTTGGTTTAACTGAGATTCAACTTAATACTCATATGATAAATGGCATTTACGTGTGTATAGTTAAATTGGCACTCTCATGCTCGGGTCACCACAGAATCTATTTTCCTCAGATACTATGCAGTATGTCTGTTGTACAGATTTTCCTCTAGAAGTTCAATTGGGGAACATGAACTCTTCCACCCTGAGTGCAAGATATTTTGCGGTGAAACGTCTTCCAGCTATTTCCTCACTCTTTAATTAGAATTAAACACTTACAAACCTCAGTGATTGCACTGCTGTGAAATTACATTATGAGCTCAAGCTCACAGAAAAAAAAAAACACTCAGCCAAGCCAAACCACGGAAAAAAAAAAAAGGGCAGAAATAATCACCCGCGGTCCAGTTTTACAGTACTAACCTTTCTCTCCCATTTGCAACGTTTTGGCTGGCAATTACTCCAAAAACTAATGCTAAGCACCCCTCTCTCGTTGTCCCTTCCGTCCTTTGACAAATAGGGCGTCCGGGCCTTTTAATTGGAATGGAAGGCATTGCAGATCTATTAGGGCAGGGCTGGAGAAACGGATGAGGCCGTCAATGAGCACGGCAGGGAGCGGCGGAGCGAAGTCCCCCATCGCCCAGCTCTATCCATAACGGCCCGCGCATGCCACATGCTTCCGCTGTCAGATGTGCGGTGCCATGCCGGCCCCCAGGGGCGGCACACGAGTTCCCTGGCCAATGCAGAGCTTCAACCTCGCATTGGCACTGCTTGGCTTTTCCCAATTTAGAACACCTTCAGCACTACAAGGACTCGACTGTGCTGCTATGGGAGAGCCTTTCACCCCTGAAAATGGAGCTTCTGGTCGTCACAATGGCGATAAATCAGACTAAACGTTTGAGCGGCATATTGTTTATATCAGCAGTAAGCTGGCAATGGGAAATGCATTGTAGAAATGGGATTTTATGTATGTACTCTTGACACATGAAATGCAAGTGATTTCTGTGTTAAAGGGATAGTTCACCCAGAAATGAAAATCTGTCATTAATTATCCACCCTCATGTCGACAATGTCAACAATGTACTTACAATTTTTCTGGGCCTTGAACGTGGTAGTTGCGTTGCTGTCTATGCAGGGTAAGGAAGCTCTTGGAAAATATCTTAATTTATGTTCTGAAGATAAACGAAGGTCTAATAGGTTGAGTAATTAATCACAGATTTGTAATTTTTGGGTGAACTATATCCTTAAAAATTTAAATTAAACATGTTTAAAAAAAACTTAAAATCTATATAATGCAATTAATAATATTAATAATAAAAAGGCTAAACATGACTGGTTTTGGCCATCAAAGGCTTTGTGTCCTTCAAATAAAGGATTTTTGGCATCTTCATTAAGTCAGCTCTCTGTTGTAAGAGCAGTGTTTTAATTGGTCGACACTTACTGCATTAAACTGCCATTTATTTTTTAAGTGAGTGCTTTCCCATCCACTCTTACAGCAGTGTGTGCAAACTTTTAAATGATCATCTTTCAACAATTAATGAACTCGTTGTGGGCTGCTGAGAGGATAGAGTTACACAAATTAATCTAGTCAACTAGATAATCTTACAAAGTTCAGTCCCATGGTAGTCCTTGTTATCTGACCAAAATAATCCTGTTTCCATAATATTGATTGTTGACTGTTATGCTCTTGATGTATAATACATGTGGATAAAGATTAGATACTGTAGATATGTACTTTTACTTTTGGTATGTTTGGAATAGCAGATTTTTTTGTGATGCAAAGCAATCGAAAAGTATTCTTTTCAAATCCCATGAAGGTTAAATGTATGTATGTATGTGTGTGTGTATATATATATATATATATATATATATAGTTAACTGTCTATTGTGTACCCATTGTGTGCTCACTTTACCGTTTGTTCTGAAAACAAACTTTTGTCATATCATATACAAACAAAAACTTAAGGGTCTTCAAAGCAACCCGTCAAAATAAAAGTTTGGTTTAACTTGAAGAAACTGTGACGGAAATATATTACTTAATGTAATGATAGTACTACTATTACTACTAACTACCTGATCTCATGACGAAAACTTACCACTGTAGTTTCCAACAGAAATGTCCACTAGAGGCGGTAAAACAGCGAGCACTTATAATCGTTTTAGTATACAGTTAGTAATACAGCTCCATATGTTTTGCTCACTGGATGTAACAAGCTTGCTCGGTAGCTCAGCTGGCATGGAATTGGACTAAGGATGCGGAATCCTTGGGTACGAATCCCATGAAAAACATGACTCACAGTGAAAGAGCTGAAAGATGAGAGATCGAACAACAAGCTGAAATGGCATGCTTGTGATTACGTTTTTACGCCACATTCGCTTTTGTTCATAATATTGGGTAGGCTTAGGTGTAGTGTTATTTTAAAACGTCATGGAGCATTGCAGTTATAGCACCACTCAATGGACATTTTAAGTCAGAACTGCGGTGACACGTACAAAACAACATATAAACTGTACCATATGTACGTTCATCTGTCCCGGGGGAAGGTTTAACAATGTTTTAGTGCCAGTTAGTGGACATTTCTGTTGGAAACTGGAGTGATATGTAAGTATTATTGGTAAGTATTTCACATCTTGCGAAAGCTTAAATGCACAACATAGTATTTCTGAAAACAAAAGAAATAAATCGAATTATAAATTAATTGTTTATCGATTAATTAGAGATTCTTTTGATTGGAAAACGCAATTTGGTAAAAATATAACTGTAAAAAAAAAAATATATGTATTTTTTTTTGTTTAACTTTTAATAAACTGTAAGTTTCATGGTTTTAATTAATAAGACATGTTTTTTTATTTATATTTTCTTTAATTTAACCATTAAAACAGAGTCTAGAAAAATAAAAATACATTTGAAAAACAATAAAAGGAAACAATGGCTAGGACAGAAGTTGAGCGTAGAGATCTAAATTTGGTTTTGATAGTCACCCCTATGGAACATTTCCTAGTTTTCCCTGTCGCCTGTCCATCTATGTGTCTGTGGCCAGTGAGATGATGTGTTTTTTAAATCTATTTTGTGTGGTTAATGGCTCATCATGAAGCATTTGTGACTGTCCTTGTAGCTGGTCATCCTATTACCACTCATTCGGATCAATAGATCGCAAGTGATCAGTGTTTAGTTTGTTGTGATGTGGTTTTTGTTTTTGGGCAAGATGTGATGGCAGCCCGAGACGTCTTTGGTGAAAAAACGAAAATAAAGCCCCTGTTTTCACTGCGGCCGTTCAGCTGGCTGCCTTCAATTTTATACCTGCAAAGTTTCAATCTAGCTTTCACCCACCTCCTTTAACATTTAGCTTCCCCCAGCCTCCTCTGCCTGCCTTTTCTCTCTTTTCAGGATTACTCTTAGAGACCGCTCTTGTGCTGTTATTTTCAACCCTGGGTGGACTGGGGCTTTGGTATGTGTTCTGGAAATACTTCAAAGAAAAGCAAAAAGGCAGCAATTTTCTGCTTGAATATCCCTCTGACTAAATCCATTGATCATCCTTGGGGTTCCTGAGAGAGAGGGAGTGAGATGGAGAGGCGTGTTTTATCCTCTAATAACTCCTACCTTCACCCCTTCCTGCCTTGCCGTTGTTGTGTTGTTGTTGGTCGCACCTCTGCTCTATTCCTTAGAGAGCCAGTGAGATTGAAGTTATTTTATGCTTCAGCTCCCCGGGCCCCAATTTGAAAACTCCGCGTGTCAGTTTTTCGCACGCTGCTGTCATATGGCAAGGAGTGGGCTAGCTTTTTCTATTCTAACCTTTTTCTTCTGAAGGCATCTGGAGGAGGATTCTTCAGAATGTGACATCTAGGTCAAGTTAAAGAGAGCCAGCTTGGAGTTCAGAGGTGCTGTTGCAAATGGTCACGGAAAAGACTGAGAACAATATTTATGCACTACATCTCCCGCCTTGCGTTCCCTCTCTCCTGACCTCATTCGACAATCGGACCGGTCTGTTTGCTTATCTAAGCCTTAATCAGGTTCCAGCCGGCGTTGTCCGCATTACCGCTTAATAGCGCATTAGAACCTCGTAGAAACGTGTTATTAGCAGCGTATTAAAAGTTTCAAAGGTCGCCAAAGCCAGAGATCGGTATCTTTAAAATGAATGGATGTCGAAATTCCTGTATTACCTTGAAAGCAGACGGGAGGAGAGCCTCCCTTGGCCGGGCTCTGAACGCGCTTACGTAGTGACATGATATGACACATAAATAATCTGCATCCACAGTGTTGACAAATGAACACAGGGAATGCACGGAACCCCTCCAAGCGCCGTTCCTTCCCAGAAATAACTGCCGTCACAAATGATTGAGATTACAAGATTAGCCCCCTTGTTCTTTTCCATTGAGCTATGAAAGCACTGCGGTGACGCTTTTGCAGGGTTTCAAGGTTACTCCGGCTATCTCTTTTTCTTACTGGCTATGGCTTGACAAGCTTGGGTGAAGGGTGGACGGGGAGACGGGGGGACAGGGGGACGGGGGAAGGGGGAGGGGATTCTATGCGGAGTGGGGGTGAGCGGGTCATACAGTTGCCAGGGTCATAAGTCAATGCTAGTCGGGTTGGGAGGCTGGCACTGGCACCTCTCAGACACCTCTCCTCACCTGCCAACATGCACTGTCTCCAACAGACTCCGTAAACGGGAGCTAATTGGGAGGTGATGACAGACAAGCCGGGCTCAATTTGCAGTTCTTTGGAGACGACCCATTCCCTCTCGCACTGAAGCTCAACAGAGCCCTGCCCGGACATGAGACACTGAGAGCACCTTGTACAGCAGATCTGGCTCTTAGTCTCATCACAGTCAGGCTCTTAAGTGAGGAAAACCACTTAGAAAATACTGTTGGTTTTTTTTTTATATCATTTGGGTGCACACTGGTATGCTCAATTGTTGTCTTGCAGTCATTGCCATTCAATTGAAAAAAAATAAATAAATAAAAATGTAGCTTTGTTGTTGAAGTACAGACATTTTGTCTTTATCTAAAATGGTGCATAAAAAGTGCATATTTAATTTAGGGTTATTTATTTATTTTTAAATCAAAACTCTTGGAAAATTAAATGGATATTTTTTTTTTTTAAATGATGAATGCAATAATAATAATAATAATAATAATAACAATAATAGTGACAACTCTTTAAATAACAATTCTCACTATTAACTAGTTGCTGAGTAGCATGCATATTATTGGCATATTAGTAGCTGTTTATGAGTAGTATTAATAATAATAATAATAATAATAATATGCTTAAAAATATTTTAGGACTAATATGATTTAATATTTTTTTTATATTATACATACACACACACACACACACACACACACACACACACACACACACACACACACATATATATATATATATATATTTTTTTACCTTATACTTTTTTTAATACTTTAAATATTAATACTTTAATATATTAATTAATATTTTTGTATTAATTGTTTCTGCTTACCATAAACATTTCAATATTATATATTTTATAATTTATAAAAATATAATATTTTTTATAATTGTTTAAGGCAAGAAAGCAAGACCAGCTCAATAATTTCTTTATTTTTACATGAAACTTTTTTATATACTTTATAATTGTACTTTTTACTTTTTGTGTTTCTGCTCAACACAAACATTTCAATGTTATATTTTATATTATATATCATGAGTGCTTATATATTAGTTATGTTTTTAATTGATTTAATTACATAATTAACCATTCATCATTTAATAATAATAATAATTACTATTATTTATGTTTAAGGCAATAAAACAAGACCAGAACCAATATTTTTTTATGTATTTTTATTAATGTATTTTACGTATTTATTTATTTATTATTTACATTGATTGACCTTTTTTATTTACTTTTATAATTGTAATTTTGTACTTGTTTCTACTTAACATGAACATTTCAGTACTATATTTTATATTATCATGAGTGCTTGTTAGTTGGTAATTGATTTATTTAAATAACTATTAATCTAATAATAATAATAATAATAATAATACATATTATATTTACATTTACATTTACTTGTTTCTGCTTAACTGGACCTTTTTTTTCTGCTTAACAGTATCTGTAACATTTTTTAGACTTTTTTTTTTAGAATGGTAGTAACTTCATTTACAAAAAAGTGTGAAACCAACATAAGTGCAAATATTATATTTTTAAGAACTCACTTTTTTCATTGACATTTTCATCTTAAAGCTGAATAAATAACTGTTCCATTGAGACATGTTATGATTTGTTGCAAAATATTTGGCTGAGATACAACTACTTGAAAATCTAGAAACTGAGGGTGCAAAAAAAAAAAATCGCCTTTAAAGTTGTCCAAATAAAGTTCTTAGCAATGCTTATTACTAATCAAACTTATTACTAAGTTTTGATATATTTACGGTAGAAAATATTTTCATGGAACATGATCTTTACCTAATATCCTAATACTTTTTGGCAAAAAAGAAAAATAATTTTGACCCGTAAAACGCGTTTTGGGCTATTTCTACAAATACACCTGTGCCACTTAAAACTGGTTTTGTGGTCCAGGGTCACATTTGTCATGCCCTTTATCTTTTTAAAAATTAACATTAAAGATAACATTAAAAATTAACTGTATTTATCTGAAATCTTACGTAATTGAAAATTAGCAAATTTGGCAAATCCTCAGACAGATTGACTCATTTCAGATGAATCCGTTTTCTTCAAGCTTTTTCAGTGTAATAAATGACAAACACATCCCAAAGCATTTGTCATGTTTTGAATTGATGGAGCTGCCCTTGCTCTCTGAGCTTGCTGTGTTTATGAGCTGAATACTCCAATAGAGAGGATCAATACCTTCCAACCGTGTCTTATAAAATACCCAGGAGTAATTAAGCGTGAGCACCGGAGCGCTTCCATTGAAATGTTAATGACAGAGCTGAACGGTATACTGTTCCAGACCATAGGAGCTTACGCATGAGTGTCTTAAAACTCCACTTTATGTTACATTTGTTTCTCCTGTGAGAAATCGAACATAATGTTTGGCTTAAAAAAATCAGTTTGATTACATCAAAGTATTTCGCTTCTGTCCATGGAGCCTTGCGACTTCAAACTGATACAGAGAGCCATACAGAGTTTCATGTGCGGTTGGCAAATAACAACGGGGAAACAAAGTGAGACAGTTATGTTAAACCACAAATTACCCAACCTCCTTGCTTGTGGGCTGTTTCAGGTTGGTTAGCATGGCTATTCACAGCCCTCTGTATCATCCTCCTTGCTTCATGGGTGAACCCATCCTCCAACTTTCCCCTTTTCAAACACGAGCACATTTCGCCATATAAATCTCATAGAGCATTTACGCTACACTAATAACTTTCTTTCTCCACTGCTTGATTGCTGAAGCTTGAGCCTTGACACTTGTGATGCACTCTGCCAAGAACATTAAGTATCCAAAAGTGATAAAGCTTCAATTTGCTAGACCATTAGACTAATTACTGCAATAATTAAGTAACTACTTGATTAGAACTAATGGGTACCTAATTATCCAGGAAGGAAGGATCAGGTGGTAATTAATAGAGTCAAGCTGATGTCTTATGACTTACCGTCCCTGGTTACCAGACATTAGGGAATGAGAATGGTAAAAACAAACATCACCACTCTAGTGTTTGTTTAGACCCCTGTAGGAAACAATCTGTTTATGTGGTTTTCTGCAGAGTGTGGGTGAAATGACAGGTAAACGGCATTTACTGATGATCATACTGGTGTCCATTTGTAAACTAACATCTAATGTTCTGAAAACTAGAAAAAAATATGATTTTGTTATTTTTATTTGAGGGCAGCGTGGATGTCTCCTTCACTGGCTGTGATATTCCACAATCCTGCACTTGCACGCTAATAAAAATTATATTCTTAATAAGTGTTTTAGTCCAATTTTCCAGCTAAAAATGAACAAGTGAAAAGAAATCTGCATAAAAGACAAAATACACTTGCTTAGTATTTTATGTATTTGTTTTCTATATATATATATATATATTTAACATTTTGTATATTTCACCATAGTCTTAGCATTTTATGCAATGTTGCTTTTCAAGTAAATTTATCTTGTTTTTTTAGACGTTTTACTGAAAAACAAGTAAAAAAAGACTAATTAAAAACTCATTAAGAAGTCATTTTTTGCAGTGCAGTGTGGCGGTTGGTGGGAAAAAAAATGGCGTGTGACTGAGTCACTAGTCGAAAAAAAACACATTCATGAATTTATTTACTCATTTTAATGGCTCCTTCAGATACCATGGGAAATAAGCATTATATAGTCAATATATATTTGCACAGTTATCACTAAAGCTTGCTTAAATTAATTTTAGATAATGGGTTATAAGTATTTAGGTTTTATTTATTAGATGTGGTGACCTTTCAGTAAGCGAGCATGTATAAACTCACACCTTGACTTTAGTATTATATTAGGGGTGTGCAATAATGACAAAAAAAAAAAAAAAATCTCTACATTTTCTGGAATTTTTTCAATAATTGGATGATATTTTGCTGAGCGTGTTATTGTGCTGGTACTTTGACAGGTTTGGTTGTGGACAGCTGACTCCCAAAGCTTTTGATATTCTTCATATTCTGTGTGGTGGTTAATTTGCAGGAGTAACATAAATCAACTTTTCTAATAAGTTCAAACTGGTTTTTACTTTTAATGGTAATTTTACCTTTATAAGGCCAATGTTTTCTAACCTAATGTATGCATTATCTTTTGTGTCATAGTCTTAAATTCAGTCAATAAATCTGAATAGTAAGACTCAATAATTAGACAGGGCTGTTACCAATCAAATGAAATCAGTATCAACAAAATATGTGTTTGCAATCCAGAGTCATTCATTCAACCGATTTGTTCAGACGGCTGATTGATTCAGTAACAAAACACTGTTGTGTGTTGCTCAGAGATGCAAAACAGGTCTGCTGTCACTTTGTTTGCAACTATATCGTTGTCTAAAATGTAAGTCACTTAATATTAACTTTTTATTGAACTGTTCATCAAATCAATATCATATTTGTTGATATTTGAAGAAAAATTAAATTGTGTGATATTAACTATGTCAATAGTATAAATATAATTAAGTTAAAATAAGTTTATTTGTAAAGCTCTTTTCACAATACAAATCATTGCAATTGTTCCGATTGCAAATATTTTGGTATTCACATGCTTATTGCTTTTGTTTGCACTGGAACAGCACAAAAAACAGAGAAGAACAGTCAAACTTGATACAATTTCACACATAATTTAAAAAGGGACTGGACAAAATTATTGGCACCTTGTCAGAATAATTGCTTAGAAATAATTGCATTTCAAACATTTGATGCTCCTGTAGTTTGTATTTGGACACACCTGTGGGCAATATAGTAATCACGCTTGCAACCAGTTAAAATGGAGAAAAGTTTACTCAACCCTTGTGTTGTGTGTCACATTGAGCATGGAGAAAAGAAAGAAGTGTAAAGAGTTTTCTGTAGATTTGAAAGAAAAAATTGTGGAAAAAACGTGGACAGTCTCAAGGCTGCAAGTCCATCTCCAGAGATCTTAATGGTTCTGTGTATATCATCAATATCATCATGAGGTTTACAGCCCATGACACTGTGGCTAACCTCCCTGGACGTGGACGGAATAGAAAAATTAATGAAAAATTACAACAAAGGATTGTTTGAATGGTGGATAAAGAACCCAGATAAACTTCCAAACAAATTCAAGCTGATCTGCAGACACAGGGCACGACAGTATCAGCTCACACTATCCGTTGCCATCTGAATAAAAAGGGACGCTATGGTAGGCCACCACTGCCGACACAAAGGCATAAAAAAGCAAGACTGGAGTAAAAAAAGCCAAAACGTATGTGACAAAACCACAATCTTTCTGGAAGAACGTACTTTGGACAGATGAGACAAATGTAGAGCTTTTTGGCAAAGGACATCATGGCACTGTTGACAGAAAAAGGCCTTCAAAGAAAAAAACACAGTCCCTACAGTCAAACATGGTGGAGGTTCAAAGATGTTTTGGGATTGCTTTGCTGCTTCTGGCACTGGATGCCTTGACTGTGTGAACGGTATCATGAAATCTGATGATTACCAAAGAATTGTGGGGCGCAATGTAGTGGCCAGTGTCAGAAAGCTGCATCTCCACCAGAGGTCATGGATCTTCCAGCAGGACAATGACTTGAAACACACTTCAAAAAGCACTCAGAAATAGTTTCAAACGAAACGCTGGAGAGTTCTGAAATGGCCAGCAATGAGTCCAGAACTAAATCCCATAGATCACCTGTGGAGTTTTAAAAACAGCAGTTGGGAGAAGGCATCCTTCAAATCTGAATGACCTAGAGCAGTTTGCAAAAGAAGAGTGGTCTAAAATTCCAGTAGAGAAGAATTCATGGTTACAGGAAGCAATTGATTTCAGTTATTTTTTCCAAAGGGGGTGCTACCAAATATTAAGTTAAGGGTGCCAATAATTTTGTACAGTGCATTTTTTTGGTGCAGCTGCAACAATTTTCTGAGAGAAGGGTTGAATTTTCTGACAGAATTGCAAGGGTGCCAATATTTTTGGATATGACTGTACATCACCTGAAGTCTGAATAAATAAGCTTTCCATTGATGCATGATTTGTTAGGATAGTGCAATATTTGGTCGAGATACAGCTATTTGAAAATCTGAAAATCAAAATATTGAGAAAATTGCCTACAAAATTAAGTTCATAGCTTAGCATACTACTAACCAAAAAATAAGTTTTGATATATTTATGGTAGGAAATTTACAAAATATCTTCATGGAACATGGTCTTTACTTAATAGCCTAATGATTTTTTGGGATAAAAGAAAAATCGATAATTTTGACCCATACAATGTATTTTTTGCTATTGCTACTTAAGACTGGTTTTGTGGTCCAGGGTCACATATACATTGCACACCTCTACATTATATATCATTTTTTTTTTATCTCACAGTGACTCTCTAAGTATTCTCCAAGTTTTTAATCACAAATACCTTCTGAACTGAATGAATAATTCAACTTATGTTGTAATCACATCTCATGATACAGATATTTAGGACATCTCAGTCATAGAAAGAGATGGATGGGGAAAAATCAAAAATTTATGGAATTAGAGAATTAGCATAAAGAGTATTATCTAAACATATAAGGCATTAAGAAGCGGTGTTGAAAAGGTCATTAAAATTTAAGCGGATTGAATCCAAACCCTTAGACATGATCCATCAATCAATCAATCTGTCTGTTATTGGATGTATAATTGCTGTAAGACGGGCTGCTGCCGAGGCCTCTCACCATATGTAATATGCATGACTGTGAATGCAAGCAAAAGTAAAACCTGAAGCTTTTTGATGTATAGGACCTTTATTAATGTTTGAATAATATGTGCCTGGAGGGAGGGCTATAAATTAGAATTGAGAATTGAGATATAAATTTTTATGAGGAACCCCTCGTACATTTCCATTATGTATTTAAAAATGAAAGAATTGCCTTGATTCTGATTGAGCTTGCAATTGTGTGGAGTCCTAAAATTGTGAAAACACACAGGGCTGACGGCCGAGGGGGGAAGAGTCAATTCCTAAAGTGCTGACTTTTGCACATTACTCTGACAGGTCTCTCATTATTTATACCTGTTATAAATTACACACAAAAACAAGGGCTTTTATTAATGTTCCATCAACATCCATTTACTATACAATATGAAAGTAGTTTGCATGCTGCTTTTTTTTCAGTTCTTTTGGCAGCTCACACTCATTAGGTCACATCGTTGGTCAGAAAGGGAAAGTTCAGAGGCTCTCTGTGGTCCAACAGGTGACTTCTCTTTTGACTTTCTTCTCCATACTATTGATTTGCATTAATAGAGTGGCCTTTGAGCAGTGATTAGCTGGGCTTGAAGGCTTTGGGTCACATCAGCAATTCATCAATGCACTGTATTGACCCCGGATTGAGATATATTATCCGTTCAGCCATTTCTGAGCGCTGCCCTAATCAAAGGGAAGCAGGTAATGCCCCATAATCACTCTGGCTACAACTTTGGCTACACTCTTTGGACTGGGTCTAATAAGGGGAAGCGGGATTAGGAAGGGGCACTGATCTCACCTTTTCGATGATAAAAGTGAGACTCTAACTCTTTACTCTGCTTCAAAACTTTAGCTTCATCAGAGAAGACAATTCTAGAATGCATTGTGATAAGCTTAGCAAAAACTAAATCCAAGATGGCAGACATGATGAGAGAAGTGTTGCTTAGAAATTAATAAACGTGTGTCGAGTTGGCAATTAATCAATTAACCACTTATAAATTGTTATAAATGCAGCACACTCATTTCCTTTACAGCAGGGCACTTTCACTCCTTCCTATAAAAGCCCAAATATATTAATATGTTGTTTAATAATATAATATATAAATATACTGTATAATATTTTTGTACTTTTAAATTTTTTTATGAATTACATTTAAAATTCACTGCTAAATAGTTGTAGTCATTTGTGTTTTTGTCATTTTTATTAGTTTTTATTTTAAATGTGTGTGTGTATATATAGTTATTATTTTATTTTAGATTTTAGTTATTTTATTTACAATTTTCAGTATTTTATTTATTTATTTATTTATTTATTTACTTACAAATTTTAGTATTGGTCTCAATATTGCCCAAATAACAATGTTTATAGTTTTTGCCATAATCTAGCTAGTGTTGTTTTATTATTATTGACATTTAAATTATATCTTTTTATATCTTAGTTTTAGTTAGTTATTTTATTTCAAGTTTCAGTATTTTATTTATTTTATTACACATTTCAGTATTGATCTCAATATTGCCTAAAATAATAGTGCTTATAATTTTTTTGCCAGTGTTGTTTTAATATTGTTGAAATTACAATTATACTTTTTACTATTGTTATTAAACTATTAGTTTAGGAGTTTTTACCCTTATCTTCTCTTTTTTTAATTTTAGTTAAAGTTTTAGTCATTTTTTGGTTGTTTTTGTCATTTCTATTCGGTTTTGTTTATTTTAAATGTCTATAATTTTTAGTTTTATTTCGCTGTTACTCTATTTTATTACAAATTTCAGTTGTTTTGTTTCAGTTTTAGTTTTGGTTATTTTATGACAAATTTCAATTTTGATCTCAGAATTGCCCAAAATAATAGTTCTTATAATTTTTGCCATAATCTAGTGTTGTTTCAATATTGTTGAGATTACACTCTGTACTATTAGTACTAAACTTTTTATTGTTATAGTTTCTTTTTAAAATTTTAGTTCAAGGTTTAGTTATTTATTTGTATTTTATTCATTTTTATAATTTTTATTTCAAATAATAGTTTAATATAATAGTCTATAGTTTTTATTTTTATTTTTTATTTTTTTTAATTTATTTATTTATTTATTTATTTTTTTTTAGTTTTAGGTTGTTTTATTAAATTTCAGTATTGATCTCAATATAGTCCTAAACTATTAGTTTATAGGTTTTTATTCTTATATATTTTTTATTTTAGTCATTTATTTGTGTTTTGACACTTTCATTCATTTTAATTTTTTTTATGTCTATAGTTGTTTTATTGTTATATCTTTTCATTTAATTTTAGTTAAAGTTTTATTTGTGTCTTTGTCTATTATGTTTATTTCAGTTTTAGTTATTTTATTAAAAGTTAAACTAAATGGAAATGGGAAATTATTAGTTGATGTTTATTACAAGTAACATTTTTAAGGGATTTTTGTTTATTTTTAGTTAAGCTATTGCATTTATTGGATAATTAAATTATTTTGTCCAGTATTTACTAGAAGTATTTTTATGCTTATTAATGACAATTTCAGTTCAGCAGCATACTAATATTCAACTTACTGAAATTTGTATCTGTATTTGTATTCAACTTACTGGTGTTGCTCTCTAAGCAGAGCATTTCTTCTGAGCTTCAGTGATGGTTACGATGCTGCCTATATAGGCAGTAGACAACGAGACAGCTCACTAGGTTTGCACCAGAGCCGTAGTTTCGGACAGGGTCCCACTTTAACGACTCCAAGTGCTTCTGCCCTCAGGTCTCAGTTACTGAGAGCGCTGTTTCTGAAAGACAGCGGTGAGTGGCGAGGTGAGGGAGGAAGAGGACAGGAAGAGAAAAATGGGGGCTTTAGAGATGCCTGCTCCACCAAGGGCTTCACTAAGGGGCTTAAACAAGATGAACATTAAGGGCACAGTTATGTTGTCTCCCTGGGTCCCTGAGAGAAGCAGCCTTTGATGTTGAGACAGGATAAAAATAGTGCTGTGCTTTTCCCTCTAGTAGGGAAAGATTGCACCATAATGTAGGGCCGTACACATGACTGGCAACAGCAGTGTCAATTAGTCAACTGTTTACGGGCCTCTCTCTGTGAAATGCCGCTCTCTGAAGAGAAAAGTGTATTTTTTCTGAGGAGGGTTATTTGTAGCACTGTGCCCATTTGTGCTCCCATCTGTTGATGCTGGATTGCACCTCAAAGACCAAATGTGGCCAAGCAAGATAGTTTAATAAGTACCCAAGGTATCTTAGGCAAACACACTGGTGACAATCTGGATGGCTACTCTCTCAAAGGAGTTTCTGCTAAATTTAGTAAACGTAAAACTTTCAAGAGTAAACATTTGCTATGGAATAAGGGGAAATGTATATGATTGACCCACGAGAGGATCGCAGGTGCTTTTGTTCACTAGATGAGAATATTTGCAGCGATTCACCAGTCACATGGCTCATTTTCAGATTTATGGTAGTATAACACAGTCTATGAATAGTCTCTGAGCGCTATAAGTCCATAACTGACAATAAATATGTAACTGTGTCAAAAACCAACATTGATAAGATAGAAATGTGAGAGCAAAATTTTGAGAACATATGAACATGCACACTAAAGTTTTAGGAGGAACAATCATATCTCCCATAATTATGATTATTTTGGACAAATGCCTGACTAAATGCATTTTAACAAATGGCAATTTGCCACCATTGACTGAACCACCACATTTAGTTACAGATAAAAGTTGTTGCATTTAAACAATGTTCTCTGTCTGGTTTATGTTTGAAACCAAAATGCGGAGCTTTTAAGAGAATACTTATATACTTATATAAGAATAATTATATACTTAATACATAGCACACATACAGTATCTCATAGAAGTGAGTACACCCCTTACATTTTTTTTAGTATTTTATTATATCTTTTCATGTGACAACACTGAAGAAATGACACTTTGCTACAATGTGAAGTAGTGAGTGTACAGCTTGTATAACAGTGTAAATTTGCTGTCCCCTCAAAATAACTGAAAATACAGCCATTAATGTCTAAACCGCTGGCCACAAAAGGAAGTACACCCCTAAGTGAAAATGTCCAAATTGGGCCCAAATAGCTATTTTCTCTCCCCGGTGTTATGTGACTCATTAGTGTTACAAGGTCTCAGGTGTGAATGGGGAGCAGGTGTGTTAAATTTGGTGTTATCGCTCTCACACTTTCATACTAGTCACTGGTAGTTCAACATGGAATCTCATGGCAAAGAACTCTCTGAGGATCTGAAAAAAAAAATGTTGCTCTACATAAAGATGGTGTAGGCTATAAGAAGATTGCCAAGACTCTGAAACTGAGCTGTAGCACAGTGGCTAAGACCATACAGCAGCTTAACAGGACAGGTTCTACTCAGAACTGGCCTCGCCATGGTCGACCAAAGAAGTTGAGTGCACATGTTCAGCGTCATATGCAGAGGTTATGTTTGGGAAAATAGACATATATGTGCTTCTAGCATTCATGCAGGTTAAAAAACAGCTGAAGACAAGCAGATTAAGGACATAGATTACTGGAACCATGACCTGTGGTCTGATGAGACCAAGATAAACTTATTTGGTTCGGATGGTGTCAAGTGTGTTTGGCAGCAACCAGGTGAGGAGTACAAAGACAAGTGTGTCTTGCCTACAGTCAAGCATGGTGATGGGAGTGTCATGGTCTGGGGCTGCATGAGTGCTGCCGGCACTGGGGAGCTACAGTTTATTGAGGGAACCATGAATGACAACTGTATGTACTGTGACATATTGAAACAGAGACTGGGCCGCAGGTCAGTATTCCAACATGATAACGGCCCCAAACACACCTCCAAGACGACCATTGCCTTGCTAAAGAAGCTGAGGGGTAAAGGTGATGGACTGACCAAGCATGTCTCCAGACCTAAACACTATTGAGCATATGTGGGGCATCCTTAAACGAAAGGTGGAGGAGCGCAAGGTCTCTAACACCCTCCAGCTCCATGATGTTGTCATGGAGGAGTGGAAGAGGACTCCAGTGGCAACCTGTGAAGCTCTGGTGAACTCCATGCCCAAAAGGGTTAAGGCAGCACTGGAAAATAATTGGTGGCCAAACAAAATATTGACACTTCGGGCCCAAACATCTTTATTGTTGATGCCTAAACTGTTTATATTACGTAAACACAAACTTTTACTTTGAATGCGATTAGTCACGGTTAATCGGTTGATAGATCTAGTATTTATTGACCCCAAACTCTCACAGCATCCTTATTGTTGATGCCTAAAATGAGGTAAAGTACATGTGTTTATATTATGTAAACACAAACTTTTACCTTAGATGCGATTAATCGTGAATATTCAATTTATAGATCTAATATTTATTGACCCAAATCTCTCACAACATCCTTATTGTTAATGCCTAAAATGAGGTAAAGTACATGTTTATTTTATGTAAATGCAAACTTTTACTTTGGATGCGATTTAATCAATTGATAGATCTAATATTTATTGACCCAAATCTCTCTCAACATCCTTATTGTTGATGCCTGAAATGAGGTAAAGTACATGTGTTTATATTATGTAAATGCAAACTTTTACTTTGGATGAGATTAATCGTGATGAATTGTTTGACAGCCCTAATTGACCCAAAACTCTTACATCATACTTATTGTTGATGCCTGAAATGAAGTAAAGTGCATGTGTTTATATTATATAAACACGAACTTTTACTTTGGATGCGATTAATCGTGATTAATCTTTTGATAGATCTAATATTTACTGACCCCAAACTCTCACAACATCCTTATTGTTGATGCCTAAAATGAGGTAAAGTACATGTGTTTATATTATGTAAATGCAAATTTTTACTTTGGATGAGATTAATCGTGATGAATTGTTTGACAGCCCTAATTGACCCAAAACTCTTACATCATACTTATTGTTGATGCCTGAAATGAGGTAAGGTACATGTGTTTTTTGATGATATTAGTTTTCTTTTGTTTGATAGTACAGTACTTTGCCTTAGGTGAGCTGTCAGTGTACCGTATTCTTAATAAGTATGATATCCCAGATATGCTAGCAAAGAGTTATAGTTTTATATTCATGAGAAAATAGGAAGTTAAACAGGTGTTTTGCATGCAAAGCCACCCTTTTTTCGTTGAGATGAAGTGCCACTGAAGTGTGTCAGTGACTACACAAGTACAGTTCTGCTCTGCATAATAGAAAAACATAACAATAGATGAGAACGATCCAGTAAAGGTGTAGCTCATTTGTGCAGAAATCCAGTTGTTCTAATGTATGGCTTTACTCCTCAGCACTTACCTATTCTGTGTAATTATACAAGGCCTTAGCTCACTCCCTCTCTCACTAATTCACAAAGGCCGTGGTGAATTGATGTACGGCACAATCATCTGCTAGGAGCTGATGTGATTTAAATGAAACTAATTAGGGAAATGTCAAACATAATTAATAAAACAGGTTTAAGTTGCGAAAACACTGTCAGCGGAATGAATGAAGATGCCGCTGCTCTTCTCCCGCTGCTGCCTCGTTCGCGCGTTTCAGCGCCGTTCAATTAGGTCATGGATCCGCTCTTCTCTCTCTTTCGCTCCCTCTCTTTTTTTCCAGCTCTCCGTCGAGTTCCAGGGAAAAAGAAGGGAAGGGGAGGGAGGTGGGGAGGGGGAGAGCCACCGGTCTGAGGACGGGAAATAAATTTGCCTGTCCATCCGCCGCCTGGAAGAAATTAATTGCAGACTCCTCATCCTGTCTGGGTACAACAGGGGCATTAACATAAGCAATTTGCGTCCGACTTCTTCTGCCGGCTGCTTAATAGAGCATCAGACCTGGCCGATAAGGCTCGGGGTCCCTGATGCATTAGCATTTTCATAATATCAAAATATTATAGTGGCGTGAATCGCCCAAGCCCCATTCATTATTGATAAGAACAAAAGGTTTTATAAATTACAAAGGGAGAGCATGACCTATAATTACGGCAAGCAAATTAGGGTTGTGTGGTAAAGTCAGTTACATTTGGAAGCAAAATAATGATGCGGGAGCCTTTTTCTCTTTTCCGGCGGGATTAGAGGAATAATAGATTCCCTCACATCTACAGCTGGGACTGAAGATCATGTTTGTGTTTTTATAAAGGAAGGCGACTGGAGATGGTGGGCCGAGTATTTTTGGCTTTTGTATCAATTGAAAATTTATTTTAAGATATTTCCTCCAGTATTTATTTTGTAAATATGCTTATTTTAAAGTGTCTATGTAGTAATTGAACACAAATAATTATGTGATTCTAGAATTAAGAACTTTATGTTCTTTAATAAAAACAGCTATTGAGGGGAAAAAAAGAAATGTGATTTATATCGAAGTTTATTTCCACCACGGAGAAAAAAAAAAAAAAAATATATATATATATATATATATATGTGTGTGTGTGTGTGTATATGTATATATATATATATATATATATATATAAAAATAAAATAATAGGTAATTGCGACTCTTTATTATACAAATATGACCCCCCCCATTACTCTGTTTTTATATCTTACAAATTTGGGGAGAAAAAAGAAAATATGAGATGTTAACTCACAATAATGAGAAGAATATAAACTCGTAATTTAGAGTACAAAAGTTACAATTGTGAAATAAAAAGTCACAATTACCTTTTTTAATTGTTATTATGGCAGAAATAAACCTCCATAGTTCCAAGTTTACATCTTGATTGTTATTTTGGTTATATATTTTGTGTCATATATTTTTATTATAACTAATTACATTTTTTAAACTTAATTAAATTTAATAAAAAAAATGTAAATAAAATTTATATTTCACAATTTGGGGAAAAAGTTTGAAATTGTGAGATGTTGATTCACAATTCTGACTTGCAATTGAGAATACAAAAGTCACAATTGAATTTGTTTTTTATATTATTATAGCAGAAATAACCTCCATAGATTAAAGTTTAACGCTTGATAATGTTAGTTTTGTTATATATATATATTTTTGTCATATATTTTTTTATATAAATAATTTCCTTTTTTAAACTTTACAAAAAAAAAAATAAATAAATTAACATTAAAAAAGGGAATTTAGACTCGTTATCCCACAAATCTGACTTTTTTCCACATGACTGGAGTTTATTTCTCACAATGTGGGGGAAAAAAAGTTTTAATATAAATAATTTCATTTTTAAACTGTATAAAAAAAAAAAAAAAAAATAATATATATATATATATATATATAAAGCTAATTTTGACTCTTTATCTCACAAATCTGACTTTTTTCATTTATTTTTTACAATTCTGAGAAAAAAAGTTGAAATTGTGAGTTATTAACTCACAATTCTGGGAAGAACATAAACTCACAATTGAGAGTACAAAGTCACAATTGGGAAATAAAAACGAATGTATATTATTGCAGAAATAGAATGAAATTTACATCTTGATGTGTTGTTTTTATATATTTTTTATTATATAGATTTTTATATATTTTTACACCACTAAAATAAAACATAAATAAAATAAATCAATAAATAAAAGGTAATTTCGACTTTTTATCTGACAAATCTGACTTTTTTTCAAATAAATGTTTATTTTTCACAATTCTAAGAAAAACATAAGCTCACAATTGAGAGTACAAAAGTCACAATTGTAAAATAAAAAGTCACAATTATTATTATTTTTTTTTTATGGCAGAAATAAACCACCATAGATTAAAGTTTACATCTTCATAATGTTATTTTCTGTTACATATATTTTGAATATATCTGCAGACCCTTTGGAGGTTTGCTGGGGCTTGGGTCCATCCCTTTGGTTGACAACAACATTCGGTTAGTTATATCAAAGATAAAATAATTCCAAAGATTGACATTCATGTACACAAATATATACACCTCGTCAAGTTCTTAGATGCACAATATGCATGAAGTGACCTCCAGATGCTCACCTCCTGTGTTCGTCCTAGTGAACTAAAATACCCTTTAAAACAATCCTCAGGTGCAGGGTCTCGCTCAAACTGTTGCATGATGGGAGTAACCTTTTTTGCTCTGACCTAATCTGTTTGAAGGTCTTTGTCTTGGTGAGAAAAAAAGGTGAGGAAGAAAGATATCATCCCTTCAGCCCCTCAGTGATTCATCATGAAGGAAAGCTTTAAGCTTGAATTAAATATGACTTTGTGACACAGTGAAGTTTAAGGGAGGCAGGCATCCACTGAGAGAAATGGGTTTTTCTTATTGTCTGCTGACCTGGGCTCATGACTGATGAGGGCTCCGTTATCCCACTAAATTTTGTGTTCTATTCCCAGAAAGTAGAAGATCACACTCCACTTTGCCCGTGGATGAAGGATAGCTTGTGTGTACAGCTCAAATCCACTGTATAAAACACAGTTTATCGTCATTAAACGCAGAAACGGACCAAATTTGTAACGCAAAAGCAGTTTAATTGCTTTCTGAGGCATTTAAAACCACACTAAAATGATCATGTCAGCAGCATAATGTGTTTATGAACTAATGCATTTCAAATAAATAAATAATTGAACGAATAAATAGAAATAAAAAGTGCATTGCTAACAATATGGAAATATGAGGAGTAGCCTACATCCTGCTAATTAGTATGAATCTCCACAATGCTGAAAGGAATGAGCTGTACCGTCCCTCGAGTTTTCTTATTGATTACACAGGATGCAAATGTAATTTCTTCCTTTAATGACTCTGTCCAAAAGCAAAATTTCTCTGTTTAGGACAAAACCAAGTGCACAAAGCCAGTCCTAAGGGATGAATGCAAATACGAGCATAACATTACTGTAATAAAGCATAGAGTTCCCGCTAATAGTACATCTTAATGATTGAAATCTACCTCATCAGATAAGCCAGTTCACATTACCTAACCGGAGCACTAAACGAAGGCGTTGTTAATGTAGTGCTATATGAAAAGCTCACAAGTTCTTTCCGTTTTCCCCTAGTTGCTTAAGTAATTAATCTAAATATGTGGAATTACATTACCTTCTAATAAACAAAGTTTTGAGGCGTTTAGACTAATAGTTTGCAAAACTTCTAATGGACTAATATTAGAGGTGTTTTGCTTTTAGTTAGTTTTTTTTTTTTTTTTGTTAAAGGTATTTTCTCACAGTTAGGCCATCCAAGATGTAGATGAGTTTATTTTCAGAACACCCTATTAAAAAAATAATTTATTTCATACTAAGCATATTTACTGACATATCGCTATAAATATATAAAAACTGTAATTAAACTTAATTTGGAGTTTTGCACATTTCTTAATATTAAGCCTAAAATATGTTTTAATGTCACTATTGATGAGTATTGTTTAATCTTGTTTAGTCTTTAAATGCTAAATATTTCAAGTGTACCTAAAGTATGCTTGCAATAGTTCCACTTTAGCTCAGTCAAATATAATTAAAGGGTACATAACATACACAGTTTCACCTAATCTCATGTTAATCCTGAGTATCTATACAGTAGTAATGTATCCTTAATATCTCCAAAAAGTCTTTAGTTTTCTTATATTTCTAAAAGAAAAATACCGCTTTCCGATTTTCTCCGGAAAAAGCCTAACTTCTGGAGGCGCGCGGTGGGCGGAGCTAAGTTCGACGATCACTTGCGTTAGGATTGGCATTAAAACAGACATTTGATGGCGTTTCACTTACCATCTGCAGTTCTGAATCATTACCGGGATCTTTTATAGTCGGGACCGCTCCGTCTTTCAATATCAAACAATGTGCAAATCCAGCGCCGAACCTCTCCTCGAATATGAAACATTCATCAGCAAACACACACTTGCTAAACTCCATTGCTACCCCTGAAAAAGGAACTGCATCCACTGTTCACTTAACGCTGGCTTCTTCGGGAAGCTGAGCAAAGTTATCTTTGCCTTACAACCAAAACCACACTTCTTTAGAGACATTCTCCTGAGTCAATCCCTTGCAGCAATGCATTGATGGGCACTGTCTTTCTCACGGTCTGTCCATCGTGATCATGGGCGCTGCGGGTGCGCTTTTCCGGGAGAAATGCTCATATAAGGAGTTCCACCACCGATTACGTCATTAATGCCACGATTGAAAAAAAAAACAGCTGAAACTTGCACCAACCCGGAAGTAAGATTTTCGGCAAAGAAATTCTCTGTCATTTGTCCAAATTATTTTTTTAAACTTTGGCCATGTTTAGCATGAGAATCCAACTCTTTAACACTGTAAACAACTCTGAATATATGAAACACCATTGTACCCCCCTTTAAGTGTATCTTTAGTTGGATTTTAGCACTACTTCTGCACAATTTTAGTGTATTAAGTACAACATTAGTTGTTCCAATATAGTAGACTTTAAGTATACCAGTTTAGTATACTAAAAGTACAGTTGATCTATCGCTAAGCCCATAGAACTCAGATGAGCCAATGGCAGTTGAGTATCAGCTGCACTCAGATGGAACTCGGACATCTGTAGGTTACAGCGCCATAGAGAAACATTGGTAGATCCGAAACTCTCATCGTTTTAATGGTGTTTATGCTACAAAAATAATAAAACAATGGGCCTGAGGTATCTGTAACACTGATTCCAGGTATCCTGAGAGGATTGGCAATGGAATTTAGAATTTATGTGATTATTTAGCGTTTATTTTCTGGTTGTCATACTCTCATTAAGTAGCCTTTTCATCTGCTCAAGCAGGTAATTTCTGTAAATATTGTTAATATCTCTGGCTAAAACTAGCTAACGTTAAAGTTAGTGAGTCCATGCTAATGTACACACCTCAGCTAACTATTCTCACGTCATGTACAGTGTAGGTCAAAAACACATAAACGAAGGTCTACATTTCAGTGCCTCTCCAAATTAAGCTGGTTAAATGTAAAATAATTAATCTTACACTGCGGTACATAAACAGTGTTGATCCTGGATGTTGTCATCTGCGATCATGACGACCTTAACGTGAGATTTCTCCCGTTTGCATTTCGATCTGTAAACCCTCGATTCCAAATTAATCATGTTACACACCATATTTATTTAAAAATTATTTGTATATCTCTCCATGGCATGTTAAAGCCCTACTTGAATGCCCCTCGACGAGAGGTGGTCCTTCTGTGTTCAAAATTGATCAAAAACATCTTCGGACAAGGTTTTCACACTGACAGCTGTCATTGTAATACAGTGAGGAAACTCAAACTGTTTGTTTGTCTGAGGCAGCAACAGTAACTAAGGTGGGCGGGGCTTAGCGATAGGTCAATTGCAGGGTATTTTATTTAAGTACATATTTAAATGTTTTTGTAGTATGAAATAAATGTATTGTAAATACATTTTAGTATATTTGTTTTTCACTTGGGCAGATTTGTATATAGAAATGTAGCATTACATCACTTGCTCAACAATTGATCCTTTGTAATGAATGGGTGCCGTCAGAATGAGAGTCCAAACAGCTGATAAAAACATCACAATAATCTGCAAGTAATCCACAAGACTCCAGTCCTTCAGTTAACATATTGTGAATTGAAAAGCTGTGTTTATAATAAATGAATTCATAGAGATGGAAAAAAAAAGATTACTCAAAGATTAATGGTTTATCCAGTTAAAAAATAGTCTTTTCTGAATCAGGAGATAAATGTCTGTATAGTTAGAATTATCTATTTACAAGCACACACAGTAAAAAAAAACATTTATGCTAGTGTGTTGATGTTACAGGACAACAAGAGATGAACTTTCTTTCACTTTTTCACATTTTTATGAATTATGGAATGGTATTTTGGCCAGAAGTGATCATTTGATGTTACAACACCTTAATGATGGATTTGTTTCTTACAAATATGTAGCTCTTCACTTCACAAGACATTAATTGATGGTAACTGTAGTTGTATCGATTATTTGTGGATTATTGTGATGTTTTTAATAGCTTTTAGGACTCTTATTCTGATGGCACCCATTTGCTGCAGAGGATCCATCGGTGAGCAAGTGGAGTAATGTTTTTCACAAATTTCATTTTTGGACCAGATTTGAATTTTTTTTTCCACCAATTTCATTCTAGTTTGCTCCAGATATTTTGGTGTTAGGATGTAAACATAACAGCAGCAGTTTAGTGATAATTTGATAATGTTACCAATATATTTTTGATTGCTATGAGCCAATTTTGTCTGTTCAATGGACAATACTTATTTATTAATGCATGTTTATCGAAATTGTTAGGGGGTTTCATTATGAAACAATTTGACTTGTATATGACATTGATTCATGACAGAGATGTTATAATATAATATAATATAATATAATAGAGATGCATATTGCTTATTTTTTGCCATCAATATTGAATATATTCACTGATATTGGATATTAAATTGTGCATGCTCGTTTCCTCAATTTTTATTTTTAATTTAAATGGATAGTTCACCCCAAAAATTAAATTTTGTAATTAATTACTCATCCTCATGTCGTTCCAAACCCGTAAGACCTTCGTTTATCTTTGGAACACAAATGAAGATGTTTTGGATGAAATCCAAGAGCTTTCTGACCCTGCATAGACAGACACGCAATGTGACATCAGTGGTTCAACCATTATTTTCTGAAGCTACGAGAATACTTTTTGTGCATGAAGAAAACAAAAATACAGACTTTATTCAGCAATTTCTTCTCTTCCGTGTCAGTCTACGACGTTGTTCACGAGAGCACCTAGCAGAGTTAAAAAGCAGTGCTCTTTTATTGTAGATAGGAAATCAGTTTGAAGCATAGACAGCCTGTGTAGCTTGTGTTTTTAATTGCTGGACACAGAATGTCAAAGTCTTGATCCCTTAGTGCAACAGCCTCTTTATCATTCATTAACCTCTATCTGTAGTGTTTTCTCCTCTCTCTCGTCCCATCATATCCCTATACAGTTGAGGCCGTGAAAAACGTCCCCTAACCAACCCAAGCTCTGACACACTAATGTATTGCAAGTTTGGTGCCCAACTAAAGGTGACATCATATTTTTTCCCCCCTCTCTTTCTCTCTTGCCAACCCTCCATCTAATTGCCCTGTGCCAATAAGAATTAATTAGTCTGCTTATTTTTCTTGGGTTTTGGAGAGCTTCCCCATCTGGCGGGAAGGCGGTCCTCTGTGAGTCTGATTAATGGCGCTGAAAGACAGTTGCTGGAGTGCCTCCGCTCGAGCTGACGGCTTGTGTTCTGGTCCGGGTCAGAACCCACAGCAAGCTGCGCGGTGCCACCCCATTATACCGCCGCAAATTTCCCAGACTCAACCTAGAGCGAGTCTAAAGACCTCTTCCAAAAACAGTAACGTTGACAACAAAGGAAGTGATGACCGGGACAATTACACACCTGCTAATTCTTTCAAGGGCTATCAATCACCTGATTGGATGGTCAAGGATTTCACCTCAACCTGACATTGATATAAACAAAGTCAAAAGCAAACAAAATCGCTGAATGATAAGTTGACAGTGTGCGATAGGACACCCGTCAAAAAACGGAGATTAAAAATGCACAGTAGACGGCGTCAAGCGGACCTCAAGATCACTTAACATTACACAGCCAACCTCAATCACAAAGTGAAGATCTGCGTGGTGACAACTGACACGAAGATGGGCTCGGTTTCTCTCTTCAGGTGGAAGATGACAAATCAAATAAATATAAAGTGGGGCCCAGAAGTCTGAGACATGCTTTCTAATTTGCATTTTTCTAATTGAACAGATTTTTTTAGGGTACAAATTATATTAGCAGAACAACAATTTGAGTAAAAAGTTTAATTGAAAAGTTAATATGAATTTCTTATTATTTGGTGCATTGCCCTTATGCTTTAATGAGAGCAGCACTAAAACTGGCATAGATTTAGAAGACATTCTGCTCAAAATGTTGGGATCAAAATTGACATAAAATGACATAAACTGAGAATGAACAATACTTCCACAGGATTTATTACTCTTGGTTAATGTTAATTAAAACTAACACGAACAGAGATTAATAAATTGTGTACTAATGTATTGCTCATTGTTTGATAAATGACACCTTACTGTAAAGTAAAGTAAACAACCAAAAAAAAAAATAAATAAATAAATATATATATATATATATATATATATATATATATATATATATATATTTAAAATAATAGGTTTATATTTTGAAAAATAGTTATAAAATATTAATAAAAATGTTGGGAACAAAATTGCGTTTGTATGGTTATAAAAGATTTCTATTTAAAATAATAATAATAATAATAATAATAATAATAATAAAAATGTTGGGAACAAAGTTGACAGTAATTGCATTTCTAATGCTACAAAAGATTTGTATATATATATACACACACATATATATATATATATATATATATATATATATATATATATATATATGTGTGTGTGTTGTTAACAAAATTGACAGTAAATGTATTTATAATGCTACAAAAGATTTCTACTTCAAAAAATGATTATAAAATAATAATAATAAAAATGTTTTGAACAAAATTTAAAGTAATTGCATTTGTAATGTTACTAAAAATTTCTATTTAAAAAATAATAAAAAGTTGGGAGCAAATTTAACAGTAATTGCATGTGTAATGTTGCAAAATATTTTGATTTTGACTTCAAAAATAATTCTAAAAAAAATTCTAAAATAATAATAAAAATGTAATTGTAATGTTAATAAAAATATTCTATTTAAATATAAATAAATTAAATAAGTAAACAAACTGCTGTTCTTGTCAACTTTATATTCATCAAAGAATATTGAAGAAACAAATGCACTGTTTCCACAAAAATCACAACTATTTTCAAAATTGATTTAAAAAATGTTTCTTGTGCATCAAATCAGCATATTAGAATGGTTTCTGAAGGATTGTGTGATGATAAGACTGGAGTAATGGCTGCTGAAAATTTAGCTTTGTCAACACAGGGGTAAATTACATTTAAAATATATTAGAAAACTAATTCAGTTGTGATACAATTTAGCAGTATTACTGTTTTGGGGGTATTTTTGATTAAATAAATACAGCTTTGGTGAGACTTTTAAAAAAAAAATTCAAACCCAAATTTTAAACAGTATGTGTGTTTAGTATGTGTGTGCGTATTTTCCCCCTCAAATATATTTGCTTATGTGAACATTTCTCACTTTCCACTCAAGAAAATGTGCCACAGGCAGATGACCGACCTCTCTCACCTGTCTGCGCGTTGAGACGCGTTCACCATGAGGTAATGCAACGCCCTCCGGTCAGCGGCTGATCTTGGGCCCGTGGAGCTCTTTCTGCAGCTCTGATAACTTTAAGCTTCCAGCCAAGGAGAAGAAGAAGGCTGATAGATCTCCCAGGCCACTGGAGCTTGGACTCATTTGTCAGCCACATGTCAAAGGGAAGATGACATTTACAGCCCTGTGAAGTGACTGCCTCCAGCTCGCCGGGCAGCCCTGAAGTAATAAATGTTTACCTTAAAGGAAGAGAGCTGCCAAACCGACCTCTCTCCGACGACAGAAAGAGGGCCTTTCTGCTCTTGGGGTCCTTATTTCCACCACCCCTCACTCACGCTGTCAAAAAGAAACAGATTAATGACACAATTTGCCCGACAAATCATATTAGTGGAAGCAGACACAACGCTGAGAAACTTTTGCCGTACCTTTTCAAGGAGCGATATCAGTTCAAATAAAATGTATTCCTGTCTGACATTTATAAAGGTGGGTGGTGAGAGCGAGAGAAATATAATGATCCTCAGAGACGGCGAGATGACCAGCTTTGAACAACGATGAAAAAAACGTGCTGGAGAAAAAAGCGAGTCTTTTCAGAGTGGCCTCCATCAACAGTATCTTTGGTGAGCTGATATATACAAAACGCACTCAGAAATTCGCATTGGACACATGCGGGATACTCTAGACTGTATCCAATCAGCAAATCTTTTATAATGGGAAACAAAGCCTTTGCTGCTCTTATATCAGTCTGCAACTGTGTAGAATGAATGGACTTGAAAATAAAATGTTGTTTTTTTCCTCCTCAGTCGCCGTACTTAAACAGGAGACAAATGTCTGTGGGAGCAATTTATATGATTGTGGTTTGTTCATATTCATCCTCATAAAAAGCCTGCACGATTCACCGTGAGGACCGAGGAGTCCTTGAAGAATCCCTCCTGACAAATCTTTGAACGCTCAAATAACCTTAATATTTAAAGGGATAAAAAGGAGCGTCCGTCGAGATGCTTTAAAAAAGACTTTGAGTATGAGAACGGGGGTCCTCGGAGGCCACTTTTCACGGACAGTACGGCAATCCGATTAGATTGGAACAGAGCCATACAGGACAGGCTGTGGAGGTGATTCAGTAGCTCCAGGGGGAGCATGTGTAGTCTCTTCTAATCATTGGTCTCGCACTCCACAGAAGACATGGAGATGTCGAACTAAAAGACTCTGTGGAAGGTGTGTAGATCTGTCACGGACATGACACCCTATAATCCAGCCCTCGCGGTGAGCGAGGCACGGGGGCTGAATAAGAAATTGAAAAATGTAGAATCTTCCTTTTCTGAGTTTGACTGGAATTTTTTATTCCTAATAATGAAATTAAGTTTTTTGAGGGAAACAGGATTTTTCTCCATATAGTAGACTTAAAGTTCCCATGAAATCAAAATGAAAGTTTTTTAGCTTTTGGTATGAATATGTTAGACTTAAGGTGATCTATAAGCTAGTGTGCTCCGAAACAATGACAAAATTCACATTCGCAAGATATGAGCATTCAAAACTTACAGTCTCGTCACTTCCGCCAATTTGAATCAACGATTTTTATGACATCACGCTGCACTTCAAGATTCTCATCAAACCTTCTGTCCAATCAAGTATTCTCAAATGTGAAGCTGCGGCTGAGATCGGTCACTTATTCACAGAGTTGGTACTTTCTCTATAGAGAATGGCAGGTAGTGCGCAATGTAGGCTATAGGGAACGATCCAGACAGTGTAAATATGCCTTCCATGGGGCAAATGAGGTCTAGTTTCTCATTGTTTCACGCAAACTGTGGCAGCGCTGAGTATTAAACTACTCAGCTTTTGCATGATTATGATCACTATTTTGTTAGTAAGAGGTTCATATTCAATCTATGAGGTAATCTATTAGACTGGCTGTCATAAGCTGTCAAATGCGGCTCAACCGAGCACAACGGCTCTGGCCCAAACAGATATAAATCGAACGCTGTTGGCTATTTTAAAAAGTGGGCGGGGCTGCTCGATATGGCTCGCCCCGTTTTCCTGTTTCAGTTGAAATCACGTCACCACATAGAATAACGCTGCGTGTTTCAAGGCACTTCAGTGGACTTAAATGGGGATCAACAGGTTTGAAATTGCAGCTGCAAAGGACTCTACACGATCTCAGCTGAGGAATGATGTTTTATCTAGCGAAACGTAATTTTCTAAAAAAGAAAAAAAAAGTATGTACTTCTTAACCACAAATGCTTATCTTGCACTAGCTCTGTGATGCATGTCCACGACTTCACACACTACTTAAGCAAAAGATCACGCATGGTTAGTTCTTCTAGGGCTGGGAATCGATTCCAAAATGTATTGATTCCGAGGCAAGAATCAAGAGTTGGAATCGATACCATCAAGGGGAATCGACTAATTCAGAGCTGTTTTCAGTTCAGCAAAGTTTATCTAATCTTAATTCAGTGTTTGCAAACAGTGAAAACTGTTTTTTTTGTGGGCGGAGATTATCTGGTTGTAGAAAATTACAGTTTTCAAGTAGCAGTCTATGGAGTCATGGCATAAAAGAATAAAAAAAAAAAAGGGAGAGTTAATATTTCAAAAGTCTGACTTTATTCTCACAATTCTAAGATTAAATCTCACAATTATGATAAGAAAAAATAGAGCTGTAGAGCTAATACAATGCATCCCTACAAAGAGCATATAATATTATGTAGACATATTGTTTAAATCAAAGTTATAATTTAAAAATACAGAAATTATAGCAGTTTTCATCCATAGTCTGCCCATTTGGTTGCAGAAAAATGACAGTTTTCAAGTAGCAGTCTATGGAGCCATTGCATAAAAGAATAATAATAAAAATGTACATTTGAGTTTCTATTTAATAATTCTGACTTTATTCTTACAATTCTGAGAATAAATCTCACAATTATGATAAGAAAAAAACAAAACAAAAACAACAATAACAACAACAAAAAACTTTTAATTCTCTTTTCTCCGCGGCTATGGCTTTTCTGAGAATTGATAAACTCACTATTGTTGAGTTAAATCGAGTTATAAAGTCCGAAATAGGAGATATAAAATGTTATGTAAACTGTTCATAGAAATAGGTTTAAGTATTATGTCATGCTGTAACTGTAGGGCAAATACAGTGCGTCCCCTACCAAGAGCATACATGAATTTTATGTAGACATATTGTTTAAATCAAAGTTATGCTTTAAAAATAGAATAAACATAGCAGTTTTTATCCATAGTCTGTCCGTTTAAATGTCAGCATTTAACTTTAAATGGTGTCTTTGGTGACAGTATTCTATAAAAATAATTTGAATTTCGATTCTGGTGTCAAAAGGCACAAAAATCATTTTTATTCCTTGGATTTTACCCGTTTCACTCCACTTGTTTCCAGTGTTTTTTCTGCCACCACTATTCTGAAAGAAAACACAGAGAGCAGAGATCAGTGGCTGAGAGCGCATCTGATGGACAGATAAACCATAAACTCATATATCAGTGTTGTTGTTAATGTTCTGGCTATTTTGTTCAGTGGACAGTTTGTTAATTTTGTGCAAAGCTTATGGTTAAAGAACACATCATTCAGCTGAACTGTGCACATGTATTTTTGACACTGCATGTCTTGTTCCATTCATGCAATAAACAAATGTCCACTGCTGAGCTGTGGGCTGACTAATTTCAATTTCAAAAAAACATTCAGAGCTACAGAAATGTTACATTTTTTTTTACAAATAAAACTTCATATTATGAGAAGGCTACACTCTTAAAAATAAAGGTGCTTTAAAAGGTTCTTCACAGCTGTGCCATAGAAGAACCATTTTTGGTTCCACAAAGAACCATTCAGTCAAAGATTTTTTAAGAACTCTCTTTTTCTTACCTTTTTATAATCTGAAAAACCTTCTTTTGCCACAAAGAACCTTTTGTGAAACAAAGGTTCTTCAGATGGTAAAGGTTCTTTATGGTACCATTTAAACGAAAAAGCTTTGTCTATGGCATCATGAGTGTACTTTTTACAATCTTCATGTTTTGCATTCATGGCGAAATTAGGTTCCTCTAATCTAAAAAACAAGATTCTGAAAAAAATCAAAAACAACAGTGAGGAATCGATTTTTGGAACCAGGATTTGGATTCTAGAACCAGGAAAGGGATGCAATTCAGCGATTCTGACAAATTTGAGAATCGAACAGCCCTAAGTTCTTCGTCTCTGTTCTCCGGTTAGGGTAGGGTGAAAAACTCCATCTCATTTTCTCCTCCAACTTCAAAATCGCCTGAAATTGTTGTTTTACCTTTTTTGTAAATGCTGTTTGACTTTCTTTGCATGTTGACTTTGTAAACATTGGGTCAGTACTTCTGCCTACATCACACATTACCTTTCCAACTACAATATATGTGAAGTCGAGCTAGTGCAAGATGAGCATTTTTGGTTAAAAGGTATATACATTTTTCTTTTTTTTTTTTTTATAAAATGACAGATTGTTTCGATACATCAGACCGTTATTCCTTGGATAATTATTATTGTTATTATTATGCTTTGGTTTGGATTGCATTGCACTTTTGTGCTTTCCTCCATGCGGTGATAATGTGTGACAATGTGCTTCCCTTCACAAAGCCCAGCAAGCAAAGCTCATTAAAAGCTTATGGAGCATGCCATCCAAAAATCAATGCTTCAACAGTATGTGTGGGCAAAATGACAGAGAGGCTAAACTGTGAGGTTACAATGACCCCTGCGTGGAGTACTGGAGGGGGGCGTTGCTTTGACACGGGCCTACAGTAGAAAGACAATTGAGATAGTGAGAGCGCTAGAATAAAGAAGAACACAAAGATAGAGAAAGAGCTTGTGAAGGTCACAAAAAGGTAGAGAGAGACACAGAACAGGGGAACCGAGAGAGAGAGAGAACGGGGCCGCCCAGTGGCGGCATGTCAGAGGTGGGAGCAGTACTGTTATCTGCTGATCCCAGAACTTCCCGGAGGAGTGGTGGAGTCCACCCGTCTCACGTAGTGCAGTGTGCATAGGGACAACTCTGCCGGCTGACAGGAAAGCTCGATTAGCGTGCCACAAAGAGGCCGCCGCACAGGAACACTTCCCTTGGCCAGAGGGGGTGCGTCCGCAGCACACACACTCCAGGCCTCCTTCCTGCGGGGGTGACAAATGCACACACGGCAGTTCACCAAAGAGACAACGCCAGGGACGCATAAAAAAGGTGCGAGAGGTCACACACGCAAACGTACACTTGTAATGAAATGCAACAGGTTCAAGAGTGGCTTTTGTGTACAAGGAAAAAATTTATGTGGTACACTCTTAAAAGGGTAAGAAAAAAAAAACATTACAGATAATTTACTCACCCCTTTGTCATCCAAGATGTTTATATCTTTCTTTCTTCAGTCGTAAAAAAATTGTTTTTTGAGAAAAAAACAGGATTAGGACAATTAGGAATTTTCTCCATATAGTGGACTTCAACGGTGCCTGTGAGTTTGAACTTCCAAAATGCAGTTTAAATGCAGCTTCAAAGGGCCCTAAACAATCCCAGTCAAGAAAGAAGGGACTTACCTAGCGAAGTCATTTTCTAAAATAAATTAATATTTATACACTTTTTAACCACAAACACTCGTATTGTCTAGCTCTGCAATGCTCATCCTCTCCAGTAAACTTTAAAATCACCCTACATCACTGTTTTACCTTTTTTTGTTAAGGGCGTTTGATGTTCTTTGCACGTTCACCTTGTAAACACTTTCGGTACTTTTGCAGCGATGTAGGGCGATTTTGAAGTTTGAGGAGAAAATGACCAATCGTTTTGCTGGAGAAGACCCTTATTCCTCCGCCGGGAGGAATAAGTTTAGAGCCCTTTGAAGCTGCATTTAAACTGCGTTTTGGAAGTTCAAACTCAGGGGCAACGTTGAAGTCCACTATACAGAGAAAATTCCTGAACTGGTTTCCTCCAAAAACAATTTCTTTACAACTGAAGAAAGAAAGCCATAAACATCTTTGATGACAAGCAGTGAGTAAATTATCTGTGCATTTTTGTTCTGGAAGTGAACTAATCCTTTAAAAATAAAGATTCCAAAATGGTATTTTCACAACGATAGCTTTAAAAAATAATAATAATAAATTAAATAATAATCTAAAGAACCTTGGAAAGTTTCAATTATTATTAAAGGGATTGTTCACCCAAAAATGAAAATTTTGTTAATAATTACTCACCCTCATGTTGTTCCAAATCCGTAAGATCTTCAATTATCTTCAGAACACAAATTAATATGTTTTGGATGAAATCCAAGGGCTTTCTGACCCTGCTTAGACAGCAACGCAACTGACATGTTCAGGGCCCAGAAAGGTAGTAAGGACATCATTAAAATAATCTATGTGAGATCAGTGGCTCAACCGAAATTTTCTAAAGCTATGAGAATACCTTTTTGCGCAAAAAATTTTTTGTATACAAAAATTTCAATTTCTTCTCTTCTGTGTCAGTTTTTGACACGTGTTTACCATTTTCCACTATAAGGAACCTTTCCACTATAGGCCAATTAAGAACCTTTTTTGAAATGAACAACACTACAGTAGCAAACTTTTACGTTAGTTACATAACCACAAGCGTTACAACACCTAATGCATTAATATAATATACCCGTGAGGGTAATAAATCTTTGTGCCCCCTTCAATGGAGTCAGCACAATGATTTTTTACCTGAACCAACTGTTTCCAACGGCTTAACAAAACATCTTTATAATGGATCCATAATGTCACATACTTCACCTCTAGGTGAGTCCGTTGGCAATTCTCCAAAGAATGAACTGAATATGTTTGGGCTAGCCACGGCCCTGCGCGTGCGGCTTGGGATCACACAATGGATCCCGGTTGGGGAAGTGGGCCTGGGCCAGATGGGGAGAGAAAGATAGCAGAGGCGGGATGGGAGTTGGAGACCCGGTAAGCGGGGATCTGGCAGCCCGTTAGGGGACTCTGTCCTGGAAGCCCATTGTTCGGCAAAGGAAAAACACAACAACAACAACAATATAAAAAGCAGTGACACTTCCCGAATCTTTTTATATGATCACGCAAAGAACAATCGGCCAGGCGGAGCGCGTTGTTACGGGGATATTGGAGGAAGCCTCCCCTCTGAGGCACTAAATGATCTTTTCACACCTCTTTCGAAATATCGTGCAGGAAGAGGGGTGAAAACAATGCAATTTGCTGACTAAGGGCAAGTGTGTTCTGCTCATTTGTGAGATTACAATGGCCTTTGGCCCAGTTCAGACATGAGCGATATTAAAGTGGAAAATGGGGAATCCCAGATTAACGCAATGTAGTCTTATGCGAAATGAATGTTGTTTGATTTTGGGGATGTCACTTAAACATACAACCTTAAAAGGCATAGTTTTCGGTTTGTTTGGATGTCAGCCCTCACATCAGAAGACACTTGATCGTCCACATCCTCTCTTACAAATTTGTGGCGAGGAGATATTTAAGACCTCGAGACCACACAAGTTGCATTAAAATACTATAGTTTCTCAGATAGGTCTTGAAATAAGATCATCCTCTTTAGATGACAGAGATTAGGATGTGCGTGCTTGTGTGTGTGATGGAGAGAGAGAGGGTCTTTGTCTCTCTGTCTCCTTCGCTCGTTCTCTTTCTTCTAACTGAGAATGCTTATCCTGCTCGGTTGTAGATTTCAGTAACCCCGAGGTCGAGCACTTGGTATACCTCCAAATCATGCTGTTAGCTGGAGTGTAAAATCCTCTCGGGGGAGGGATGTATGAGGAGATAAGTGTCCTGTGGTGTGATGTAGTAATATTTGGCCTCGGAGCTCTAGATGAGACGTGGCCATTTCCACCGTGCGTCTCTTACGGCGCTCGGTTCCTCTGGTTCAGACGTAAAACCGTGGGTTGATTTAAAGCGTGACTCTATCTGAACTAGTCGCCGAGGGAAAACACAGTATTTATAAGGGATCTCTTCACTACAGTATGTTTGGGCTGATGTGATTGCTTGTGCTAATGCTTTGCCAGATGGAACAGGGTTAAACGGGCTCAAAGTGTGGCACTGTGGCAAAAAGGAAAGCATTGGTGAGAAAGAAGGTTAGTGAGGTGATATTCAGCCAAGTGATACAATTTTGTCAACAAGACAATTTTCACAAAATATTAAACATCACAACTGTTTTCAGTGTGGTTAATAATAAGAAATGTTGCTTGAGCACCACCAGAAATTTACATTCACTAGGGCTGGGTAAAAAACAAACAAAACAACAACATTTTTTTTTTTTTTTTTACGAAACTATATTTATTCTTAAATCCCATGAATTGATTAGTCTAGCCTGTTTTTAGTTAATGAACAGAATGCACCTCCCATCCATAAATCGCAATAAGCTTTGTGGTTTGTTACTTTTGATATAAAAACAGTCTCAGATTTCAAATTCTATATATTTTATTACAGTATTCAAACAGCAACTGCAATTTTAGCACTGTTTAATGTGGAGTGACAGCTGTAGTGCCTCAGTTTAAAAAAAAAAAGGCAGCATGAAACGCACATGAACTGGTCATCTCCTCTGCTTTAATACTAGTTATAGCACAAAATAAACATTAATGAACATTCGAAGGTTTGTTAAAAGAAAGAGTATGACTTAACGAAAGCTGTATCCTGTCTCATGTAATCACTCAATGTTTCAACTGCAAATAGTCCCACAAATTCTTTGTTTTTTCAGCATTTTTGTGATATTTGAACCCTTTCAAACAATAACTGTGTGATTTTGAGATCCATTTTTTCACACTGAGGACAACTGAGGGACTCGTATGCAACTATTACAGAAGGTTTAAATTCTGACTGATGTTTCAGATGGAAAAATGGTGCATTAAGAGCCAGGGGTGTAAACTTTTGAACATAATGAAGATGTTTCTTATTTTGCCTAAATGTATTTATATTTTTTTTTTCATTTAGTACTGCCCTTTAGAAGCTACAGAAGATATTTACAATTTTTTCCCAGAAGACAAAATAAGTGAAATTTACCCTAATCTTAAAATTCCAAACGTTTTCATCCCAGATTCTTAATGCTTTGGATTTCCATCTAAAACATTAGTGACTGTTTGAACCTTCTATGAGTCCCTCAGTTGTCCTCAGTGTGAAAAGATGGATCTCAAAATCATACAGTCATTGTTGGAAAAGGTGCAAATACACAAAAATGCTAAAAAAAAACAAAAAAACAATGAATTTGTGGGACTTGAAGGATTTTTTCACAAGAAAAAAAAAACAGCTGTGGATCATTCAGTTAACAACACAGTTTTAAGAATCAAACGTAAAATATATGCAGCCTTGGTAGAATTGGTAGAAGTTCTGTCATAAATTTGGACATTGTAGTTGAGAATAACACTTGAATAATACATAGGTAGCAGAGCAACTGGTTGTAGCACATCCATTTCAGTTGAATTATTTATCAAGAAAAAGCTGCTCTATTGCTGCCTGGGTATGACCCTGAGTGTCCCTTACATCATAACTCATTTAACTAACTGAAATCAGTCAGACGAAAGCTGCCAAGTATCTCTAGCCTGTTTGCATGTTCTCTTAAGTCTTCTGTTGAAGTGTGCAGACCTCTGTCCCGCCGTTGCCCTTGTTGATGAAATGAACTATTGAAGTTCACAGCGTTGCCTCTTTATGAAAGGTACGATAAACAAATATGCATCTGAGACTCGTAATATCTGACATGCTTTTGTTTGTGCAAATGCATTTAGTTTTCCCCTGGAGTGCACTGAAAAATGCTTTGACACATTCTGGCAGGTCACTGTGATCTCTCTTTTTACCAGGCGAAACATGACGTAATGGCTTGGCAGCACACTCTAATCCCTCTATTGGAGATCAGTTGGATTTCTCCCAGTCGGAAAGCACTATGTACGAAAGCTAGCGAGAGCCAAGCACAAAGCATGCGGCGCAGCAGGTGAGGTGAGAAAGGTAGCGAACACAGTGGCAGGTGTCGTATGACAGTTCGTAATACACTCCGACAACAGTCTTCCGGAGCTCGCTGTCTCTCGTTCTCGTCTCTCTCTCTTAGGTTCATGGGGTGATCTGTGTTTTTACATGGGGAAAGAAAGAGAGGGCTTTTTTGTTGTGCGGGTGAACTTTGGGATTTGGCTCAGGCAGAGTTCAGCTGGGTGTTAGGTCAAGCCGCTTTCACTGCGCCTCGGTTTTGAAAGGCAGGTTCATATAACGCCAACTCATGACTGGGTTGCGGAAATGCTAGATTAATGAAGTCGATTGTGGAGGACCCCTTGGCCTTGCAAAGCTGGTGGCCCTCTGAAATCTCAATGAGCCTACTGACACCCAAAACAAGACCCTTTTTTTGTGTGTGGGCATCAGGGGGGAGCAGAGTCATGCGGAGATTGATTCAGAACATTTTTATGTTACGCGCAGCTAAGGGAAAAATGAAGCGAGCCGATGAATAGAGATACTTTTTCATGCGATGAAGTCACTGAACTGAATCTAACCCTCCAAACCCCGGCTGTCTGAAGGACATTATCTGCTTCCTTTGATTCGAGAGGTTTTCAGTCTTGCCTGTTAGCAGCACTTTGTAACAAACAGCATTATTTACTCAGCTCCTGCCAGTGCTGTTTGAAATGGGATGAATAACCTGCGTGTACTCTCCCATCCACTATGCATCCCTCCCAGGAACTCCGGCTAATCCTGTGGAAGGGATTTTAGTGCTGTTTTCTCAATGTCTGCCATTACAGTACGCTGACACTAAAAACAAAAACAAAGGCTTGAGAAAAAAAGAAAAGAAAAAAACGGTGGAGAAAAACAGCGTGGCTTCACTCAATGTGAACAGCAATTTTGGGGAGTAGCAAATGGCAGAGCTATTAGTTTAACTGCATTACTCAGTAGTAAGCTGTT
The DNA here is from genome assembly GCA_033026305.1 of Cirrhinus molitorella. Lineage (NCBI taxonomy): Eukaryota > Metazoa > Chordata > Actinopteri > Cypriniformes > Cyprinidae > Cirrhinus > Cirrhinus molitorella. Next base: position 17,731,078 of record CM065127.1, on the reverse strand, counting down.
AGCTTCACTAGTTTTTAAATTGTGTCTTTTCAGTTGCAAAGCTATTCGTTTTACTACTTTTCACTGTTGTGAGGTGTAGTGTTTTTTTTTCTCCCTAAAATCAGCTTTGTTTCTCCTGGTCGCAATTGAGTTGCATGTCCATTTTCTACTGTCTGTTGGTCAAACAGTTTAGGAAAATGATCTGAATCAGTCTTTGGCCCACTAACTCATGCCTTTAGGTTACCTTGGAACATTAATTCAGTTGAATGAATGCTATATTAAATATAGTGTGTGTAACAACCATATTTTTGGAACAAATTAAAAAAACTCCAGAAAACCTAGTTTTGAAGACATCCTCAATTGTAAAAACTAAAGTAATTTTTATTATTATTATTTTTTTTAATCTTCTAATTTTCAGATATGTGATCCTGGACTCTTAAGTAGCATGGATATATTTGTAGCAATAGCCAAAATTATATTGTATGGGTCAGAGTGATCAATTTTTCTTTTATGCCAAATATCATTAGGATATTAAGTAAAGATCATGTTCCGTGAATATATTTTGTGAATTTCCTACCGAAAATGTCAAACCTTAATTTTTGATTAGTAATATGCATCGCTAAGAACTTATTTCTGACAACTTTAAAAGCATTTTTCTCAATATTTAGATTTTTTGTAGATTTCAGAAGTTGGCAGAATATTTCCTATCCTAACAGACAATACATTGATGAAAAGCTTATTTAGCTTTCAGTTAAAAAAAAAAATAAAATAAAAGATCCTTATGACTAGTTGTGTGGTTCAGGGTCACACATTATATCAGGCATTGCTGATGGTTACTTTTTTTTTTTAAGTTTTTTAAAAAAGTTAACATGTAGCAAGCTTTTATTGTCATTCAACTTGTAATTAGCTTTAGCTTTCTCTGGTTTTAGTTTATCTTAGCTAATATGGTAGTTATTTATGTAAATGTATTTCTTCCATTAAATACATTTAAAGGTAATTCTGACTCAAATGACAATTCAGATTTTTTTTTTTTGTCTTGCAATTCTGACTTCACAATATCATAATTCAGACCTTTTAACTTGAAATTATTATTTTTTTTACGTAATTGTGAGAAAAAAAGAATTGCAAGATGTTAGTATTGTCAAACCGATTAATCGTGATTTAATCATATCCAAAGTAAAAGTTTGTATTTATGTTTTTTTATATATACATATAAATATACACAGTACACATATATAATTATGTAAAAACAAACTTTTATTTTGGATGCGATTAATCAATTAGACAGCACTAGTTAACAATTGTGGAAAAAAGTCAGAATTGTAAGATTAAGTAGCAATTACTTGCTTTTATATATGTGAGGAAAAAGTCAAACAATTCTGACAGATAAAAAAAGGTTACCTTTTTTTTTTTGGCTGAATTAAGCTTCTTGTGCTTACAAGTTGGTACTAATGAACTGTGCCGTTTACCTTTGTAAAGTAATCTAGATTGTTTAATAAAAGAAAAACCCATTCACCATTATTACACTGGTTAAATGCCAAATTTATCATTGCTTGTTATTAAAAGTAATGTTTTATTAAACAGTTACCTGCCAAAAGGTAATAAAGATTTTATCTTTTAGATTAAGATGTACTCTAATTTAAAATTGTGTGTGTAGACCCTGTAAAGCCCAGTTCTGAGTCTGGATTGGATTGATCATGTCTAGGCCGAAACAAGTGCATGTTAGTGAAGTAGCCATATGCTTTCCTGACTGCTTGCATAGTACTGTAAATGTAGATTTGTCAGGGAAAATGGAAGGTGATTATTTGTTTTAATTTCATTTCATTATTTGTGACATGAAAATGCACCCCAGTGCATCCATAAAAGACCCACACAGGTACACACATGCTTGTATGCAGCACATACACACACGCACACACAAAGAAGGCAGGCCATGATAACAGCTGTCTTTTATTCTGTGCCGAACAGGATCTAACACCACAGGAGTGAATCTGGGTCAGAATACTTGGGAGGCATGAATATCAAATGGAGTTCTGAAACTGGTGAATTAATATATCTTTCACTGGTGACATTTTCCGCTGGCATATGGCAGCAAGCTCATGGGAGAGCAGGCCCTTTTTGATGAATATTTTTGAGTCCAAAACTAAAGGACGGTTCTGGGCATATGTCGCCGTCTGTTTTTGTCTTGTGAAATGATAATGCAGCAGTCGCGCTTCATCTGGATGGAGCGACGCTGAGGAGACAGTCCAGCTAGTCATTAACCCTTGAGAGGGAGCTGTAGAGATTTTTGACAGTCTCTCTGTGTCTCTGTCGCTGTCTCTCTTGATATTTTTTTATTCTTTAAATATAAAGATCTCACCTGTATATTTCTAGTCATGCATTGCCAGACCTTTACTGAACATCATGAGGTAGACAGGAAGAGATTGGCTGACATATAAAGAGACCAACAAGGGTTTGCTTTGTTTATGTGACAGCAAATTTTGATTTAGTCTTAGTCATAGTCTTTTGACTAAAATGCCATTTAGTTTGTCATTTGTCACTTCACATAAAGAAGCAAGAACATGGTCTTCTTTTCAATGAAATACCAATGGCTAATTATGCATTCTTTAAAACAGCTTCTTGCGAACATATATTTTTTTATATAAACAAATGTAGATCTTTATTAGGGCTACTAAAGTGATGGTTTTGGACTTTCTTTTGTTGTTTGATTAACATCAATGCCACAGACATTAGCAACTTAATTAGGCTGCTGTCCCTTTAAAACTGCATACACAAATGCAATGTACTGATACATGTCAAAACAGACAATTCAACATTATTTTGTGTGTATTTCTCCATTCATGAGACGCAAAAGAGTACTGGTGGGCTGTGTGAGAGGTGCTGCTTCAGTGTCTGCGTTCAGGAAACCAGAACAAATCGAGTTCTCTTTTGCGTCGTCAAATTTATCCATATGTCTGCTCTTCTCTTACTCCCTGATATTGACATTTTTAAACTGTTTGTGAGACGTGCAATAAACGTATGCCAGCTTATGCCCTGCCTGATAAATCAATGACCAATAACCAATAAATCTATGTTACAGTTCAAAAGTACACATCTAACCTCCTAACCACAGCAGATTGTCCCAAAATGAATCTCTTTCTAAATTGTCCCTCTCTCCCATTTTCATTAGTTGACCAAAATGTCAATACATTTTCACCATAGCTTTTGTCATTCAAAATTAGTTTTTGTTTCATTATCGTCTCATTTTCGTCAGTGAAAAAATTCGTTAATGTTAGAACAATGCGATTGACAACAAAAGCTTACTACAGCATGAGTCTTGACTGTCATGTTAGCCTGATGGAACCAAACGTTCTTATGTAAGTGATTTTAAAACGTAAGACAGTAGCCAGATTTGAAGACCACAATAAGATTTCACTTCTACTGTTAATGAAATGTTGGTAGGCTACTATGAGATGGATAGCCTAATTGTTATATAGTTTAGATGGGTTCCCTGTTTTTTTTTTTTAATGGTATATCAAAAAGTGTATAAGTTTTTATGTGATTGTTGGTGCATTTTACCAGTATTTACCATACTTAAAAAAAAAAAAAAGGAATATGAAAATAAATTAATAATATAACACAAGATTTAGTTTTCAAAAAGTTACATCTTGAAAAAGGGTCTTTTAACCAGGGTCGGCTTATATTCGGGTCAATACGGTAGTTTAAATCGTTATAATATTTCATATTAATTGTATTATTACTGTTATTACTCTATTTTCAATTAAATAAAAACAGCCTAAACTGGAATTTGATGCATTTTCTTCTCTGTAAAGCCAATTAAAAAATTCTATAAATGTCATTTTAAATTTTGCCTCCGCCCTTTTTAGTACAAATTTTAATTCAATTTAATTGTATTTGTACTTTAAAATAACATTTGAATTGCAATTCCATATGCTGTCTCAATTAAAATTCAAACTGAATTAGAATTTCACAGTTTAATTCTGAGTAATACACTAATACACTAACCTCCGGTGTCACAAACAATGCTTAAGCCTAGTCCTAGACTAAAATGTAAGTCTGAGCTGTTTCAACTGAAAGAAACTTGCACTGACTGATCTTAAAATATATCAGTGACTTTGTTTTGTCTGAAGATGCACACCAGCAATGTTTTTTTTCTAAGCATGATTATAAAAATTACTTAATTTCATTATTGAGCTATAGCAGGGCTGCCCAAACTCGGTCCTGGAGGGCCGAATTATTTAGTCCTGTAAATGACTAATTCTATTATTTTCTACTATTTTTAGTCCCATTTTATATTAGATGGCCTTAACTATGTACTTACATTTAAATTAATCATTTGATACAGTGCAATTATTGTGTACATACATGTTTTTACATTGTGCTTAAATTTGAATTATTACCTGCATGCAATTACATCTGTAATTGATTTTTGTAATTACACTGTTGACCAATCCCTTACAGCTTAACCAACCCTTAAAACTACCCATGCCACCAAACCTATCCCTAACCTTACCCGTGTCCCACCTCATAGCAGCAAAAGTGTTTTTCAATACAAGATGAACACAGTGAGTACATTGTACTTTTTTGGTTTTGACGTAAAGGCCACCATATACTATTTTTTCCTCTGACTATCAACAGTCCAAAAATGATCCATGACCGATGGAAGCTGCATGAGTCCAACCAATAATATTAACCCTTTAACTGTCACTCCCTTTTGTGAACATAGACATGAAAATGCACTATCCAAATGTAATTTTTTATAATTCATGAACAAAAACATTTTGTAATATGATTTTCATGTACAATTTCCATGATAATGCAATGTCTGATTTTAAAATGGTTTCCAAAGGATGAATTTTGAAATTTTAAGTCTTCAAGTGATATATAATTTCTTATGATTTCTAAAGCGTGATAGAAAAAAAGGCAACAAAGAAAGTCTTTTTGTGAAAAAGGTCTGAACTCCTGTTATGAAGTAAATTTTTTGAGGTGCACTCTTGTCATAAATTGATCTATTACTTTTCCTACATAATTTGTAACACAAAACAGTGGTAAAATATCAATTTAGGAGTCTTAGACCTTTCCAACGATATATAGTTTGTCATGATTAGATTAGGATTTATTTGAAATATGGTGAAGTAAAGGTAGGCGTCCCGGTGAAGGGACGGTGACAGTTAAAGGGTTAATGCTTGTCGGATCACAAAAGTCTCTTCCAGCCTTGTGAGCAATATGCGACTGCAGACACTAGTGGAACCGTTTGAGTCTAAAACTAATAGTCAAGTTGATGACCACAAATCCCATGGTGCTTTGCGGTCAGGTGCACTACACAGCTGATACCTGACATTTCAAGCGTCATCTCAAAGTACTGTAATTTGTTTATTAGACCTGGATCGAAGAGGTCGAGGCAAACTCTCAAGCGTCTTTAGCTGAGGTGGACTGATATTGTGATAGACAGTAGAACAGTGTGGTGTTCAGCAATCTCTGCATGAGGATCGAAATTAAAAAAGGCTAAAGTCAGAAATTAATTATCCATCTGAAGCCAATGTAGTGGAAAATGTAATTTATAGAACAATTATGGAAATAACGTGCTTAAATGAAGTATATAACACACACATACACATAATGATTAAGTCAATATATTAGCACTCATCTAGATAATGTTTTTCAGCTAGTGAATGTAGTAGCACTTCTGCTGCTCATACCATTTCAATTAAATCAGAATTTATAATGCCGTGTTTTTACACTCGTAACAGGTGGAGGAATCTGACATTTCAAGTTGTTAGTGGTTTTTAGTTGTTTGAATGACTCAACCTTGACTTTCCATGAGATGTACACGGACGTTTTTTGAAGTCTTGACAAGTGCGTGCGTCTTTGTGCACAAGTGTCTACGTCTGCCAAAGACGGCAGAGTAAAGCTCCCAGAGAACACACACATATACACTAACACACACACCTATTCTCTTTCTGGTACCCCCCGCTCTCAGAAGCCCTACAGCACACAGAAGCGCTTTATACCCGAATCAAGTCACCCTTCTCCCTGTTCTCGCTCCATTGGGAACACTTCTCTCTTAGCACTCTCATTGGCATGCTAAAGAACCTTGATATTTTTGTCTGACATATTAAAGAAGGAATTAAGCAGAGCTATTGAGGGGCTTATGTCCTAAGCATTTTACTTTTTCATGGCTCTTATTTGAAAGCCAGCCAAGTAGATGAGTAGAAAAGATGGGGAGGGAAGCGAACAGAGAGGGAGCTTATTGACAGCGCCGTGGCCAGTCTCTCTGAGGGACAGGCCCGAACAATACTCTGACTGTTAGCCGAGGCCCTGCGATACTGTAGTGCGCCGAGAAATAAGTGTCCTTTCTGTGCTTGTTTTTTCTCTCTCTCTCCCAAGAAAGCTGTTACAATGAAACCAAGTCTAAAGCAGCAATTTGTAAGTCAAGAGCCTGGCAAAGTGGATTGTAATGGGGGGAGGAGAGAGGCTGAAGGGGATTGGCTCCTGAAACTGCCACCACTTGTTCTAGAGGCTTTGTTCAACAGTCGGGGAAACTCTGCCCGGTGTTGTGCCCTGCTGTCCTTCACAAGACCACTAGTGTTCTCTGTGTTACCTCTCTGGATAGTTCTCACTTTATCAGACAATTATGTGTTGAGGAGGTAACGCTTATAACAAGGTCCCATTAGTTAACGTTGGTTCAAGGAATAGTTCACCCCCCAAAAATGGAAATTTGCTTAAAATCTACTCACCCTCAGGCCATCCAAGATGAGTAGATGAGTTTGTTTCTTTACCTGAATAGATTTGCTTACCAGTGGATCCTTGCAGTGAAAAAGTCAAAATGACTAAACAGCTGATAAAATCATCACAGTCATTCACAAATAATCAGGAACACTCCAGTCCATAAATTAATGTTTTGTGAAGTGAAAGGTTGCATGTTTGTAAGAAACAAATCAACCATTAAAGGATTAGTTCACTTCCAGAATCTCTCTCTCTCTCTCTCTCTATATATATATATATATATATATACAAGATGTAAGATGTCCTTGGAATCTCCTACAAATGCATAGTAAGTGCAAGAAGATTAGTTATTTTCTAAAAAAAAAAAAAAAAAAAAGTATATACTTTTTTAACCACAAATGAAAGTCAAAAAGGTCGGGTAGGGTGAAAAACTTGATCTCATTTCTGTCATGACAACTCTCGGAGGCATTGGCATGGTAATGTACATGACAATGTTAATGTATTTGGTCTTGGCGGAATAGGTGTGCTATGCTGCTGCTGGGGCAAAGCAAGTACCGAGACTTGCTACTGCCAATACATCCACAACATGCTGCTGTAAGCATGTAAGAAATACTGTACGAAACACATATAACATATGTGAATAACCCCCATAGCATACATGAATCAACTCATAGCAGATCTATACAGGTGGAGCTGGGGAAGGTGGAGGCTTTCTGAAGCATGCTGCAAACTGCTACATCTAGCACTAGTTATGTATTTGAATGTTGAGCAGTGAGCTCATTGGCTACTGATACAGGAGAGAACCAATCGGCTGTGCCATGTGATTAGGATGTCATGTTGTCAGATTGAGTTAGACCCATCGGACTGCATTCTAGTTTCTTGCCAGAACTCTGTATTTTCTCCTCCAACTTCACAATTGTCCGGCATTGTTGTTTTACCTTTTATTTAAAGGCCGTTTGAGTTTCTTTGCACATTCGCTTTCTAAACACTGGGTTGGTACTTCCTGCTGAAAACTGCAATTTGGACCTTCAACCTATTGATCCCCATTGCAGTCCACTATATGGAGAAAAATCCTGATATGTTTTCCTCAAAAACCTAATTTATTTTTGACTGAAGAAAGAATGACTGAACATCTTGGATAACATGGGGGTGTGTAAATGATCAGAATCCTTTGAATCATTTAAACTTTAAACCATTACTTCTGACCAAAATACCAGTCTATAATTCTTAATAGTGCTTCCTCCAGTGAAAAAGCCCATCCCTTGTTGTCCTCTGACATCAAAATCCACCGACATATTTGAGCTGTGCATATTTCTCTCCTGATTCAGAAGAGACATATTTTTCACTAGAAAAAGCGATATTTTGAATAGAAGACATAATGTTTTTTCACTTCACAAGACATTAGTGGGTTTTACATAAGGAAGTCATAGCAAACAAGCCGTTTTATGTAAATTAGGACTATTATAGATTAGGATTATTATTCACAAAAGGCAGCGATTATTTGTCTGGCGCAATTAACGTTGCACACTTACAGCTGTGTACATGTTCTAGTGATCGTGGCAGTGGTAATTCATCAAATGATGGAGAAGAGCGTTATAAGTTGTTGAGTGCACTTTTATCTTTTTTACAGAGAGGATTCAGGTGGATCATTAAATCATTATATAAATTGATAAAATAAAAAGAAATAATTGAGTAAAATAAATAGTAGTATTATATTTTATTCCCCCTCATTTGTCAGTTTTAAGTGGGAAGGCCTCAGTTCCCCTCCCACCACTTTTCATTATAGATCAGATGGAAGGAAGCTGGGATACATTTAAAAGTAAGTAAACCATTTATTTATTTTACATTTATTATAAATTTTATAATTTATTAATAAATTCATTGGTTGGTTTATATATATGGTAGGTTCTTAATACTTTCAGAATTTTTTGTGGGATGGCCTGGATGAGTATTACACTCCCAGCCATAAATTTAGCTCTGGATACCATTGTTACATCATTTGTTGAGCAGTTGAAAACAATTTTCTATATTGATGGTCATTTAAAATAAATATAATTTGGAATAGTTTTGGAATAGAATTATATTATAGTCCCTTTTTGATTATTATTAGCTTGATTGGTATTTTTTTCTTGGCTGTGAACAATGAACAATGTCTAATTGCCATAACATGAGGATTTGTTTCTATTTCAAGCGTTGATGTTCTCCGGCAGGCCGTACTGGTGCGTAAGCAGTGCAGACTCCCAGTAGCAGGGTGATAAATCCAGTGGACTGTTCAGCAGCCAGGGAACATTACAGCATTCAAGAGATGGCTTGCCCTGCTCTTTAGGCGGCCGTTTATGACGGAGTCCCCAACCACAATTATGGGAGCCTTGGGCTGCTACCGGAAACAAACCCACTGACACGTTGACAAAAATCCCTGCCCCGTGTTTATATGGCGTTTTGCAAAGAAATCGGAAAAGGTAATCATGTATGGAGGCTGGGGTTAAGAAGCAATGTAACAGTCTATTAACTTTAATATAGATATGTGGAATAAGCATATGCAGAGGCCCATTAGCATAAATCTTGGTTACACACGAGCGGGCCGCCACAGCGCGGCACGGGCGCACTTTCTCTCAGTGGAGAGGTCTAATGACAAACACTCGGATGAAGTGAGCCAGCTCGCCGACTCCTCACTTGAGCTCTCAATTAGAGGCCCCACTGTTTAGTTCGCCCTACCATGCGTACCGCTAGCTCCCTCTCAGAACCACTTCTGAGCCGTAAGGAACAAATAGCGAAGTGAAAAACATTGTAATAATGTTTTAATTTGTAAATAATGATAAGGTCGACAAGTTCTTAAAGTTGTATAAAACAGTACAAGGAAACCTAATCAAATATGGTGAATAGGGAAAGACTTTTCAAGACTATTGTGATACTTTACAATACCTTAACATTAGTTATTTAATTCAATTTTTAAAACAATACTTAGAGCATGTATAAGTTTAAAGGGATAGTTAACCCAAAAATGAAAATGAACCCATGATTTACTCACCCTCAAGCTATCCTAGGTGTATATGACTTTCTTCCTTCAGATGAATACAATCAGTTTTATATTAAAAAATGTTCTAGCTCTTCCAAGCGTTATAATGGGAATGAATGGCTGTTGAGATTTTGAAGCCCAAAAAAGTACATCCATCCATCATAAAAAGTACTCCCAAGTATAAACAACTTTTTCGCCTTGGCTTGAGAAAAGAGGCCTTTCTTTTTTGTAATCTGTTGTTTTACTTGATTTGTTATAAATCACAGAAATTTTCGGGAAGGTCTGACAGTACACATGGAATTTTATGAGGAAAAACAGACAATAGCGAACAAGTAATTGAGACAAAAAGGTTTGTCAGAGGAAAGAAGGCTCGGGTGTAGGAAAAAGGAACACTTTCCATTTTGTTTGATTCATCATCAAAGAGGACTGAAAGGATGCTGAAACAAGAGAGATATTCCTGACTCGACTTTCTGTAGTCCCTCACTACAAAACTCGGTTCTTAGTGTTTGATGTTTTACTGAGAGAGGCTTTCAAAAGAACAGATGTGCTTAGAACTTCCAGGAAAAAAAGGAAATAGAGAGAGAAAGGGAGGACACAGGAAAGAAGATTAATTGTGTTGTGTGCATGCCTTGTCTCATTGTTTACATTCAAAAACAATAGTTTGTTTTCTTCTTCAGCTCATTGTTGTCATAGTTTGCTATTGTTATCATTTCTGCAACTTTTATTGTTCACTTGGGGTTATGGTTAAGCTGTAGTTTTGTCATTCCTTATATGTAAGTTTGTTTTTATTAAAACTGATAACCAAAAAATAGAATATATAAAAATTTGTTACTAAATGAGATAAAAGCCAAATAACTAAAATAACTACCAGTCAAAAGTTTTTTAATGTCTTTTAAAGAAGTCTCTTCTGCTCACCAAGCCTGCATTTATTTGATCCAAAGTACATCAAAAACAGTACAATTTTGAAATATTTTTACCATTTAAAATAACTCTTTTCTATTTGAATATATATAATGTAATTTATTCCTGTGATTTCAAAGCTGAATTTTTAGCATCATTAATCAAGTCACATGTCTCTTCAGAAATCATTCTAATATTCTGATTTGCTGCTCAAAAAACATACTCCATTATTATTATTGTTGAAAACAGCTGAGTGGATTTATTCAGGTTTCTTTGATAAATAGAAAGCTCAGAAGAACAGCATTTATCTGAAATATAAATCTTTTGTAACATTATAAATGTGTTCATCATCACTTTTGATAAAAAAAAAAAAAAAATCCTGAAAATAGTATTGTTTTAAATATTTATAATAATAATAATAATAATAATAAATGTTTCTTGAACAGCAAATCAGAATTTCTGAACGATCATGTATGAATGAAGACTGCAGTAATGATGCTGAAAATTTAGCTTTGATCACATCAATAATACATTTTCAAATATATTCAAATAGAAAGCAGTTATTTTAAATAGTAAAAAAAATATATATTTCACAATATTGCTGCTGTTGCTGTATTTTGTATCAAATAAATGCAGGCTTGGTGAGCAGAATAATTTGAAATGCAAAGAAAAAAAATCTTACTGTTCAAAAACTTGTAGTGTATTTAGTTTTAAATTGTAAATTTAAGTATAGCAACAATATAATCTACAATATGAAAAAAATAATTTTAAGATTTTCTAAAAATTTTCTATATTTAACAGTGTTACTAAAGTATTATTGTTTTTAAAGATTAAGTGGAAGTTAGATGACAATAAATATAATGTAGAAAATATGGGAAAATGAGTATGAACAATTAAATATCCTACATTAACCAAAACTGGATGGGTGGATAGATAGATAGATAGATAGACAGATAAATAGATAGACAGATAGATAGATAGATAGATAGTTTGGAAACTGTTTGAAAACAGTCATTATTTTTGCTGTTAAGTAAAGAAATGACACACTTCACTTTTAACCATCATTATTGTTCTTTCATCACTTTAAAAGTTGCAGTTGTACTTGTTCACCCAAGGCAGATCAAGGTGCTTGAGAAAACAAAACACAAAAAAACTTTCTAGTTACGTTGTCAAGTGGTGGTTGACTTTCTTTGCCCTTGACATAGGCTCACTTAATAACACTACTGCTTCCTCTCATTGTTGTCTGCTGTCACCCTCACATCCTGTCAGATGTCACGCAGGGTAAAAAACCTGAAGTATCTCTCATTCGGCTCTCTCTTTTTCCTTAAAGATTAACCATCAGACATTTGCATGCTGCCACATTACAGCATCCTATCTGTCTGTTCCCGCAGCAGTCGGCGTGTCTGTGAAATTGCTACGCGGCGTATCTGTCGCACAAGCCGATAGAAATAACAGCATTGTAAAAGTCATAAATCACATGATGGAAAAGCCAAAACTCAATTGAGTCGGAAACCATTGTGGCGTCTTCGGGGGCTAATTGGATTGGTGTTTAGCAAGACCCCGGGAGGAGGCTGGCCTAGCGTTCATGCATAAAATTGTCTTTGTTTCTCTCCATCGGTCGCACTTTTACTTCTCCCTCATTGCGTCTCGGTCTCCTCCGCCGGTACCGCGCTGCACTGGGAGGCGTATTAGCACACCTTTGTGCCAACGCGGGAGGAGAGGGCGGGGGGGAAGGGGAAGAAGAAAAAAAAAACAGAAATGATCTGGTATTAAATTTCAATAACACATTTCCCCCAGCCCTCCAGAGTACAAGCAATCAAGGGTTAAATTGGATCTGTAACGTATGCTTGGTGACCCACAAATCGCTTCCCCATCAAACAGACTCATTACGAGCCGGCAAGCAGATGAGTGTTTGTGCGCCCCTGCCTCTGAGCGGCAGGGATTGTGTGTATTACTATTAACACGGCCGAGGTATTTAAATTTTGATTTTTTCATAATGGGTTTTGACATGTTTCATTTCCTCCGGGGGAAGCGCCAGAGACCGCCGAAAGTAAATGTTGCTAAAAAGTCATCAAGGCAGAATATTAAAATGCCATCAAATAAGAATTTCGCTAATGTGATGGGGCCGGGGCCACTGCAGGTACGTCACGCCGGGGTCAGAGGGGTCCTGGTTCTGGGAGAAACACTATTTGTTCCCCTTGGCTGCCTTTTTTCTGGCCTCTTAAATAAATTATTAAAGGACTTATATCTCTAGCCCTCAGCCCGCCTCTCGGGCCTCTCAAAGTTCAGCCGCACCATTTGAAATGAAAAACAGGCAAAAGAGGCTGAGCGATCTGATGGACACAATGCCGACTGCAGCCTATTTCCTTTCATGCGCCGAGGGAGTGCCGCATTCGAAAATGGACTCAAAGCATCTAGGTGCTGTTGTTTCCCGCTTGTTTTGTTCTACTGAGGGGTAATTTACCTTGACATAAACGCGTGAAAGTAGATCTCTCTTTAAGCCCGCCGCGTTCACTCCCACACAGCTCGGGTTGGAATGAATACCGTAGCATAAGGCATCTTATACATGATCATTTTGAGCTGATAATTACACATTTTGGGAGTCTGGCAGGATTGGACACTCACGTCTGGGTGTTGTGACAGCATGATTATTGGAAACACTTTCTGCCTCAGCGACTAAATTAAAACATTTGTCTGCTATAGATCCCCTAGTGCGGAAGACAAAAATAAAAGACTGCACAATATACGTCGCAAACGTAATCCGTTCTTAAACACTCCCGTTTCGCTTTCTCGCCGTGTTCCCTCTATTGTTTTCTGTATTCCTCGGGTATTCCTTTTGAGCCCATTACCAGCCTGACAACCCACCAGCTGTCACTAATTGCCCACTAATGGGCTGCGGTGGTGTGATGGTTTCTCTGCGAGGGGCGTTCCAATTCTGTACTGGAGGTCCTTCTGGCTTGCCAAATCAAAAGGGACATACTTAAAAGGCATGTCATGCTCTTCCCTTAAAATCCGAACGAAACGGAAGGACGCATTCCCGCGCCGCATTTATTTGTTTCTTTTGAAACCGCGTCTACCTTTCCTCGCTTATATGCTGATATGTGGAATCACGCGTGGTATTTGTAATCTTCGCGCTTGAGATTTTAGCAGGAGACAAGCGGGGCACGTGTCTGCCCTCTGCGTCAGCCAGCCTGCTAATAGATGTGAGAAGGTCATCTGGCATTAGCGGCAGAAGTACGTTAGCATTTGCGCTGAGCGTCTCTCGCCAGACTCTGTGCATGTTTGAAGGCGCTTGGACAAGCAGGCCCTTTCACAGTGATGAATGGCTTTTTTCAAGCGTTCTGCTCCCTAGTTATGAGAAGGGTGACCTGGTCATTGGACGACTTTATGAAGCTATAAAAAATGTATGTCAGTCTCCAGTCTCTAATGCCATCCCCAAACAGAGGCGGAGGGAGTGGAGAGGGGGAGCCGGAATGGTAAAAAGGCCATTTACCGGCGCTCTAAATAGCTCTCTGACTGCCCTTCTCCACTTATCTGACAATGTCCTTGTCGTCAAGACAATTTCTTATTCTGTTTTTTCTTCCCCCTCTCTCTCTGTTTTTACTCTTTTATAGGACATATTTGAATCGATGGCAGACGGGCCCTCTAAACCCACTCCAACTTATGTCTTTCTCTCAGCCCACTTGGGATCTGCAGGGTAATACACCACAGACTAAATCCGGTGCAGTATTTGAAGCATAGGTGGCTGCATAATGAGCAAGTGAGAGCGTCTTTATTTACAGGAATCGCCTGAGATGCCACATAGGGAATGTGTGAAATGTTCTTACCATTTTTATATTGTTCTGAAGGGCCGGTTGAATTAGCAAGTCATCAGTGTTGACTAAACACTCGTATTATGAATGTAATGTAGACGCTTAAGAACCGTAAGCAGGGCCACATCTTAAAGCCAAGATCAGGGATTTACTCACCAACAGTTTTCACCTCATTTCCATGTAGCATAGCAAAATCCCATTAATCACAAATGTCTTCTTTTTAATAAATATGCAAATTTATATTAGCCGATTGGTGTTACTCCTAATGTGTCATTAATAAAACATGAGCCTCTCTGCTCTCAGCCTGCCAATGTTTTGGAGAACAAACATTCAGGGATTGGGAGAAGATCCTGGAATGCTAATAGTCTGACGTGAAGCAGGCAAATCTATATATCCAGGGCGTTTTATTTTTCCGCAGACGTTAAAAACTATAACTATCACTAACCTCTTGGCGATGTTCATTTTAATTCAGTCTCGGTTCCCAACACAGCATGCAACTTTAAAATTGAAAAGTAGGATCATTTATTTATGGAAGTAATTAGGTCATGATGTCTGACAAGTGCCATCCTTGCCTTTTTGAGACCTCTTAGGCCAAGAAGTGGATTACAGTCATGTTTTATTCACCAGGCCTGAGTCACATTATTGTAGTGGCTTATTATAGCTTCTTAACCTGCTTCGTGACCTGTACTAGACCACAGGCCTTGGGCTTGGTGGACTTGTTAACACAGTTAAAGGTGGATAATTGCCTTTTTTTTTAATGTTAAATAAAAATGTTGGTCTTTGATAGTCTCTAACCTCAAGGGCTTTTAGCCGACTCAGAGGAATTACTCAAAGTCATAAATGACTATTATGGATTGTACTTTATATAAATGTCAGTAGCTGTGATGACTCAAGGATAAGCTTTGTAACAATAGAGCCTGTGTTGCACAATGACAGTATATTGCAGTATATTATTAAATATAGTGAAACTAAATGCAAAGGTTTTTATTTCGTTTTAAGAAATGTCACAGTTTGTCCTTCTAATTATTGCATATTGTCCTTCTGATAGTTATTATGACAAAAGTTCTGATTACATACTTTATAATTTTGAGAAAGAGGTTAAGAAGAAGTGACAGCCAGTAAGACGTTGAACATTATTGATGCCATTGTTTCGATTATTCGAAAATAATTAAGGTTTTAAGGTTAAGGAGGAAGACATTCCAGTGAACTTCAATGGGTACCAATAAGTTGAAGGTCCAAATTGCAGTTTCAGAGCAGCTTTAAAGGGCTGTACATGATCCCAGCCAAGGAATAAGGGTCTTATCTAGTGAAACAATCAGGTTTTTTTTTTTTTTAAAAAATATAAAATGTATTATCATCCACAAATGCTAATCTTGGTCTCACATTACGTAGGTGGGAAGTACCGACCTAGTGTTTGGAAAGCAAATAAAGGTAAAAGTAGTTAGAGTAGTTTAGAGTAATTTTGAAGTTGGAGGAGAAAATGAGATGGAGTTTTTTGTTCTACCCTACCTTTTTGAACTGAAGTACACAGATGAAGAACTAGCCACACGTGACCTTTCCAATGTGATTACGTAATATGTAAAGTCATAGACGCACATCGCAGAGCTAGTGCAAGACTTGCGTTTGTAGTTAAAAAGTATATACATTTATTTCTGTCATGACAACTCTCAGAGGGATTGGCATGCTAATGTGCAGGACAGTGATAATATATTTGGTCTTGTTGGAATAGATCTGCTACGCTGCTGCTGCTGCGGCAGAGCAAGCACAGAGACTTGCTACTTCCAATACATCCACAACATTCTGCTGTAAGCATGTAAGAAATACTGCTGCTGCACATAACATATATGAATAACCCCCATAGCATACATGAATCATGTCATAGCAGATCTATACAGGTGGAGCTGGGGAAGGTGGAGGGTTTCTGAAGCATGCTGCAAACTGCTACATCTAGCACTTGTCATATATTTGAATTTTGGGCAGTGATCTCATTGGCTACTGGAGAGAACCAATCGGCTGTGCCATGTGATTATGATGTCATGTTGTCAGATTGAGAAAAATCCTAGAATCTTTTCCTCAAAATCCTTAATTTCTTTTTGACTGAAGAAAGAAAGACATGAACATTTCAGATGACATAGGGGTGAGGAAATTTTTTTTTCATGAGTAAAGTATCCTTTAAACTGTCATTTTCCAATGTCATGAGAAATCTTCTGTGTTGCATGTATGTACATCGTTGGACATTGTTAGTCGGCAAATTGAGCTAATGAGAGTTTAAAAAGTGTGTGTTTTAAAGCAGAGGTTCCCAACCACGTTCCTGGAGGCCCCTCAACACTGCATGTTTTCTATGTCACCTTAATCAAACACACCTGATTCAGATCATCAGCTCATTAGTAGGGAGTCCAATACCTGAAATTGGTGTGTCAGACAAAGGAGAGATGCAAAATATGCAGTGTTGGGGGGCCTCCAGGAACGTGGTTGGGAACCACTGTTTTAAAGGATACATTTATTAAATGTCAACTGGGCCAAAATACACATAGTTAAAGAAACACTCTTGCTTCAGTATGCACTTTTATTCATATTACCTCCCATTGAATATATATATATATATATATATATATATATATATATATATATATATATATATATATATATAAAGCATTTTAACTAATGGCATACAGGTTAAAGAAACATTTTGAAATGTGAACGCACCATTAGTATAGCAAACTATGAAAATAATGCATTTGAAGTGTAGCAGGCCTTGCAATCTCCAAGGTTTACAAAGTTCATTATAATGTCTTTTACATGGGTTATCAAAAACAACACAAGGCTATTTTTCTTCAATAGTAGCACACTTGTTGCCATCATACTATTTTAGACTCACAGCCCTCCGTATTGTGCATTTCCCCAAATGGATAAACGAAAGAGATTATTTCAGTATCAGCGGAGTTAAAAGCAAGTGAGATGCTGAGGCCAAATTGCCCGCCTCTGTCTCTTCATGTGCAATCAATCATGGAGCTCTCCTCAGCCACGCTGTTTTAAAAACAGCTGTAATCTGTGGTCATTGTCGCCAGAGTAGATTGTTTGGCAAACTATTACCATAACTGTCAGGCCAAATCAGAAAAATAATCTCATCACTCCGGACAGATGCAGTTCCCCTGCATTATTGATACGGTCATCTCGGAGAGAGAGAGAATTATAAAACATAGTTCTATTTACAAAGGGAGATTGGCTGGGTCCTTGAGAGTGAGTGAGAGGGACAGGTACTTCCAGGAAGTGAGATATAGGCAGTCCAGAAGGGAGCAGGAAGGAAAGGAAAAACAAATTTCTTGGCTTCTTGGGGTCACCTCACCCCATGGGCTTGCTTCCTCCGTGAAAATGAATCACCCGGATACACCGACTGAATACTCAAAGTGCTTTCCTTGCCTCTGAGGCCTTGACACTTAATATTAGATTTTACCCCCTTTTTTATTGCAAAATGGGGTGGCTGGGGTTGATCTCAATAGCAAGGTAATCTCTGCATTTACTCTTGAAAGCAAAAGCGTGTTAGCATTCTAATATTTTTTTCCTGCAACTTTGTGTTCGTGGAAGTGTCTGTTTTTTTCGCAGGGGATTGTAAAGTGAATTTGTCGACCGAGAAAAGCACTGAATGTACTTTGCAGACCCAGACAGTTAAATATTAAAACTTCATTGTTTATTTTTTTCCTAAACATCATTTTATGCGCACTTCCAGGAGAGTTTCGTGTACGTTTTTCAAATCTCTCCCAATGACCCGTGCAGCCATGCTGAACCTTGGAAAGCCTTAAATCGCAGGTCCGCTGTTTGACCGGTTGCCAAACTTTGTGTTGTAAAAACATGTGTCCTTCTCTGGCACGGGACAAAATTTGGCAGGATAGCATACAGCGGCTTACAAGATCCAGCATATGGAAGGACAAATAGTCTCTCACCCAATGCATCAGGTCTGTGCCATCTTCCCTCACAAAAAAAGAACATGATGGATGTTGGAAGATGAAGGCTGGGAAGGATCCAAGCAAGACGTTCAGCCAATAGTTAGTAACAGCCGGGTTAGAGTTACAGCACCCTTGGCTTGGGAGGGCTTGCCAGGAATATCCGTTGTCGACATGTCTTGGTGTTTTTATAAAGGTAACCCGATGCCCTTTGCTCGGATTAGTATGATGTTCTCAATGGCTAACATTAGCATGTTATGTGGTCTAGGATTGATCAAAACGTCGATTTAGCCCTGACTGATTCAGCTGTGTTTTAGCCTGAGGCTTGCTTTGGAAATGAAAATGACTGTTTAGATATGAAAGCCACCGTTAATGGTTCAGTAAACCAGGGATTCACACTAAAATGATTAGAGAGATTAGTTTCTAAAATTAGCCGTTTTAACTGGACAATTACAAAATGACTCATTAACGATTTGCGTTTGTTCCAATCTAAAATGTCACTCTATGTCGTAAGAATATTTATGCTGCCTTTAAGGTAAATAAATAAATATATATATATATATATATATATATATATTTTTT
The DNA here is from genome assembly GCA_033026305.1 of Cirrhinus molitorella. NCBI lineage: Eukaryota > Metazoa > Chordata > Actinopteri > Cypriniformes > Cyprinidae > Cirrhinus > Cirrhinus molitorella. The sequence continues at coordinate 17,712,122 of CM065127.1, read as the reverse complement.
TTTTTTTTTTGGTTACAACAAAATTTTGTTGTGAAAATGTCGACCGAGATTGTTTTTTTTTTGGAAGCCAATGGCGATATCTTGGAAAGCAGGATGATATAATTTAATTTATTTTAATTATTCAAGAAATTTTAAATCATTTGAAAATGGATTCAAAGATAAATGTGTAAAATAAACATACTTATAGTTTAGATGACTATAAGTATGTTTCACAAATAAGTAAACATTTATTAAAAATATCACTAAAAAGGAAGTAAAAACTGTAACCAACAGGGCACTCAGTATTCTGGGAAGTTTGTGTGCATTGCGAATCATATGTTTTAAAATAAAGGCAAGTAACACTGCACACAGTGAAAATGACATGAATATGGCAAATGGATAAAGAAATATTTGAAATAACAAGTTTAAAGTTTGTTGATCGGGCGTTTCAAATGAAATTGAACTTAATTCGCACTGACTGACCGCCACACAGAGAACATGCAATCAGGCAATATACAAATGTACACTTCACAAGATCTCTGGACTCGACAAAGTTTGCAAAGTTTTTGAAATGGAATGTTCATTAGTATCAGTAAGAGAGGCAGTTGTGAACTCAGAATTGATTGTAAATGATTCACTGACTTTGTGAATCTGATTCAAACAATAACTTGTGAGTGAGTTCAAGACTGATTTGTGTATCTTTTTGATATATATATATATATATATATATATATATATATCACATATATATTTGCACACTTGTGATCATTTTCCCATTTTCCCAAGTTCGAATCCCAGCTCGAGGACCTTTTTCGACCCTACCCCCGTTATTGTAAAATAAAGAAACAGAACGGGGTGTGTTTTCTGACTTCTCTGCAAACTGCTCTGTAAAACATGCCACAAAAATGAACCAAAACTCAGGGAATACTTGACACACAGACATGAGAGATATAGCTATAGAATCTTGAAGTGTCTACTTTTAAATGAAGTCATGTCGAAATGAAGAGTTTGGTTCTTTTCTTTACCAAGAAAGTGGCAAGATGAAAACCACAATTTTCTGTTTGAAACTTTCAAATAGCATCTTTAGGATATAATAACATAAATTCAAATCCAGATTTTGATTTTCAAAGATTTATTATAAACAACTTTTTCCAAAATGCAATAAATCCATTAGTGCTCTGTGGTTACTTTTGTTTTTAGGAGCACTTGTCCTCCTAACTTAAAAAATTTAGGAGCACAGTCAAAATTTTAGGAGCACCTTGTAAAAATCTGATAAAAAATTAGCCTTCCCATTACGAGGTGATATTTGACTCCTTAAAATGAATTAAAGGGGAATTTTGTTTTTACCTTTGTAATGGCATTTTTCTAACTACATTAAAAGTATGTCATCTTTTATGTCAATTTAAAAAAATATATATATATTTTACTGTATGTGTATTACTGAAATGACTACTGACTTAAATGGTCGCACTGTAGAGCCCTGTCCATCATGTTTATTTTTTTTTTCTTCCCCTCCGTAGAAACACGACAGGTTCATCAATGCCGTCAAAATTACTAATTTGTGGTTTGTTTGTTAATCACAAGTAGACGAGGAAAACTAGGATGTTGGGTGTATTTAAAGCCATTACTGTTTACAATGGTGCACTGTGATTGGTTGAGCGAATATATCACATTCTCCAGAGAAGGGAGGCTGGCGTTTGTCGCAGTTTGGAAAGATAGGGAGAAAACTTGACAGAATAATACGGTGAATATCACACTTTGCATAAAATTACCTTCGTAAACAACAGCACTTTTCTCAGCAACAAGTTCATCTCGGCTGCTCTATGCAGTATAGCATTTTTTAACCAATAGTTGAGATAAATAAAACTACCCAGAAGGCTTAAACATTAACCCAACCACTCGGCCACAACAACCCAGTCGCTGGGTTTGTCCTTATTTCACTCAGTGCTGGGTTGTTTTCATTTTTTAGTATTTTTGAGTGCACTTTGTAATTTTATTATATGTGAAGCAGCACTGTTTTCTCAATTGTTGACTATAGTGCTCACTTTCCTTCAAATCATTTACAATCTTACTTTTACCATACACAACAAGCAACATATGTCATTTATAAAAATAAATGACATCCTTTCATTTTCCCTTTGTGCTGATTATGTACAAGGGATTAATCCCATGAATAACATCCTTATTTTTAAATGATTAAGGCATTCATGTCGTAAAACGAGGGAAAACAAATTAGCAGTGTATTTTCCCCCTGACAAAGAGCCATACACAATGAGTGAAAGGAAATGCGCTGTGTCACAATTGATCATCCTTGAGGGGAAAAAGAATGTCTGAATCAATTGAGGCTGAGATTGAGAAACATTTGCTCAGGACGCCAGGCAGACCTGGCAGTGGGACTTCAGGACCTGAGTGTGATAAATTTGTCCTTATTATCCCTATTGATGTTTAAATTTCTTCAGGGCTGTAAGTACACAGGCACCAGGCAGTGACAGAGGTATGGCGACCTCCTTCGATCCATAATTTACACCTGTTAGTGGACTCCCCTATCGTTTGTGAGTACACTCAGGCTTAAAGGTTAACAAAAGAGACGCTGGACCGGCTCTGCTGCCGAGGCAACGGATCAATGTCAAGTAAATAACCTTTTCTACCTTATTTCCCGAGCAGTATTGATCCGTTTTCCCTCCCCTTCCCCGTTTTTCCTCTCCATTCAGCATTTTGTCATGTCTTCAGCCAACACGGGACACGCAACAGCAGTTTCCCATTGGAAGTGCAAAGTGTCATCTCATGACAGTACTGCTTTGAATGATTTCTCTGTTATGGCACGTAAAGACGATCGCTTCTTGGAGAAACGGCTAATGAATTATTCAGTTTTTGAGAAGAATCAGCTGTTGAATTCATATGTGGAAAAATAAAATGCAGAATCATTAACAGCAAATTATACTAAACATATGGACACGCTTTAATGTTGATACAGTGAAACATTTACTCAGTAAATAATTAGTGATAAACAACATTGAATTAATATGTATTTATTTTATAGTAATGCTTGTACTTAAACATTATTCTATACTATTCTTTTCTTGATACACAAAGTGGGCATACTTCAATACAAAATACTATATATGTAATACTATGTATATAGCGAATGCACTGTAGAGTGATTTGGTAAATTTGTATATTAAGACTTAATAGCAAAGAGATACATTCGAAAGCAGCATTAAACGGAATGAAATCCTTTAGTCTCGGTTGAATAATCTTAAGACGGACAACTTGAGAGGCTGCAATTGGTCGTGTTTTGTTTGCCTCCCTTTTTGCCTCTAAAAGCACAGAGCCATAGCGAGAAAAGATGAAAGTTATTTTCTTCAAGTGAGAGCCAAAACCGAATGAGGTCAACCACAAACTTAGAATGGAGAGACCCTCTCCACCTTTTCCCATTGCTGTAGTTAAGCATGTACTGCTCAGAGAGATTTGTAATCGTACAGTCCACTTGAGTCACGGCTCTCTTTCAAGACAAGAATTCTGAATGACCAAAACCAAGTCTTTTCCTGGGAAAAAAGATTGATGGTTCTTATAAAAATGTTTGAAGAGGCAGAACTAGAAAACGTTCTGGAGTTCAGCTAGATGTGGCCAACCGAAAAAAAAGAAAAAGAAAAAAATGTTATTCATATAATGCGTCATGAAAAGAAGAAGCTGTTTTGTTAAATGGATGATGTGTTACATCTGTAAAAAAATAAAATAAACTAAAAAATAAAATACAAATTTGACAAGTTCTCATGTAGGATTCAGATTTTTGGCAGTGTTTGCTTGGTGTTCAGTATTTAAAAAGAGATTTCCTACAGGTGCATGTCAATTACCTACCTAGTTTACTACCTAGTTTAGTAGTATGTGCACTGTTTAAGGAACTAGAGATATCTGGGGCTGTTCCATTGACAAAATCGACATGAGAATGAATGCACCATAAAAATCAATAAGCATTGGCTGTTTACTACATTTGCTTCCTGGAAATGTTGTCTTTGTTGTCATGAGAGCTCTGCAAATATAAATGCTGGATGATTGTACAGCCAATTATTGTAAATAATCTACAGTATAATTTGTCTTTATATTAATTGTACATTACAAATAAGTTTTATTTAGATATTATTAACTATTTGTATTGTATTTGTATTTTACTTTTTAGCTTTTTAGCACATTTCTGATTTTCTTTTTCTCAGAATTGTCTAATACAGACTCACAATTCAGACTTTTTGTCTCAGAATTCTGAAAAATAAACTCACATTTGTGAGTTATAAAGTCAGAATTGAGTGATATAAACTCGCAATTCTGAGAAAATGTCGGCCTTTTTTCACCATCAGAACTGGACTTTATAACTTACATTCACAATTCTGAGACAAAAAATTTGAATTGCGAGATATAAACTTGCAATTGTGAGAAAGTAGATTTGGGAGACTTGAGAATTGGGAATTTAATTTCTATCTTGTAATTCTGACTTTATATCTTGCAATTCTGACTTTATAATTTGCAATTTCAGATTTATAAAAAAAGTTGGAATTACAAGTTTATATCTAGCTGACTTTATTTCTCACAATTGAGAGTTTATATCTCACAATTACGACTTTATAACTTGCGATTGCAAGTTTATATCACGCAATTCTGAGAAAAAAAAGTCATAATTATGGGTTTTTATCTTGTAATTCTGACTTTATAACTCACAATTGCTACTTTATATCTCACAATTCTGACTTTATAACTTGCAATTTGCAGATTTACGCAATTGTGAGAAAAAAGTCAGAATTACAAGTTTATATCTAGCAATTCTGACTTTATTTCTCACAATTGAGAGTTTATATCTCGCAATTATGACTAACTTGCGATTGCAAGTTTATATCACGCAATTCTGAGAAAAAAAGTCATTATGGGTTTATATCTTGCAATTCTGACTTTAACTCACAATTCTGCAAGAAGTCAGAATTGTTAGATAAAAAGTTGTAATTACTTTTTTTTTTATTTAGTGGTGGAAATGGCTTTCCATTCAAACAGGATGTAGAATAGACATAGAATTGAAATTAATAGAATTTAAGAAATTCATTTAACTGTAGTTTTTAGCTAGAAAGATATATATATATATATATATATATATATATATATTTAATTGATATAAATATTATTTTGAATTAATGACCTACACTGTAAAAAACAAACAAAAAAACTATTTGTTGAGTCAACTGAAAATTTTAAGGCGAATTGACTCAAATATCCAAGCTGTCACTTAGTACAACTTAACATTTCAAGTTGACTCATCTTTTTTGAGTTGACTGAACTTAAAATTTTAAGGCAGCGGGGTAACAAATTATTTTAAGGTGACCCAACAAATTGTTTTTTACAGTGCTGTCTTTCTGTAGAGTATTTGTTTATTTATTATAAGCATTTTTTTTTCTTAATTAGATTTAGCGTTTTTTTAATTCTAAGTTAAATAAAATGGCTTCAAAATAATAGATTGTAAAGTTTACTTATAATTTTATTTTGAGCATAATGGTCATTTTGTAGCAGCTACAGCAAAGATGCATGCTAAGCAAATGACACCAGAAGGATATCAGTCATAGCGTGCTATACAGCACTTGTGTTGGTAGATACCAGCCATGTTTTAACACTCGACCTCATGATCACAATGTATGTAATTGACCCATCAGCGTCCCAGTATTTAGTAGGTCAAGGCTCTTACCAGTGGCCGAATTATAGTGTTCACAATGTACTGATTGACGTCAGGAGTGGAATGAGACACACCCTCTGGATTGTTTTGTCTAGGCTGCTGTCCAGTGAACTACTATTGATTTCCCCTGGCCTGTGCAGATCCCACTCCAACATGAGTGATTATCAAGCCTTTTCCTTGTGATGACACTGCACTTAGGTTCCATCAGCTCAGCTTCTCTTTGATGAATGTGCCCTGCGCTGCGACTCCCTCCCCCTGTGACATCCACACTGGGCTGCGAGTGCTTGTTAGTCTGCGAGCTCTTGCTCTATGCGGTTACAATTCCACATCAAAGCCGTGGCTACACGCTCTGTTCCCGTGTCCGCCCACCGCTAACCAAGGGTATACGTTCTGCGCAATTATTCATGAATGCTGATGTCGGCCGTGGCGCTGTTTTGAAAGGAGCATGCAAATACCAAAGGGTCACCCTCTATTTCGCGGCTACGTACACTTTGTAGTGTGGATGCGAAGCCTGTTTGTACGAGGTGTAAATAAATGAAAGTGACATGGATGGAGAGGGAGGAAAGTGTGGTGTTGGTTTCCAGATGCCATAAAATTTCTCATTTCCTACTCTCCGAGTGAGCAAATCACTCACACGCTCGCTGTACAGTTGTCACGTAGGAAATAATATGGCTGCGGACGAATCCTCTGTGGCTGCTTGTCCTCAGCTGAACTTGTACACACAGTTGTGTACATCTGTGCCCCAGACACAGTTAGATCTTGAACTTCTATTGATTTTTAGGGGCCACTATGGGTGAGAGAAATAGCACTGAAACACAAGGTGAATGGAGTCCATGTTCATGCCCTTGTGCTACAAGAACACCTAGTTTTGCGTGTGTGTTGGAACAAGCGCTCTCCAAGGAGAACAGCAAACCAACAAAACAAATTAAATCAGAGGGCAAACTAGGAGCAGCAGAAGAGGGGGAAAAAGGGCATTTAGAAAAAGCTGGGTGGTCAAAATAAAATATGGTAAATGCTTTAACATGACGTCTAATGCTTTCGTCTGCCACTTTATCTTTAAATTATGATCATTTGAAGGCATTTCTTTTCGTAAATATAGTAGCAAAATTGGTTTTCACTTTTAAATTCTAATTGAATTCCTGAAGTTTAATTGAGTTTAGGTAACAATTAAATGGCAAACAAATGCAGAACAATACTTCAATTGTATTTCGATGAAATGTAAATTTTAATTTTAAATGTTGGAATCAATTTATGCATTATTGTGTTACATTTCTCTGAAGTGAAATTCAGAAAATCCCTCTTCCTATCATTAAAGGGTTAGTTCACATAAAATGAGAATTCTGTCATTAATTACTCAACCTCATATTGTTCCAACCCTGTAAGACCTTTGTTCTTCTTCGAAAGACAAATTAAGATATTTTGATGAAATCTGAGAGTTCCATGTCAAAGACTGACACAGAAGAAAATAAACTGTGGAACAAAGCTGTTATTTTTGTTTTCTTTGCACACAAAAAGTACTCTTGTTGCTTTATAAAATTAAGGCTGAACCACTGATGTCACATGGACTATTTCAATGTCCTTACTACCTTTCTGGCCTTGAACGTGGTAGTTGCATTGCTGTCTATGCAGGGTTAAAAAAAGCTCCTAAAAAAATATCCTAATTTGTATAGTGAAAATGAACGAAGGTCTTACAGTATTGGAATGACATGGGTGATTAATTAATGACGGAATTTTAATTTTAGGGAGAACTATCCCTTTAAAGTTTTACAGAAGAGACTTAAAATACAGAATTTCTCCATTTTAATCTGCATGTATGTCATCTCAAAGCTCTCCCGCATGTGCGTGCTTTGCATCTGTTATAAGAAGTATTGGCTTGGATTACAGATGGCATTAAAGAGCAACATGTTCTCACACAAACTGCACTGATGTCTGCCATTCATAGCATCATTAGAAATAAGGCTTGAGTAGATTCATCTCCATGACCTGTAAGGCATAAGTCTGATGTTTTTTCTCCCCTTCTATTATGTACATGACAGATGTAATGCTCGGGATGGCTTTCTCATATTACAGAATGGGATTTCCTCTTAGCTGAGGTTGATCAAAGAGTCATTAGAAAGAATAAAAACACAGTTGAATGTGCATTTGAGTGTGTTCCTCTTATGGGACTTAAATGAATATTCCAGAGAGCCATATTTCATGGTGAACTTTTGACATGTGAGAACAAAAATGGCATTCAGCCGAAGCTACAGTGTGAAACAAAAGCGGGGGCACTGAAGGACGAGCGATGGGGCCTTTCGGCTGCTATTCTGGAGTCTGGGAGCATGTGCCGCAGGTCCAATGACAAAGAGCACCTGCTGGTGTCACAGAGCTCTGGGGGGAGCTGGAATATGGTTGGGTGGTGGGGGGTGGAGTTGTTGTCTGAGGGAAAAGTTTATGAGAGACATGGATGCAGGGGTTATTTTCAGTAATGTGAATTGATCGCAGCGACTCCGGGTGTTTTGAAGAGGACCACCGGCGGGTCTGTTTTTGTGAGCCAAGACCTTTACTTGTCATTCACTTCTTAAGCAGGTGAAAAATGGCAAACTCTCAAAAGGTGTAGGGCCTGCTGACACAGACTAATGGGCCAGAGTTCACGAGGTTAGTGCACACCACGTGTGTTGCTGGAAATGTTGGTTCCATCCAATTAGATATCAAAATACATCATCTGTCTTCCAAATGTAGTGCTTATAAGGATAGTTCACCAATTCTGTCACCCATGCCATTCTAGACCTGTGTTACTTACTTTCTTCCGTGGAACACAGAATGTGAATTTTGGAACCTCTCTTCATATATAATGAAGGCGAATGATGACTGAGGCCATCAAGTTTTAAAACTTATGGTCCAGGTGAAACGTGCTGAAAACCAAGTCTTCTGAAGCATTATAATAGTTTTGTGTGACCAAAATCCAAAGCTCCAAAGTTCTGAATTTAACTTCTGTGCAAAATTGGAATATGGCATTAAACTGTTGCGAATAAGCACTGTTTCCATCTAATGAGTCAAAATTGTCACTTTCTGATAAACTGACTCTAAATATCACTAATAAATGGAGAAGCCACTGAATATAATAATTCCCATATATAATAAACTTACTTGTGCCTTAGAGCAAGCAGATGAAACAATAAATGCGGTCATTGCTTTCGGAGGTGGAATGCAGTCTTGTAAGACGCTTCTGGAAGGCAATTATACAGAAATACTTAGACGACAGATTTTGCTCAGGCATTTTAGACCATTACAACATTTCAGATGCTGTGCGACAAGATCGGTCTGGTTAGTCAGGTTATGCCATCCCATTACACAATGTCACATGACTTTTTTGATGCACATAGGGAATTTTTTTTTTTAATCACTAGTTTCTGGTGCGATACTTCAAAATGTGCATTATTATTATTTTTTATTATTATTTTTTTTAAGAAATAAATGACTTACTCATCATCTCCACAGTCGTGGATGAGCCTGTATTTACGTTTCTATTTGAATTGGTTCATTTAAAAGTAGACATTTCACTCTATAGATACATTTTTCATGTCTGTAAGGCAAGTATACACAGAGTTTCGAAGTTTTGCCCTCAAGTTCACAAAGATGGCAGAAAGTGCATTCTGTTTGCTTTAAATATTTTACAAAAGCACAACGTTTTGTTGTTATTCTGAGTGCACACAAATAAGCGTAGAGGATTTAGATATTCAAAATATGTATTACTTTATTTTAAGTATTTTAAGAGTAAGTGGAGTTTTAATTTTTAACCACAGTTATAATTCACTTTCATATACTGAACAAAGATGTCAGTTTTTTTAAATGTATATATTATTAAAACTACTATTAATACTACATTTTTAAAATTCAAAATATTGTATTAATGAAATAAAAGGCTATTGAAGTGCTAAATTGCAACATCATTACAGATGTAGTTAAAAATACATTTAAAAACATGACATGCAAGCTTCAATAGAAATGACATTAAAGTATATTTTAGTTTACCATTAAATGCTTGTCAGAACACTCAACAGTACACTTTGAATAAATTTCAAAGACAGCTCAAGTAATGATTATGTAATGACATATAAAGATATATATCTTAAGTCCTACTTAAATGGGTCAAAACACCATTTTAAAGTTAGCCCAATTGCATTTAATGTCATAAAACATTACATTCAGTTATTGCTTAGTATATTATTTTAAAGTATATTGTTTCCGTAATAAGTATGTTTCTGTAAAATAACTTTTTAAATGTATGTTAAAGTGTACTTCTTTTTCAGAAGGGTATCTTTTTTTGTAACATAGTGAGGATTTCAGCATCAGACCTGCATTGTGCTGAGAAGGACAGAACTTCTAATTATGAGTTTAGATTACTGCAATAAGAGATTGTACAAGAAAAAAGGCTTAAGTTTAACCAACTCCCGTTGTATAAATATGCCTACACTCCAGGCTGAGGTTTGTACTTGTGGTTTTGGCAGTGTATCAGATGCGTTCATGCTTAAATCAATCTGTGGTTTAAAAAGAAAGAACGAAAAAAAAGACACACATGAAAAGTGACAGCTCAATCTCTGAATACTGTCTGGAGGCTCTGTAAGGGAAGACAGTGTCACTTTCTGCTTCTCGGTTAAATGGTAACCTTAGGTAGCATAGCTGGTGGCTGATGTTAACATATCATTTGAGCTTGTCACCTAGAGGTTAGAGTTACATCCCTGTTTAGATCTCAGCAATTAATAGTATATTAGTGGTACTGAGTCAACCACACATTAGATAAGTGTGTAGGTAGTAGCTTTGTACAGTATGCCTTGTTCATTTTGTTTTGTTTTGTTGTACATTTACATGGTATGAAAGGCATTTTACATGGTACATAATAGCCAACAAGTTATGCTTATTATATTTCCACATCTTGTGTCCAAGGAGCTTGGTAACACTTTACTTGAAGCCTTCTAATGCACCTTTTATAGGAATAGTTCAACCAAACATGAACATTTTGACATTAGTTGCTCACCCTCATGTCGTTCCAAACCTGAGACTTCTTTCTTCTTTGGAACGCAAATTAACATATTTGTGCTGAAATCCGAAATCTTTCTGACTCTCTATATATATTATTATATATATTAGGGCTGTCAAACAATTAATCTAAAATAAAAGTTACATACTATATGTGTGTTTACTCTTATTATTTATTATGTACATATAAATACACACACATACATGTATATATAAAAAAAATATTTACACCTGTATACAATTTAGATTATAAATAATTATAAATATTTTAGATGCATGTGTGTGTATTTATATATACATAATAGATATACACAGTACACAGAAATATAGTCTGTAAACATATATATATATATATATATATATATATATAAATTATAAATACTTGACATTTTATTTGTAATTTTTATATATATATATATATATATATATATATATATATATCATATTATTTTCATAAATTTAATTTATATTTCTTTATATATTTTTTTTTTAATTAACTAATAATTTATTACCTATAATTACAGGTACATATAGTTGTTTAAGTATTATAATAATTTGTTACTCATTGTCATGGATCACATGATGTTACAGACCATAACACTGTAATATTTTCTGTAAAACCTTATATTTTTTCGGTGTCTTAGTCAGTGTCAATATAGAAGCATTAAAGGAGGGATTTTGGACACGGCTTTTGAAGGAAGCTAAATGACATTTGATTGGTTGTGATTGTATACGCCCATCTGATTGGTCAGTCGTGTGCCTCCATTTCTAGTGTCTCTCTTGCCAGTTACCAAATTTAATAGAGTAAAGACCAGAAAATAGTTAAGCTGGAAATTGATAGACCCTTTTATTCTTTAAATAAGATATTTATTACTTAAAATGGAATTTTTGGAGGGCTGGTGGTGCAAAACAGCCGTGGAAGCGTTGGCTGCAAAATGAAGTCAGGCCTCCAGGTTTTTCTGGGAAAAAAAAGTTCTCCATGGTCCAAGGTCAATGACCTGCTCTGTAGCACTCTCCAGTCCACCTCGGGGCACCTGCTAATGTCAGGCCTCTTTTAGATTCCCCAAATCGCGGCTCACCACTGGTTATTTTCAGCAGCGCTAAGTGATCCCAGTGACCCTGGAGGTCTGACATGCTGCTTTTTTTTTCTTTACCAGAAGTCAAATGCCATAGCATTGCCCCGGGATCAAAGCCTTCAAAGTCAAACTCTGCTTAGGCAGCCATTGAAATCAGACCCCTGAGTCCAGCCAAGGATGTGGATGGAGTCGGATCATGGCCTAGCTGTAACTCAGATGGTAGCCAAGCGGTGGGGGCAAATGCATTCTCTCCCTCCTGTGAAATAGCTCTTTTATTGGGGTCAAAGTATAGCTAACTGTCGTGGCTCAGAAGGCTCATTAAGTTGCACCTAATGGACAGAGTGTTGAATATTTCTCTAAAACTGTGAACACTATGTTTGCGTTTGTTTTCCATGGCCTCACGGCACATGTGGCTCTATTTAGGGAAATGTTTTTCGGGAAGTCTTGACAGTTTTTCTATTACTTTTCCACACTAACATGTGATGACATGCGGCCCTTGAACTCGTGTTAGCCAACTCATGGAAAATTAATAAATAGACAAAGATGTTATGACAAGTATGTGGCAGACTACAAAAATATGATAGCACACAAATGAGGGTGGCAAAAAAAACCTTGCATCATTTTAAAAATTATGGTATAGCTATATCATATATGTACAGTATTTTTTATAACGCAAGTTATTTGTTATATGTGTGACCTTTTTTTTTACTCACAATATGACTTAATATCTTACAATACGACTTATACTGTATCACATAATTTTGACTTCATATCTAACAGTTGTATCATTAGTTCTCAAAATTGTTTATTTCATATCTTCCTTTTTCTCACATATTATGACTTCACCCGTATTTGTGGTTTTATATATTTGACTTTATATGCAATTTATATTTCTGTAATTTATCTGCGACTTTTTCTCATAATATGACAATATCTTACAATATCACTTAAACTGTATCTCATAATTGCAATATTTTATCCCCTAATATCATATTTGCTTTTTCCCCATATTTGCAACTATTTTCTCACATATTTGCTTCTTTTACTGTTTTTAATATGTCTTATAATATGATTTATACTTTATCTTACAACTGCAATATTTCTCATAATTGCAATTTTATATCCCCTAATATCACCATTGCAACTTTTTTCCCCATATTTGAGTCTTTTTCTTACATATTTGCTTTCATTTGTTTTTGTGGATTATAATATGATTTATAATGTATCTTACAACTTCAATATTTCTCATAACTGCAACATTAATAACTCCTAATATCACAATTGCAACTTTATTCCCCATATTTGAGGCTTTTTCTCTCACATATTTGTGTCTTTTTGTTTTTGTGGCTTATACTATGTTATATAGTATAACTGCAACATTATTCATAATTGCAACATTATATCCCCTAATATCACAGTTGCAACTTTCCCCCATATTTGAGGCATTTTCTCACATATTTGCTTCTTTTTTTTTCTTTTTTTGTGGCTTATAATATTATACTGTATCTCACAATCATAACTGCAGCATTTTTCATAATTGCAACATAATATCCGATAATATAAAAAAATTCGCTTTTCCCCACATTTGCAACTTTTTCTCACATATTTGCTTCTTTTTTTTGTTTTTGTGGCTTATAATATGATTTATACTGTATCTCACAATCACAACTGCAATATTTCTCATAATTGCAACAGTGCATCTCCTAATATCACAATTGCTACTTTTTTCCCCACATTTGTGACTTTTTCTTACATATTTGCTTCTTTTTTTTTTTTTTTACTTGTAATATGATTTATATTGTTTCTCACAATCACATCTGCAACATTTTTCATAATTGCAACATTATATCCCCTAATATCACAGTTGTCATTTTATCTCATATTTGCAACTTTTTTCTCACATATTTGTGTCTTTATCTGTTTTTGTTGCTTACAATAAATGTATACTGTATCTCACAACTTCAACATTTCTCATTATTGCTACATTATTTCCCCTTATATCACAATTGCACAAAAAACTTTCCCCTCAGTTTTTTCTGTTTTTGTGCCTTACAGGATTTATACTATATCTCGAAACTGTAACGTTTCTTAGAATTGCAACATATCTTCTAATGTTTGTTGTCTTTGTGACTATTTCTCAAAATGACTTTTTTGGAACTTCATCACAATGTGATTTTATGTCTCTGTATTGCAATTTTGTTTCTCATAATTGTGCCTCATTTCTTAGTATAAATTTATCTCACAATTTCTCCTTATGTGGTCCCACTTTAACTACTATGTATTTACATTTAAATTAACCATTTGAAACAATGTGCTTACGTACATGTTTTTACATTGTACTTATATTCTTAAAAAAATAAATGTACATAATTACATTATTATTATACGGTTAACCCATCCCTTACACCTAAACTCACCCTTAAAACTACCCATACCACCAAACCTGTCCCTAACCTTACCCATATCCCACCTCAATAGCAAAAGTGTTTTGCAAACAATATGAACACAATAAATACATAGTAGCCCAGGCCACTTAATATAAAGTGGGACCTTTTATTTATTTACTCTGAAGTGAAAACTGTCTTTCATATTAATATTCAAAAATGTAGTGCTATTCTAAAGTGTTAGCTGTGTTCCTGCCAAATTCAATTTCTTCATGCACTCTGACCTGTAAAAAAAAAAAAATGTATGCATACAAACAGGCCATAAATCCTTGCATTGTTCAGAAGACTCAAGCGAGGGATTACCCATCCATTGGAGCCAATTTTTGGTATGAAATCCTGGGTCGAGAAACATTAACTACACACAGTATCTCTGTTCATCCCTCCCTGGATGTCAGTCTGTGTGTTCTTTCCCTTTCCTGTCCCCTACCCTCCTCTTCCAATATGCAGGAAATGGCGTCTGGCCTCTTGACAGATAATGTGACACACACGTGTGCGGACGGAAACTGGGGCTGTGAGCCACAAAGGGCCACAGTGGGTCCTGGCCCCTGATAACATCAGGGAAGCAGAGGAGAAGAGAGGTGTCTACGGGAAGTTACCAGGTTTGGGAAGGCCTGGAGAATCCCGGTTATCTCCCAAAGGAGCCAGCAGTTGGAGTGTGGCCCTCCCCGGCAGCAGGCCAGGCGATGGAGTGCTGGGACTTTTGTTTGTCATCACCATTTCCCCATCATCCTGTGTCATGACCTTACAGAGTTCATTTCAAACTGAGAAGTCATTGACTGCTTCTTAAGCCTTTGGAATATGGAAGGAGTTGATCATTAAACAAGTAGACGTGACTGCTTCTTATCAGGGAATTTGATTTGTGAAGGAAAAAGGTGTGCTTTGGCTGTGGAATGCAAAGTGACGACCACAAATTGTCGTTTCGACTGAGACATAACAAATGTTTCCTCTACAACTTTACTTTCAAACAATGCTTTGTTTGGTGGGGTTGAGGTTGTAGAGAGAGGTTCTGGTCCAGTCGGAATATATTTAAATTTATTTCATTGATTGCATAACCACATTAGAAGTCACTAAACTGGGTTTGTGCTCATTTTGCCAGCTATTCTCAGTTTTAGTCTTAATCCCGTTATAAATGTCCTTATTTTTAATATCATATTTAGTCAACCTTATCCTATTTAGTTTTAGTTGAGTTTTAGTTGACTAAAAGTCTCAACATTTTAGTCTAGTTTCAGTCAAGGAAAACTTGACATTTTAGCAAAAAGTTTGTTATTAACTAATCGTACAGCAGTATTAATTTTGGCAGCCATTTTTAAATTAGTCTTAGTCTTACTCAGATGTACATTTTAGTTATCGTATTTTGTCACACCCCATCCTGATTTTGTTTAGTCAAGTTTAAGTGTATGAGACTTTAGTCAGGTTTTAGTCTATGAAATCATTTCCATCATGCTGTATAATGGTTAAACCGATTAAATTATTTTTGCTTAAAATTATGATTGTTGTCATTACTTTTACATTGCAGGTATTGCACTTTTACTAGTAAGCACAGATCAATAGAATGTGGACTCATACATGGTATATTTTACCTTGTGATTTATTTTAGGCTTTTTATTATATAAATTAATATACTAATGAATTATGCATTCTCTCTGTCTACATTATGAAAACTGCATGGTAAAACAAACAAAAAATATTATAACAGTGAAATTCCTAATAGTAATTCCACTAATTCCAAATGGCAATAGCTTATGTTTCTCAATTAAAACAACAGCGACTGAGTAAGTGCATTTATTCAGCTACCACAATTGCAAACAATATAATTGAGATCTCATGACCGAACACTTTCATTTAGATCGCTAAACTCCAGCTTGTTTGTCTGTGTTTCATATCGTCAGCGGCGCTTCTGCAATGAGGAGTGAGCGTGTGCGCATTGTTGCAAGATTGCTTAAAAGAAAGAAAACACCGAGCAGAAATTATATCCTTGCAAAGAGCGAAGCTCTGATTCAGGGATTTGAACTCTTGATATCTGGCAACCACACACATGAATGCTTGCATAGTCGAGGCATGTAGAGCAGTCCGCAATAACATTTTGTCTACTTTTTTTGTTGGTGAAAATAAAGAGAGGTTTTTGGTAAAGTTTTTAGATTTTTAAATACATTTGTCTCATCTTTTTTAGTCAATGAAAAAGCATGTTGACATAGTCATAGTTTTCGTTTATTGACCGTATGGTCATCTTGCCTTTGTCTCGTCTTAGTCATGGGAAAAAAAAGCTTTTCAACAAACATTTTCCTGTCAAAATCTTTAAAAAATTGTTCATAATGTGCAAAGTTAATGGAATATTAAAGTATTTAACTAGTATAAAACCTAACATTGGTGTTGTACTGATAACACTGTACAATAAGATTCAATTTGTGAACATTATTGCTTACATTTTATTTTAAGGTGATGTTGTTACATTGTAATTACACAAGTACTTAAAGGATTAGTTCACTTCCAGAATTTCCTGATAATTCACTCACCCCCATGTCATCCAAGATGTTGATGTCTTTCTTTCTTTCTTCAGTCAAAAACAATTAAGGTTTTTAAGGAAAACATTACAAGATTTTTCTCCAAATAGTGGACTTTGATGGGGATCAACAGGTTGAAAGTCCAATTTGCAGTTTTAGTGCAGCTTCAAAGGGCTATACACGATCCCAGCCAAGGAATACGTGTCTTATCTAGCGAATTGATTGGTAATTTAAAAGAAAATGCAAATTTAAATACACTATCTTGCACTAGCTCTGCGACTTCACACCTTACATAATCACGTTAGAAAGGTCACGCATGGTTAGTTGTTCATCTGTGTACTCCAATTAAAAAAGGTGGGATAGAATGAAAACATTTCAAAACATTGTATTCTTTCCTCTAACATCAAAATCATCATTGTTGTTTTATCTTTTTTTATAAAGGCCGTTTGACTTTCTTTGCACATTTGCTTTGTCAACACTGGGTTGATCCTTTCGCCTACATCACGAGTGACCTTACCAACATAAAATGTATTTTTTGTAGACAATGGCAGATCGCTTCGCTAGATAAGACCCTTATTCCTCTGCTGGGATTGTGTAGAACTCTTTGAAGCTGCAATTTGTACCTTCAACCTATTGGCTCCTATTGAAGTCCACTATTTTGAGAAAAATAATGGAATGTTTTCCTCAAAAACCTTGATTTCTTTTCAAAAGTTAGTGTATTGTATTTTATTGTGAAGTGTTACTATTGTACGAACACAAACGCCTACTGTATATACGTTAAGACTTTTCAGCTGCTTTCTCTGTGTCCTGTGAGCATATCAAACCCAGATCTTGGCTTTGAGGTTAGCAGTGCAACATCTGCATTGGTTACATCTGCAAAATTGATGACTTCAGGATGCTTGGGTCCACTGCAAAAACTAAACTTAAGGAAACTTCGCCAGATCGTTCGGTGGTTTGTTCTGAGTGCGGAAATGTGTTTTCATCTTGTTATTGTTAGAGATAAAAACTTTGTACATCCTTTCCACCGCTGCTTTAGCCTTTCATTTTAAAGAGACGCTCCCCTGTGCCCTTTAAAGAGCGACGTACCGCCATTCGAATTTAGAGAAAGCTGTTTGCTGGAAGACACCCAGGTTCTCACTCTTCACTGGATCAGACTAATGTCCTCAAGAGCTTAGGAAGAATTTGATTAAAGGCTGTTTGCTGAATGATGCCTTAGGTGTCATAATCTTTCGATATCCGACTATCAGGAGTAATACACTATTAAACTTGGCCAGTAAATCAATGTCGTTTCCCCTCTTTCCCTTATCTTCAGCTTATTGTGGGCAACTTGCAGAAGAGTTTGCGTCTGGCCACCCGGTGAGGGAACTCAACTAGCATAGCAAAAGAGAAGTAAATCATGCCTGCGTTTTAGACGCAGGCCATAAAGTAAATCTACTGACATTTCCCAACTGAGTCCGTTTACATTCCTGCTTCCTTAATTCTGTCACTCCCCTAGTTTTTCTAATGTGCCAGTAAATCTTTCCGGCAATGAAAAAAGCTAAGAGACTGATTCATGAGCCATGCAAGGTGTTGTGCCTCATCAATGTTTCTCTTAAAAATCTGGTTCCACTTGTAAATTTTAGCTAGCACAATCATTAGCGGTCTGCGAGGCATGGCGGCCGCAAGGCTATCCTTTTCAGAGGGGTTAGAGAACAGTCGAGCCGCCAAGTCGGTAAATTCAGCTGACGTTTCTGTAGTTGTTTTTGTCATTCTGCCTCTCTTCCACTTTTAAGAAATCTTGCCCAGAGCAACAAAAGCTTGAGATCTGTTTCAATAAAGTCCGAAGCTATAAGAACCACCTTTCTTAGAGAAGCTTGATCTCATTAGGAGACAATCCCCATGTCCGCACCGCTCAGGAAGGGTTTGGGAGAGGGGGTGGGATATGATTCCGTCGCCTCCGGTCGTACATAACCGAAGTGGATGGGGCTGGAGGTTAAAAAGTACAGCTGGTCTTTAAACCGCAGTGCCTCTACCTTAAGGATGCCTTGATTTATGGGGGTCTCTAATGGTATCTCTGTCCCGATCTGTGCTGCCTTTCACCCTTCTCTCATCCCCAGCTTTAAACTCATCAGGTTCTTTCAGGGCCTCTCGTTAATCCTGGGTCCTACAAAGGACGGTACGGCTGCAGAGAATTAGGGATTTGGGTTCTCCACCCTCTGCTGTCCCCCACTGACTGATGAATGATAAACTGATGAGCAGGCCTAATCCAGAGGAACCCACTCCCGCTGGCTGCCTTTACATCCCCTGTACAGATGTACTCCTGGGTGGAAATTTGCCATGAAATCAGGAACTGGTTTGTGAAGAATTCCTTATATGACGCTTTAGTGAATGGATAGGTACAGTTGACCTTCAGTCCAGAGGCTTGGGAGCTATATTCGCCTGTTATGGTTTGCTGCAGTGGTGGGTGGGCCATATCTCCGTCACTTTCAATATAACAGATCATGTGTATTTTTATAAGACAGCTTCAGCTCTTCTGAATGTCTTTCCGCAGGGTTTCTTTGTTTTGCCTTCTCAACTTTTTATTTTTGTTGTTCTGTTTTGCTTTGTATTTTGTTGCTTAGCTTCCCCCCCCCCCTTTTTCTTTTTATTTTGCTTTTATTATTATTATTATTATTTTTTATTTTTGTATTGTTTTGCTTTTTTTCTTTTGTTTCCTGATTTAATTTATTTTTGTATAACTTACCTTTTTTCTTTTTCCTCCTTTTTATTTGTTTTTGTTGTTCCCCCTCTTTTCTTTTCATTTACTTTACTTTTAGATTACTTTTTATTTTTGTAGCTTTGTTGTTTTTGACACTTTGTTTTCTTTTGTTTTGCTTTGCTTTGTATTTTTTCTTCTTTTTCCCCTTTTTATTTTATTTTAGTTGTTTTGTTTTGTTTTGTTTTGCTTTGTATTTTGTTTTTCTTTCCCCCTTTTTATTTCATTTTATTTTTATTTTGCTTTTTGTTTTTGTTTTTTTAGTTGTTTTTTTTCACTCGTTTTATTTTTGTTATAATTGTTTTGTTTTGCCCCTTTTCCTTTCCTTTTTTTTCTTTTTTCCCCCTTTTGATTTTTATTTTTCATTATTATTTTGTTTCGTTTTGTTTAACTTTTTTCCATTTTTTGTCTTTTTTTTGTTTTCGTTTTTTTGTCTTCCTTTTACCCTACATCTACAAAGGTGCAAGAATTAAAAATAAATAAAAGAACACATAAATAGTTTTATTTTAAATATTTTCTTTTTAATTGTCTTTTCTTTTCTTTTACCATAAAGTTGCAACTAATTTAAATTTACATAAAAAATCTATATCTATCTATCTATCTATCTATCTATCTATCTATATATATATATATATATATATATATGTTTTAAATATAAATTGTGTATATTCATTTGAATTCAAATGTGATGTTTCAATTTAAAAATCCTTCCATCTATGTAACTTTTTCCTCACTATTTACTGTAGATTCAAAACGGCTACTCTCAACCTACAGCTATAGTAAAGCCCCTTATTTTATCTGTAGGTAATAATATAGTAAAGTTGTAAAGTGTTATGTAATATGGTAATTTGAAGCTTTAGCAGAAACTTGGGGCACAGTATGAGCCAATGAGAGTCCTCTTTATGGTATTACCTGAGGCTTACCGCACACACTATGGCAGGTTTATAATTCTAATTGCACGTAATTATCATCTTGTCTTTGTAAATTAGATGATAATAACATGGTTGGGCAGTAAAAGTGACAAACCTATCCCCACTGTGTGGAGGGTCTTTTGTTAGACGATATGCTAAGTAGCAGTGATGGAAGCCTTGATGACAGCTCTGCATATTGAGTGATGTAAACCCATGGCAATTTGCTGTCATCCCTAGATAAGCAGACAGGTACAAAGTAAAAGGGGGAACGAACCGTTGAGTAGACTAATAGACTAGGTGGCTTCGCTCCTTCGAGGACCCCTCTGGCTTTGCCTTCAGGGAACGTTTTCTCATGGCGTCTGGTGGCTTCCGTCATCTAGCGAATAAAAGAAAGCGACCTATACGTCGACGCAGTCACTTTCGACGGCCGACTCTCTCCCTTTGTCTGCGTGGGGGGATATGAGAGCCAGACTGCGAGAGAGTTTGAACATATGTGGGAGATCAAAGGAGTGACCATCATTATTTTTTCCTGTCAACATCCCGCCATCCTGTTTAGCTCATACTGATAGAAAACAACCCCTCCCCGCTCACATCAAACATATGGAGAGACAAGGACATCAGATATCCAGCGCCAAAATGTGTCCTGCGGCAGATTACTCTCACGTACTAAAGCTTTTCGTGATCGTATGTCGGCATTTGAATCGGCGACGGGTTTTAGTCTGTACGATACGATAATGTGGTGCGGTGGCTTTTCTGCCTCTCACAGACTGTAGGCAGCTGTGGCGGACAGACCAAGCGGTCGTGTTCCAGCCATAAAGGGCTTACGCTTAATCCTCTGTTGTTGCTGTTTAGTGCTGCCTTTATTCTGTAACCCAAATGACTGCTGCCGCAGAGCAGAACCGGCCTACGTTCATCTCGAGTTCTTCTCGCTAGGGTTGTTCTCCAGCTTCTGGCTGTGTGCATGACAGTCTGTTGTGATCTCTATGACAAGATCTTCTCCCCAGGGGGTCTGTAGAAGAACACACACACAGTGACACACATATGTGCATGCACACACATACACCAACCCCCCATCTTTCTCTCCTTTCTCCACCTATCTGCCTTGTTCTCTCTCTCCATCTCCCTCTCGAATACAACAATCCTTCTCCCCCCCCTCTCCCTCCTTCTCCCTCTTGATGTAACCTCTCTGGCTAGACACAAAGAAAGCGAGAGAAGGACCCTTTAAGTTGCAGATTGAGATCTCAAGTGCTGACACAAGAGGAGGACCGATGGGGCTCTGGAGTGATATCTTTGTATTATGCTCATGGTCTCATGGTGCTCATGGCTGCTAGATTACACTCTGATCTAATGCTGACAAAAAAAATAACCAGAACTTGCTGCACAGGAACGGTCTCAGTCGTGGTGTAGGCTGCTGGACATTTCCATCAAGTGGAAATTAAAAAAGATATTGTGTTCTGTGAAATGCGACGTGCAGTTTGTATGTGGATTCATTGGCGTACTCTAAAAATGAGCTGTGCAGATGGTTTTCTAGATGGATACTGAAAGTTGTTGGTTGTTTGCTAGTTATTAGTGGATAAGAAAAGGTTACACGTTTTTTTTTTTTTTTCCTCAGAGATTCCATAGACAAATCATTTTGGGTTCCTAAAAGAACCTTTCAGTGTTTTTTTTATTTTTATTATTAGTTTGAATAATTTTATTTCTACTCTAAAAAACCTTGTGATCAATAGAAAGGTTCAAAATTCTTAAAATAACTTTTTTTTTTTTCTGTGTGAAGAACATTTTCATAATCTAAAGAACCTTTTTCCACTCTGAAGAACCTTGTGATCAATGGAAAGGTTGAACAGTTCTTAAAATAACTTTTTTTTTCTCATTGTGAATAACATTTTAATAATGTAAAGAACCTTTTTCCAGTCCAGAGAACCTTGTGATCAATACAAAGGTTCAAAAGTTTTTAAAATAACCATTTTTTATCAGTGTGAAAAACGTTTGAACTCTAAAGAACTTTGTGAGCAATGGAAAAGTTCTCAGTGTGAAGAACCTTTTAACACTCTAAAGAACTTTGTGATGAATGGAAATGTGATGAATTCAAATGTACTTGTTAAAAAAGAGCTGTTTTTTTTATAATCTAAAGAACCATTTTCTACTCTAAAGAAGCTTGTGATCAATAGAAAGGTTCAACAGTTCTTAAAAGAACTGTTTTTCTCAGTAAAGAACGTTTTATTAATCTAAAAAAACCCTTTTTTAAGAACTTTGTTATCAATGGAAAGGTTCAAAGTACCATTTTGTTCTCAGTGTGAAAATGATTGTTAATAACCTAAAGAAGATTTTTCCACTCTAAAGAACCTTGTGATCAATGGCAAGGTTTAAAAGATCTTAAAAGAACCAGTTTTGTCAGTGTGAAGAACATCTTAAGAACCTTTTTCTACTCCAAAGAACCTTGTGATCCATATAAAGGTTCAAATGTTCTTAAAAGCGCAGTTTATTTTTTATTTTTTTCTCTCAGTGTGAAGAACCATTTCTTTTCCCAAACATTTTGTTCTCATTGTGAATTATTTATTTATTTTTTTATTTTTATTTATTATTTAAGTTTTTCCATTCTAAAGAACCTTGTGATCAATGGCAAGGTTTATCTTAAAAGATCTTAAAAGAGCCATTTTTGTCAGTGTGAAGAACATCTTCACAAACATCTTAAGAAACTTTTTCTACTCTAAAGAATGTTGTGATCAATGGAAAGGTTCAAAAGTTCAAAAACATTTTTTTCAATGTGAAGAACATTTTAATAATCTAAAGATGGAAAGGTTCAATGGATGTAAAGGTTCTTCATGGAACCAAAATAAACAGTTTCTACTCTTTTAGAAAAACTTTTTGCTAAATGTTGGAACATGATTTTGGAATTTTACTTCCATTTAGACACAAGAACATTAGTCAGGTTGAAGTTGATGTTCCAATTCATCCCAGAAGTGTTTAAGTATGTGCTTTGTGGAGGCCAGTCGAGTTTCACACTAGACTAGAAACAAGAAGACTTATAATTGGGGACAAATTCTCACTATTTACTAGCTATTTATTACAAATTTTGTCTCAATAGACTCCTAATTTCCTGCTTATTAAAATGATTTTATTCTTTCTTATTAAAAATTCTTTCATTAATTGCTTACCCTCATGTTGTTCCAAACTCGTAAGACCGTCGCTCATCTTCGGAACACAAATTAAGAAATTTTGTGATGAAATCCGAAAGCTTTCTGACCCTGCATAGACAGCAGTGCAACTGATACATTTAAAGAAACACTCCACATTTTTTGAAAATAGATTTTCGATATTTTTCCTATTTAAAACTTGACTGTTCTGTAGTTACACTGTGTACTAAGACCGACAGAAAATGAAAAGTTGCGATTTTCCAGGCTGATATGGATAGGAACTATACTCTCCTTCTGACGTAATTATCATTATTAACTTTGCTTCCGTACCATGGATGCAGCAGGCACAATGATATTACGCAGCTCCTGAAAATAGTCCCCAGCTAGGTAACTTTCAACATGACCAGCACTAAGCCACTAAGGTAATAGTAAAATAGCTGGGGACTATTTTCAGGCACTGAAATAAAAAAAATAATAATATCATTGCGCCTGCTACACCCATGGTACAGCAGCAAAGTTAATTGATTATTACACAAGAATGAGAGTATAGTTCTTATCCATATAAGCCTGGAAAATTGAAACTTTTCATGTTCTGTCGGTCTTTGTACACAATGTAATTACAGAAGAGTTTTAAATAGGAAAAATATTGAAAATCTTTAGTCATTTTTGAACGAGATGCTAATAGTCTTATTACTAATTAGTCTTATCGCAAATACTTTTTGAGCGCAAATAAATAATGACTTTAATGTCTTTGACGCACATTCACGAGAGTACCACGCCTAAAAAAAGATATACACATCACCTTTAAATCAGCATGTAAGGGTGCTGCATACTGGATCTGACAGGAAGTTTAAAAGTTAAGTCTCAGAAGAAGCTTGAAAAGAAATATTCGAATTGAACCGACGCTTTTGGCTAGCAAATACGAAAGACCATGTCCTCCATCAGGCACTATAGCTAATCTGAAATGACTTCACAAATGCCTTTGTCAAAGCAGACAATCTTAAAGTAACTTGATGATGATCTCACGGGTACAGGCACCCTGCTCCAGTCTGAAACGTGATTATCCATCGGAGACTACAAAAGTGATTTTTGCGGAACTCACATGCATGGAATGATTGAAGCTGGCGTCAGGCATATAATGTCATACTCTGTCCATACTGTCACAACCCATTACTTCTAAATGGACTTCCATCTTCTTGAGTGAAACCTAACAAAAACAGTCGGGACAGCGAGCAAATGTGCCGTCCCCATATTTTTCGTAATGCACTGTACATTCAATTTTAAGGCTGTGGGTTAGTTTCCAGCCAAACCACAGAGGACTGCTGTTTGAGTCCGCGGCGAAAGCTGATTTGACAGAGATATCTGACAGCTGTGATTGTTGGCTACTCAGCCATCAGATCAGCGCTGCGAAATCGAGTTGAGAGAGATAGAACATAATACGAGGAGAAACAAGCCGATCGCTTTAGAACTCAGCCGGGCAGGAACGGCACAGCACGAACAAACATTTAACAGTCATGTCCTCTTCCAGCACCGTCACTCACGGATGTCTATACTGGTCAAGTGTTCTGGTGACATTTGTGAGAAAAGTTAAAGGAGAAGGCAGTGCGGGAGTATTTGGAGTTCACAT
Organism: Cirrhinus molitorella; assembly: GCA_033026305.1. Taxonomy (NCBI): domain Eukaryota; kingdom Metazoa; phylum Chordata; class Actinopteri; order Cypriniformes; family Cyprinidae; genus Cirrhinus; species Cirrhinus molitorella. Next base: position 17,686,990 of record CM065127.1, on the reverse strand, counting down.
TTCCTTTTCTGGCACAGCCAAAGTGGATAGCCTGAGGCTTGCTAACCAAAGGCTGGACGCAGGTATAATAATTACCTTACTGTGGAGCGTATTATCCGCACACACCTCTTACGGCCTGATGAGGGCCTCTAAAGTCTTATCACTGTTTTAATGTAAGCACTCGGCAGAAAGAGCAGCGCCGCAGGCACAGACATGAAAGAGGCTCAGCTCCAGTACTTCACTCCTCCGTGTTTACATAAAGCGCCAGGCTAAGAGAGCAGACTGCAGAGCCTGTTTCACACACACATACAAACTCTTGCACTTCTCACAGTTTTTTTTTTTTTTCTTATTTTTTTTTTTTCTTCAAAGGTAGAGTATCATGGCAATGCACTCTATCTGCTAAACAATTCACTTTCACCAGTGTTAAATTCACAGAGTGGCCTACTAGACCTGCTCGGATCTACAGGTTCTTAATTATTTTATTAGTTGCTGACCTTCACAGAATTTTCATTGTTTGGTGAGGTAATTGTTCAGCACAGAAGTGTGTGTACAAATATTTCCACAAGGATGTTAATGCCAGTAATTATTGAACTTGTGGGTTTAAACACTTTTATTTTTTAATCTAAAAATGCTAAAAAGCTTTCTGTCAGGGGTAGGTTTGGGGTTTAGGGATATAAAATACAGTTTGTACAATATAAAAACCATTATGTCTAGGGAAACCAGTATGTGTGTGTGTGTGTGTGTGTGTGTGTGCGTGTGTGTATTTACACTATATGTAAGTAGTACAAAAAAAAAGGAAAAAAAGTAAAAAAAAAAAATATATATATATATGTAAAACTTGTTTAAATTGTTTTATCAATAATGTAAAATTATATACTGTGTATTAGTCACCATCTATTGTAATAAATAAATAAATAAATAAAAATTAATACATTTTAATAATTTTTTTAATTATTTTTTAAAATATATCATTTTATGTTCCACAGAAGTAATATAGATTTGTCACCAAAGTGAGTAAATGATGACATAATTTCTGTTTTTGGGCAAACAATCCCTTTAATTTAAGCCAAAATATGACATATGACTAGTTCTGTAGTTCAGATATAAGCACTGATGTCTGTGGCAGCAATCAAAATGGAGAAAATAATCTTTAAGAAGTAATTTTCGCTTTAAATTGGTGCTTCAAATAATGTTACTGATTACAATGATGATTACATTGACTGTTAAAAAAAATGTAATTGAATCATTCATTCAAAAGATTAGTTCAAAAACGCTGATTTATTCAGTAATTGATCACGTGAAGTATTTATTAGTGAGTCATTGAATTATTCATTATTTTTATTTTTTTTTTGTATTCACTTAATTAAACATTTTTGAATAAAATGAGGCAGTTAATATTTTGTTACCACCTCTAGTAAAATATTAGTTATTTTGCTTGGTTAAGAACAGTTAGAAAATCATATATATATATATATATATATATATAAAATTTATATGGGGCTGTTAAATTGATTAATCACAATTAACTGCATCCAAAATAAAAGTTTGTGTTTACATAATATGTGTGTGAGTACTATATATATATATATATATAATTCTTTTTAGGTTTAAAAACTAATGATTACTAATGAAGGGTTGTCTGTTGCTTCTAGATTTTTTTTTTTTTTTTTTGTCAGCTCTCACAACTATACACATGCACACAACCTTTTTAAGACACATTATTCTTGTAGAAGCCTGCACCTTATGTTCCAGAGTTTTGGACTGAAACACATCTTTTCAGATGGTTATGTTCCATCTGTTAAAGACATATCTTACCATTAGGGATCAGGGTGATAATGCCACCTCTGTTACTGAGCTGCTAACCTTATTATACGTCTTTCAGATAGAAGACATCTGTGAGCCACTCCTCTCATTAGCTATTTGATGTATGGATGCCACAGCCTGGGCTAGGACTATATAATGTCCTATTAGAGATAAAAATCATCTTTCTGATCGACGGCTATACTCCGAGTTATTTGCTAGGGAACAACGAACAAGCGTGAGCACAGAATCAAGCATAAATCCTCACTGTAAACACAAGCGTGCTGTTTAGAGCCAAGGCCACTATACTATTTTTTTCCACTCTACAACTTCTGACTCCCAAGAATGTTCTATATTTCTGCATAAATATGACCCAAAGCATCATCAGATTTTCATAAGTCCTGAAAGTAGACAGAGAGAACCCAATTATACAAGTGAGAGAAACATATTTGCTTTGTCATTTATTTACTGAGAAAAGTGATCTAGTGTTACATATCTGTGCGGTGCAAAAGTATGCTTTCAGTATCTGGTGTGACCTCCTTTTGCTGCAGTAACTGAAGGTAAAGTTTCTTGTAAATGTGTATTACTCCTGCACAATAACATGCAGGAGTTTTAGCCCATTCCTTAGTGCAGAACCACTTAAACTCTGTGATGTTGCTGGTCTTCCTACTATGAACTGCTTGCTTAGGTTTTTCCACAACATTTTAATTGGATTAAGGTCTGGACTTTGACTCAACCATTCCAAAACATTAACTTTGTTCTTCTTTAAACACTCTTTGGTAGTATGACTTGTGTGCTTGGGGTTGTTGTCTTGTTGCATGACCCACATTCTCTTGAGACTCTGTTCTTAAACAAGTGTCCTGACGTTTTCTTTTAGAATTTGCTGGTATAATTCAGAATTTATTGTTCCATCAATGAGGGCAGGCTGTCCTGGCCAAAATGCAGCAAGACAGGCCCAAGCCATGATACTACCACCACCACCATGTTTCACAGATGAGATGGGATTCTTAAGCTAGAATGCAGTGTGTTCTTTTCTCTGAAAATAATAGCTTCTCATTTAAACCAATAAGTTAAATTTCGGTTTCATCCATCTATTAAACCATTCTCCAATAGTCTTCTGGCTTGTCCACACAATCTTTAGCAAGCAATTTTCTTTTTGGAGAACAGTGGCTTTCTTCTTGCAGCTCTGCCATGCGCACCATTGGTTGCTCAGTTTTCTCCTGATGGTGGGCTCATGAACATCTTTAGTTGCTTGGAAATTACCCTGGGAACTTTTACAAACTTTGCAGACTATTACACATTATGCTTTGGAGTGATCTTTGTTGGTCGACCACTACTCAGGAAAGTAACAGTGGTTTTGAATTTACTCCATTTGCACACATCTGTCTGACTGTGAATTTTTGTGGCATCCAAACTCTTTAGAGATAGTTTTGTAAACTTTTCTAGCCTGATGAGCAACATCAGTTATTTTTCCAAAGTCCTTAGTAATCTCCTTTGTTCGTGACATGATTCACTTCCACAAACATGATCAGACTTTGATAGATCCCTGTTCTTTGAATAAAACAGGTCACATACTGACATTTCATAGTCATTGCACTGAATGAAAACATCTGCACAGATGCACTCTAATTTCACCTTTAAATTAACTGCTAATCCAAGAGATTCACATACTTTTGCACCACTGGATCATTTTTTCTCAATAAATAAATGACAAAGAAAATATTTTTTCTCTCACTTGTTTGATTGGGTTCTGTTTGTTTAATTTCAGGACCTAAATGAAAATCTGAACATGTTTTGGGTCAAATTTATGCAGTGATATAGAAAATTGTAAAGGGTTCACAAATTTTCAAGCGGCACTGTATGAAGGTAGCAATTGTAAAAGTGAAAAGCCTTGCTTCTTTATGTTGTATTGTCACGTTTTAACTCCTCCCACAATTCCCTATTCTTCTTTTTTATAATTCTCCTCACATATTTTGCTGTCATCATGCTGATGTTTTTGTCAGGTCTGGCCTTGGGGGTAGCAGAGCAGCAGGTTTGTCCTGTGCATTTCATTTTTTTTTTTTTTCTTCATCTTTCCCCATCTTGCTGTTTTTCATTATTATTGGTATCCGCCTTTGTATTTCAGGCAGGCAGAGGGCTTGTGCAGAGAGGAGACCAGAGAGGCAGTAAAAGTCAGCGGTGGTAACCTTGTCCGCCCATGGTCACGGGTCATTTGGCAAGCGCGCTACGGAATTCATTTCACTAAGAAGTAGAGAATGCGAGGGGAGAGCGAACGAGAGGAAATAGGAGGGGACTTAGAGGGACATTGATGGAGCAAGAAGGAGATGATGAATTTGAATAGCAACAATTGTACGGTTACAACAGCCTGATGTCTCTTTTAACCTTTTTAATCAATATACATGACAGCGTTAGGCTGTTAAATTATCATTTTGCAGCTATTTCTAATGGATTATCTTAGTAAACATCACCATACACTTTTAGACACTTTTGCTATTTGCCAAAATTTTATATGCATTATATATGAATTTATATATCCACCTTGTTCTGAACGCAGTAGTCTCATTCGACTGGAACGGTGCTTTACATTTTGAGTGTCTGCTGGTTTTTTTAGTAAAATTAACATATTTTCCAAACCTGCACACATTTTTATATTTAGTTATATTGAACTTCAACTTAGTCAATCTTTTTTACCCCATTTTAACATGGATTTCTATAAAGACTGGAACCGGTTACTCCAGTTCTCACATATTTATAATCATGTTATTATTTAAAACTGTACAATTTATCTTTAAAAGATTGCAATCTTGATTCAATCACCTATGCAATCTTATCTTTAAATGACAACGATTTGTCTGTTTATTAAACCTTTGACAAAATCATATCAGGACATTCGAATCTGTATTCCCGCTGACTGAGAGAGCAAGTTATGTTTAGGAATGAAACAGCTTCACAAACCGTTTTTTCAACCACATAGTATTATTATCTTACAATCATTTGTATTATCACAGAAATATAAACGTTTATAGTTTGGATATTAAGACTGATGTCTATAGTAGTGATCAAAAATGGAGCAAACCATCTTTTGAAAGTCATTTTCACTTCAAATTGGCACTTCAAATAATTGTTGATTACAATGTTGCACATTATTTTACACCTAGGTGGCGACAAGTGACTGTTAAATATGCATTTGTCATTGAATCATTCATTCAAGAGATTCGTTCAAAAACGCTGATTCATTCAGTAATGGAACAAGTGAAGAATTTATAAGTGAGTCATTGAATCATTAATTTAAACATCTTTTTTTTAAATAATTCACTCAAATTAACTAAACATTTAGAACAGAATGAGGCAATTCATATTTTGTCACAAACTCAAGAAAATTCTCTGTTATTTTGCTTAGTTCAGAATCATTGGAGAATTGTGATCTCCATTTGAAACTAAAAATTTATCCTTTAATCAATCAATATACATGGCTGATTTTGGGAATTAAATTCTAATTTTGTTGCTTGTCCTGATAAGCTGTCTTAGTAAACATCATTGGTCATACTTTCAGGCACATTTGCACTTTGCCAAAAGTAATTTTCAGCGTGTTAATTATTGTTCTGGCAAAATTATCCCCATGTGCACTTAAAGAAATAGTTCACCACAAAATGAACACTTTGTCATCATTTACTCACCCTCATGTTGTTCCAAACCTGTATGAATTTCGTTGAACACAAAATAAGATATTTTGAACATTTTTTGAAGGACCAAACAGTTGGTCCCCATTGACTTACATAGTATGGAAATATGGAAGTCAATGAGGACAATCAACGGTTTGATTACCAGCATTTCTTCATAATATTTTCTTTTATGTTCAGCATAAGAAAGAAACTCATACAGGTTTAGAATGACAACAATTTTTTTTTTTTTTTTTACTGAATAAGTATTTGAAATATGCCATGATTTTTGATTAACAAAAACTGTTTTGTTTCATACAACGTATTTGGCAATAACACATTGAGTTAGCATAACTATTATGACTGTGTTACCACAGCTTTTCCGACACAAGAAACAAAAAGTATCATATTTGTTTAGAACCCATGTCCGGTTCTTTCTAAAACTAGCCTTCCCAGCCTGCATGTGTGAGGTTATTGTTGAGACTACGCTGAGCTTTGACACGTACATCTCCGAAAACAGAACAGCATATTAGCAGACATTCCATGAGAAATTAGAGAGCACAACTCAAGTTGGGACATTGTGTATTTTACTGGCACACAGGCGCACATTCCTCTTCCCTCGCTCTCTGTGGCATAATTGAGACCAATAGGCCGAGACCCAGGTGTGTAATGAATATTACAGACAAGATAGTTACACAACATCTCAAGCTAGCATTGTGGTCTCCCTCCCTAAAGAAAGACAATGGCTTTTTGTATTTACTCCCATTTCCTTCCCTAATGAAGTCACAGATTAAAGTGAAGCGACACAAAGGGTTGTCTGTTTGCAACGAGAAGCACCTATCCAAACACAGTGAACGGGGGGCAAGCCTCTGCAATTAACCCTCCGTAGCTGGAGAGGGTTAGCAGATTAGCTTGCGGTATGTTACATTATGACACTGGCACTCTCTGTGCGCTGTCATAAGGCATCTGCAAAAGGTGTCATGGAGCAAAGAGCAAAGTGTGTGACTGTAGTTTTGTCCTTGTAAGTTGAAGTCATGTTGACACCTTTGAGGGCTCAGCCACCTTAAAACAGAGCAAAATATTTAGCCTAATATTGTATGAGTCTGCTGTATTTATGATATTACTAACGATTCAATTTGCAGAAACAAAAAGGTTTTTGGTAGTTATTGTCCATTGAGGGCTGCTATTGAGCTGGAATGGTTTTAATATATTATAGTTATTAGGGATAGTTCACCCAAAAATTAAAATAGTGTCATTAATTACTCACCCTCATGTCGTTCCAAACCCGTAAGACCTTCGCTCGACATCGGAACATAAATTAGGATATTTTTGCTGAAATACGAGAGCTTTCTGACCCTCCATAGACAGCAGGAGTCCTACCACGTTTAAGGTCCAGAGAGGTACCAAGAACATCAACAAAATAGTTAATGCGACATCAGTGGTTCAAATTTAATTTTATGAAGCTACGAGAATACTTTATTATGAACTTTATTCAGTTTATTCAGTTTTGTTCTCAACCACATCACCCTAGCACTAGAGTACCACAAGGCATGCGCCTGCTTTCCTCTGAATGTAAACTCAGATTTAATAAAATATAATCTTCGTTGTACGAAGATGAACGGTCTTACAGGTTTGGAACGACATGAGGGTGAGTAAATAATGACAGAATTTTCCTTCCTTTGGGTGAACTATCTTTAATCGATTCTCATTTTTTAGAAACGATATAGATTCTTAAATCCAAAGAATCGATTAGTCTAACCTGTTTTCAGTTAATGGATGGAGCATTTTTATAGCGCACATTTCATCCAATAAATCAACATAATCTTTGTGCTTTGTTACTTTTAATATGAAACATATTCTCAGATTTTAAATTCCGTCCATTTTATTACAGTATTCAAACAACAAATGCCGTTTTGGCGCTGATTTATATGGAGTGACAGATCACTGTAGCGCCTCAGTTCAAGAGACGCGTCAACGCGAATCTTACGTGAATTGATCGTCTCCTCCGCTTCAATTACAATTTCAGCACAAATTCAACATTCGAAGGTATGTTAAAACACAGTTCAACTTACCGACATCTGTTTTTGTCTCATGTGATCGCTGAATCAGTGTTCAACCGCGGAAAGACGTCAATATAACAGCTTGTAAACAATGTCAGGTAACGTCACATTTACCAAAACATATTGGTTGAGCATAAACTCTCAGCTGGAAAAATAAATTATAGAGAGAAGCATTTGCTATATATATGCATCATGTAACATATTCATTATAATTTTACTGTTCTTCAATGTTTATTTAGGCTATGTTTGAATAAATCCGTCAAGTTTTTTATGACAGCCACTATTTAAATGTTTGTTTCAAAAAACGATTTGCGTTTTTAAACAAATCAGTTAATTTAAACCAATATTATGGTAATGTAGTACCAGCTGACATGTGTATTTTACAGCATCAGTTGAGAGATTTTATGTAGTTCATGTAGGCTACTGTACCTGATATATATCCAAAATAATCTGAATCAAACTGAATGGCAAGCTTGTGAATCAGAATCAGTGATCTATCTGTCTCCCACTGTTTACAAGAAATGTCCAGTAAAGCTATATTTCAGCAAGCTGTTGCAGTTGTTCTTGCTATTAAGTGTGCAATAGCTGCCTTATGTTAGTGACCTGCCGTATTTCAGTGTTTTGAGATCTCCAGTCACCATACACCGCTGCTCATGTAGAGCAGGCCGCTTAATTAAATTGCTGCAGTTGGCTTAATGTGTTATGATATGATACTGGCCTCCCTCCCCCCTGAACCTCCACTTCTAAATAAGATGTAGTGTGAGATGTACTGTAAGTCATCGCATTCTGTTTTGCGCGGCTCCCTCCCATTAGCACCTAACACTTAAGAGATCTCCGGGTAAATGATCGACTCTCGCGACAGTTATGGGTCTCTGGCTGCAGATGACAGAGCTTTTTAAAGGCGCAGTAAATTATTTTGAAAGTAAAAGCAAAGTCTTGGTTCTTTTTCGAGGAGAACGTGTAACGCCGGCATTTAATTTATTCGCCGTCCGCCTTTACAGTCATATATCCGTGACCTTTGGGGGTTTTCGCCGCACTTGTGCATTTAATGCGCAGTTACGCTAGAGCTTAAGTTTACACAGTTCTGCAATGGTTGGAATACATTTAATTGGAGCAGTATGGAGTTTTATGGAGGAGCTGTCTTTAGTTGCGTGCTTTCCCAACCTCTTGACCCGAAGGCATACACCTGGTATGGGGTCAGGTTACAGCCTGGCTTCCAGGCTTGCAGGTCAAGACCTGGAGCTTCACACACTCTAATCCCTTGCATGGCAACATACTTGACTGAAGGGACTGGTCCAAGCACTTCCAGTCATCCTTGAAAAATTACAGCGCACACACACACAAGCAACCTCTCTCCCTCTCCATTCCTCTGTTCCTTCCCTAAAGTGATGATTTAACTCTTTAAGGATGTTGAGGGTCTTTTGTGGGGCATTAGCCTGCTGAGAATTATGGGCTTAAATGAATTATGATGAGTGCATCTGTATGCACAGCCAGCCTGGTGCGCTTTCAGGATGGCAGGGTGTGTGTACATGCGTGTGTGTGCGAGTATGTGCGTTTGAAAGAGACAGAGAGAGGGAGAGCGCACATGTGCATTTAACCCTTTGGGGACCGAGCGGCTCGACATCTTTAAGTCTCCTCCCTGCAGTCCCTGAATGGGGTTTAAAGCATAAGGCACGCTAATGACTCATAATGGCAGTCGTATGTGATTCATGCACCACCTATGCTGTGAAAGCAACTGATAGGTTTCATGTCGAATCTGGAAGTGTGCATTTTTTATTTATTTATTTTAAATAATATTAGTAATAATACACTCTAATTAAAAATCCTTGAATATATTCACGTTTCGGAAAGGTAGCAATTGTTAGTGGTTGGGAAATAAGTAAATATTAAAATAAATGTGATGCACATGCACATGCAAAGAGATTTATGTTCTTGTCAAAACAACAAATAATTTGCACCATTGTCATTTAAAAAAAAAAAAAAAAAAATAGAATTTCACAAAAATAACAGCGGCATGAACAATAACAAATCGTTTTGGCACGTCCAGTGTGAAACCGTGGGATAATGGAAGAGCAGACACATATTCCTCCAAATGGGTGAGACACTCTAATTGGATTCATTGAGCAGAATTAGTGTCTCCCAGCTTTCACCCAGCCATCTTAGAGCCAGCTGGGTTCACAGACTCCCCTCTGTGAACTGTGCCCCCGTCCGACTGCTACTATTAATGCACACCAGGGGGAGCAGTTATACTGCAGTTCCAGTGTCCACCTTCTCAGCACAGCTTTACCGACTCATTGTTTCCTGCTGTGAAAGCGGCTGCAAGCCATGAAGCACAGATTTTGTGTATAGTTTGAATAATAAATACCGCTATGCTGGATGCGCATCAAACTGCTCCTTGGTGACATGTAGCAAGAGTTCTCAAAGGTACGCTACAGTTTGAGAGCAAAGAAAATAGATGTTAGATGTTGAATACACACCGTCTGCTCTGAGATTTCCTGGTGTCTCCCTCATTGTTCCCTTTGTGGAGCCTTTTCGCTTGACACTTGCTCAGCCACACGTAGTATTTTTTTAATAGTATTTCCATTATTATTTTTTAAAAATTGTATTACTAAATCATTCTTTAGTTCAGTTTTTATACACAGTTTATTATTTAAAAAAATTGAGTATTTAGTATTGCATAGGTTATATATAAAATATTTAATAATTTCATTAATTATTAATGAATTCATATTATATTATTATATATTTTATATTATTATATATTAATATTTATGTAATAACTGTATTTAATTTTCAGATGAAAATTTTTTTTTAAATAGTAGCAGTAATAATAATACATACATTGTGCATATTATTATTATTATTATTATTATTATGTTATATATTAATATTTAAGTAGTAATTGTATTTAATTTTCAGATGAACTTATTTTTTTAAATATTAGTAGTAGTAATAATATTAAATACATTGTGCATATTATATTATATTATATTATTAGTATATATAGACTTATTTATAAATAATATAATTATAATGATAGCAATAAAATACATTGCACATTTAAAAATTATAATTTTATTTTATGTAGCACACTCCTTTGTTCAAATACTTCTTTATCGAAAGCGACTTAAACAAAAACAAAAAACAAATAAGAACTTAAAAAAAATAAAAAAATAAATATATATATATATATATATATATATATATATATATAATAAACAAATCTAAAACAAAAATACAAATAAGGACTATTAATTTTATTTTATTAAACAGTCTCTTTTATCTAAAAAATACTAATAAGGACTTAAAAGTAATGAATTTATTAATTGAAATTAATTAATGAATTTATTTATTTATTTTATATATCTTGATTTATATTTTTAGCAGTCACATTTATAAAAAAAAAAAAAAAAACAGAAAACAAACACATGAAAAAAATCGTAGAAAACACGCAAACACAAACAAACTAACAAAAACATATTTATTTATTTATTTATTTATTTATTTAACTCCTTTATCCAAAGTAACTTAAATATCAATTGAAGAAAATACAAATAAGGACTTATTTATTTATTTATTTTAACATACTCCTTTATTCAAAGTAAGTTACATATCAATAGGGGGGGGAAAATAAATAAAAAATTACTTACTTTTTTTTTTTTTTTTGCATACTCCTTTATCCAAAATATCAATAGATCAACTTAAATATCAATAGAAAAAATACAAATAATGACTTATTTTTTTATTTAGCATACTCCTTAATCCAAAGTAACTCAAAAATATAAATAGAAAAAGATACAAATAAAGATGTATTTGTTTATTTATTTAACAAACATACTCCTTTATCCAAAGTGACTTAAATATCAATAGACAAAATACAAATAAGGACTTACTAATTATTTTATTTTAAACTTATTTATTTATTTTTGTAGTGGAATTTGGACCAGATAGTGAAGGTAAAGAAGCTAAAAAGTGTCCGTCAAACATGAAAACTTTTAATATTTAAAAAAAAATATATATAAAGCGTTTTCATGAAGTTGATTGAGAGAGAGCTGTAATCTAGACAAAGCATGAACGGAAATGAAAATACAAGACAGTTAATTTGTTCAACATTTTTGTTCACTACAATTCCTGTACTTACATTTGTATTATTTTCTAGTTTTATTTACCTAATAATAACAAATATTTCAAATAGCAGAGACATAAGAAAGAAACTAAACGAAGAGCAAAGCGCAACAACGGTAGTCTTTGTTAATATCATCATCGGGATAAAGTCCCTGTTACTCGGCGTCAATCACAGCAGCTGTCGTTTGATTGGCCGGCGCTCGTTCTAGCAGTGAGTGGCAGCTGCAGAGAGATGACATAAGTGGCCGGTTTAGAATTTTCTCTCTCTTTTGTACATGTTCTATTGTGGTGTGATATTGGTGCCTGTCTGCTTTTAATGCAGCAGGATTACTCAGCGCTTTCACCCTGTCGCTCAGTCTGCCTCAGAGACGCCCTGCTGAACTATGCTCTCCAACCATCATCTCCACCATGATTACCTGTTTCAACAGCACTGCGCTTCACGCGCTCACGGGTAGGAGCTCATCTACTCGGGTCTGCCTGATGACAGCAGCGGGGCTTCTGTTAGCAAATGAGTCTGTGAGAGGAATGTTCTCAGGGAGGTGACAGAGCTACACGTCGCATGTATTAGGCTGCTGACTTTTCTTAGTACAACAGAAATTGCACAAGAACCGATCGAGTCGCGTGCATCCTTTGTCCTGTAGCCCATTAGTGGTGTGAATTTTAATCAGAGGCTGACTTAGCACCACTATATTTCCTGGCACTTCTTCACTGGCTTCCTGTCTTGTCTCATCTCATGGGAAACACGAAAAACAAGGAAACGTGGCAAGACTGCGTGTCTCCGTCTGCGTCTCACGCTGTCTTTCTCCGTCTGTCTCTCTCTCCCTCCCTCGCTTACAACACATCACACCTTTCAGTTCCCGGTCGTTTTCTGAATTCGGTGGCCAGGTATATAAATTAGGTGGGGGGAAACGTACGCAACAAAATAATAGAGGCTTCATTACTAAATAAAATGTGCGATTTTTCGCCTTTGCCATTTGTCAGGATCAGGTGAATGGCTCTATTACTTCACTTCTTAAAACCTGTTATAGCGCCATATAACTGACATATGGCATTGCTTCCATTTTGATCCTGGACATTTATGGGGCCGTAGTGAGCGTGAGGAATCTCTCTGGTGCCCTTGGTTTAATAGAAAGGGTGTCATACTTCTCTGATATACAGTGACCACAAAAGAAAGAAAACCAAACTCTTGTGAAGTCGAAAGGTATTTAGTATGTATTTATTTGAGAGTGTCAAACACAGCATTTCTAATGACAATTTGTGACAAACTGCAACAGCATTTAAAGGCCTTTTATTTTATTTTATTTTATTTTATTTTATTTGTGACAAAACACATGAGAAAACATACAAATAAGGAAAAATGAAACTGAATTATATTTAGCACATTTCTTTATCTTCTTTATTTATTTAGCAGACTCCTTTATCCAGCGAAACTTTAAAAACAAACAAAAAAAACAAAACAAAGACTAACTATTATTATTATTATTATTATTATTTATTTATTTATTTATTTATTTATTTATTTATTTATTTATTTATTTATTTATTTATTTATTTTTCTGGCATTCTCCTTTATCTGAAGTGACTAAAGAAAATTTGAAAACATACAAATAAGGACTTAAAAATGTTTATTTTATTTTTAAAGACAAAACAAAACAGACATGGACTAATTATTTTATTGCATTTTATTGCATTCTCCTTTCACCTTTATCTGAAGTGATGAAAAAACATTAGAAAACACAAATAAGGACTTAAAAATGTTTTGTTTTGTTTTATTTTATTTTATTTAGCACACTTCTTTATCTGACATGACTTAAAATCATTATAAAATAAAATAAAATTAAATAAAATTAAATTAAATAAGGACTTACAAATTATTTTGATATTTTATTTTATTGTTTTTATTATATATTTTATTTTTATAATATATATATATATATATATATATATATTTTTTTTTTTTTAGAAAGTCTCCATTATCCAACAAAACCTAAAAAGAAAACTAAACAAATATAGACTATTTTTTATTATTATTATTATTATTATTATTATTATTATTATTATTTTATCTATCTATCTATCTATATATTTATTTATTTATATATTTTTTTATTATTGTTATTTATTTATTTTCTGGCATTCTCCTTTATCTGAAGTGAGTAAATATAATTAGAAAACATGCAAATAAGGTCTTGCAAATATTTAAAAACAAAACAGATCCGGACTAATTATTTATTTTATTTTATTTTATTTTATTTTATTTTATTTTATCCGAAGAAACAAATACAAAAAGGACTTACAAATTATTTCGATTTATTTAAAATTTAATTTTATTGTTTTATCTCCTTTTTCCAAAGAAACTTAAAAACAACAACAACAACAAATAATAATAATAATAACAATAACAATAATAATAATATTAATAATAATAATAATTATTATTATTATTATTATTATCATTTGTAGAAATGGTGACACTGAAAACTTATTGATGCTTATTTTCATTTAGTCATGTAAGTTTAAATGTATTTATTTTTTGTTGACCACACCAGGTACAAGATAACGCAATTTTCAAGAGATAAAAATGACGATAGCCTTGTTGTTGTTAGTGGCAGACATTGTGACCCTTTTTTTGCTAGTGATCACTGAACCTTGACTTTCATGATCTCTCTTCCTCAGCCCTCACTTCCTGTCCTCACTTTCCCAAACTAAAGGCAACGCCGCGGCCGTTCACCCCCTTCGTCTTCCCTCTCTCCCACTCTTTTCTCCTCTCCTGCCAGGAAAAGCTCTCGCTGGTGTCACATTTGACTGATTGCTTGTTAAGGCTTCATGCTCTGCTGTCTCTATGTAGACTATGGCCTCTAAGGATCTGCTATTCAACATCCTTTCTAAGTCTCTCTGATAGATGACATGAAATACTGTAGGAGTATTAAGAGGTTTTAGACTGGAATGCTGTCTGCCATCTCTCTGCATATATTACACACTGTGATTATTAACACATATTTTAAGGACAGCCTTGTAATTGACCTGACGGTTTCCAAAATATAAATCAATTTAATGCCCTGAACTTTGCTTTCCCCCTTTTTATGAATTCAGTTTGAGTGGGAGTCTGAGGACTTTTTTTTTTCTTTTTTCTCGGACTGTCTTTTTTTCTGTTAACAGGGTAAAATGGATTACAAATATAAATAGATGAAAAATATGTTAGTATGAGCTCAGAGTCAGCAGTTCAGATTATTACAAATACGTGTTTAAATCAGTAGTAAATGAATGCAGACTTAATTATGGTCTAATTGTAACATTCTGAAGGGAAAGCATTGCAAAATTACTACATGTTTTCTTAACGTCGCAGATGGATAATGTTTGAGCAAGATATCAAACTCAGCCCCTGAAATTCATCAAATCTTTGGAGTTTCCTTTTATTTTAAGCTCCGATGTAATGTATCCAAAATGTTAAACAAATAAAAGAGGTCTTTCATCAGAGGGTAAATGGCAAATTCTATTACAAACAAAGTTATGTTGAAAGTTGACAGATTTAGAAGCGCGCAATAAAAGGTCTCTTTTATTTCTCAAAGACACTTTTGAACTTTTGACCAGGGAAATCAAACCAGAAAGTGTGATCTCTGATGTTTGCTAATGACAAACTGTTTTGCTGATAAACAGATTGTTCGAAGGAAAGTGTAGGATGAATAATTTATTGTCAGAAAACATTTGTTCTTTAGCTTTATTCTAGGCTTAAAGCCTGGGGTTGTGTTTTTGGAGTTTGTTTTATACTTTCAAAATGCTTTTTTTATTAAACAATTTAAAATAAATGAGTGAAAGGAATGTAGAAAAACACTACAACTGTTTAATCAGGATTTTATAAAGGGAAAAACCGAGAAAAGTGCAATAGCAGTAGTAGTTATTTTGTCCAAAGAGACAAGGAACTGAAAGGAAAGAAAATGCAAATAAGGGCTTACAATTTACTTACTTAAACTTACTAAATAAATTATATATATATATATATATATATATATATATATATATGTAAGTAAATTATTTATTTATTTATTCTAAAAATTAGACTTAAAAATATTAGGGAAAAAAAAACAAATACAGACCTTCAACATTTTATTTTGCAGACTACTTTGTTCAAAGTGACTTATAAATGACTTTTTAGTTATATAAGTTTAATTTAGTTTTAAGTTGATTTAAGGTAAAATATAACACCATTTTCATGAGATAAAAATTAAGATTTTTATTTTTTTTTTCCTTTATCCAAAGAGACAAAAAAAAATATATATATATATATATATATAAATACAAATACAAATACAGACCTACAACATTTTCTTATTTTATTTTGCAGACTCCCTTGTTGATTATTAGGTTAGGTATTATTATAATAAAACTTCTTTCAGAATCTTTCAGAGAGAGAGAGATAGTTTCTTTTCTGAGATTTTTATATATATATATAAAGAGCATTTCTATAATTTTTATAAAAGTTTGCAGTTGTTTTTATTGTGACATTAAAAGAGTACAATTTTAATTATACTCTTTTATTTAATTTTAATTATTCAATTAATTATTATTAAACGTCTTTCATAATTATTTATACTACCCGCATACATTTTTACACACACACTCAAATACAACATATATACTATATATACAATAGATCAAACACTGACAAGTAAAGCAAAATTGATAAAACAATAAAAATATGATGAACACAAAAAATATGATGATTTTTCTTTTCTTTTCTCGAACAATCCCGCACATCTTAGGCACGGCAAGGCCGGTTGGCTCTGTTCGCGCACAATTCCCACACCATAAAGCCCGGAGTAGAGGTATGTCTGTGATCATTTGACTGTGACTGCCGGAAAAAAAGGCCCAGTTTATCTTGGACTTAGACCCATTCGTCGTCATTGCCGGTGAGAGTTTGTCTTGGGCTTGAGGTGGGGGGTGGGAGCCATTTACACTTCGTATTTAGCCTTTTTCTGAAGTCTGAAATCCTAATGGTTAGTCTCCATTTTCTGCTCGGTGGCAGTACCCCCACCAGAGCCCCGTTCAGGAGCTCCACTGAGCCGTTTGTGTGTAAAAGGCCTTCCCTTTTCTTCGGCTCTTAACCACACAGGCTCGACTTCACAGGCCGGGCGACGGCCCGTGGACAGCACATGAAAAACTACGGCGGCGTATCCTGCGCCTGCTAAGTCCTCGACTAATTAGCAAAAATGGTCTCTATTCTATTCTTTTTTCCCTCCCCCTTTTAAGCATTTAGTCTCGGGGGGTAGCGAGAGAATATAAGGGAGCGAGAGCAGAGACGCAGAAGGAGAGAGAGAGAGAGAGAGAGAGAAAGAGAGAGAGAGGAGGGAGGAGAGGCATCTGAGCTCTCAGCTGGGCTGTTTTGAAAACACACTTTTGAAATCCTCTCCCTTAATTCATGCCTTTTGTTTTTGCTCCTTTTGTATTTGCCAGTCTGACCATATAACATCATACATCTGGTCTATAGCTTGTTTGGGGCTTTCTCACCCAGGGACCTATTGCCTCCTCCTGAGCTCAAATTCAAGTGATCGTGTAACATAAAAGAGTCTAAAGTGTGGGCTGAGAGACCGAACAGGGCAAGACTGAGAATGTGTACAAAACTTAAAAGCATTCCTCCACTTGTTTCTCTCGTGTACAGCTCTCTCTTCCACCATGCCATCTCTTTCTCCCGCTATTTCAAGGTTAAAGCGAGAGTTCACCTACGAATGAAAATTCAGTCTCTCGTTCTCATTTACTCACTCTCGTGGCGCTCCAAACCTGTTTGACTTTCTTTCCTCGGTGAAGCACAAAGGGGGAAACTTTGAATAATGTACTGGTAGCTGTTTTCAATGAATAGGGACTTTCAAGCTTCAAAAACGAAGGAGAAGCACTTTGAAAAATATCGTAGAAATGACTAATGGACTATATTTCAAGTCTGTGATGGCTTTGAAGTTGTTATTCATTTTGATTCAGTCCAGTCTTTGAAAAGATCCAACTATTTTGGAATTTATATAATGCAACTTTTATGACATATTTATAGCGCCTTTATATCTTCATTTTAAAAGTGGACGAATATTTTCTTTTGTGTTGCATGAAAAAAGTAATACAGGTTTGAAATGACATGAGGGTGAGTAAATAATAGGATTTTTAAGTTTTTTTTTTTTTTGATGAACTATTCCTGGCCATGGTACAGCATTTGTATTTATTTTATTACTTGCCTTTATTTGTTTTGCCCAAACTTTAATGAAGTCAAATAGTTTGAGCTTGCAAGTCTTAACTTATACAAACACATGACGACTTCATTTGTCAGCATTATTTTCTCTGCAGGTGAAGAGGGTCAAGTCCGAGAAAAAAAAAAAAAAAATGAAAATGCAAAATCAGGTCTTTCTTATCAATTGCAGGAAACTTCATGCACTGCAAGAAAGCAGCTCAAGGGCTCTCAGAGGAAAAAGTATTTGTTTGCTTTGCTTTGGTTGTTCACAAAGCATGTGAAAGGATGGTTTTCAAAGATCAACAGTCATTTTTTCTTTGAAACACGGTACAAGTTACAAAAAAAGTGATACGGAAATGTAATTATGAATGATTACATCCAAATGGGATAGAAAAAAAAAATCTAGTTGAGCTTTGTCGGTGTCATGTGTGTATGGCTCTCTTGGGGAAATGTGGGAGGCAGGGCAGGCCTCTACATGACACTTACATATATTTTGACTTTGCATATTCCAGGCTCTGTTTCCTGAATCATCAGTGCTTTGTTTGCGACTGAAGCTACACAAGCTCTAATTTCAATTAGTGAATGGAGGGTTGAAATACTCACTTGCATTACAATGAAAGTTTCTTTTAAGTAAGCATTATATTGTCCATTTGCAAGTGCAAACTTTACATTTGCATTCTTCTTCTTCTTTTTCTTATTATTACTTCAGTCATATGGATGCTTGTTTCCTCTGAGCTGATTAAAAAAGGTCTACTTATCTACCATCTGTCTAATTTGTATCAACTTTTTAATTCACAGTTCTGAGAAGAAACTCACAATTTTCATATAAAGTCAAATTTTGAAGACAAGAGGGTATATATGTGTATATAAACTAGATATACACATTGCGAGATGTAAACTCATAATTCAGGGGCAAAAAGAAAGAAAAAATTGAACTCAGAATTTTGAGGAAAAAATGTCAATTTAAATACAGAAATCAGAATTCAGAGTTATGTCTTACAATTCTAAGTTTATCTCACATTTCAGACCTTTTTTCTCAGAATTGTGAGAAAAAAAAGTCTGAATTGTGAGGTAAAAGTCACAATTTCCTTATATATATATATATATATATATATATATATATATATTTTTTTTTTTTTTTTTTTTTTTAATTCAACGGCGGAAATAAGCTTCCATACTTGTATGCCATAATGTAAAGTAATTTCTGAATTCTGAGTTTATATCTTACAATTCTGAGGTTCTTTCATGCTTGTCAACAACAATGTGAAGTGAAATTGAGATTGAATTCGGAGGAAAAAAAAATCAAAATTGTGAGATTTAAACTCTGAATTGCAAGAGATAAAATAAATAAACAAGTAAATAAATAAAATTACATTAAATTAAAAATAAAATCAACTGAATTCTGAGTTTATATCTTACAATTCTGAGTTTATCTTCTTCTTCTTCTTCTTCTTCTTCTTCTTCTTCTTCTTATTCTCCTTCTTCTTCTTCTTCTTCTTCTTCTTCTTCTTCTTCTTCTTCTTCTTCTTTTATTCCATGGCAAAAACAGTCTTCCATACTTGTCTGCAACAATCTAAAGTGAGATTGAGATTGAATTCTGAGGGGATAAAAAATCAAAATTGTGAGATATAAACTCTGAATTGCAAGATTTAAAATAAAATAAATAAAAGAGTAAATAAATAAAATGGCATTAAATAAAAAAAAAAAAGAATTCTGAGTTTATATTTTACATTCCTAAAGTTATTTCACATTTCAGACATTTTTTATTTCTCAAAATTGCGAGACAAAAGTCTGAATTGTGAGATAAAAATAACAAAAAATATAGATATTTTTTTTTTATTCCATGGCAAAAACAGTCTTCCATACTTGTCTGCCACAATCTAAAGCGAGATTGAGACTGAATTCTGAGAAATAAAATTACAAAATTGTAAGATATAAACTGAATTGCAAGATTTTAAAAATAAATAAATAAATACAATTACATTAAATACAAGATGAAAATTCAGATTTCAGAGTTTATCTTGCATTCAGAACTTTTCTCTCAGAATTGCAAGAAAATAAGTTTGAATTGTGAGGTAAAAGTCACAATTACCTTTTTATTGTATATATTCAAATTATGAGTTGCAGTATATAATACATTTCATTATTATTATTATTATTATTATTATTTGCCCATGGCAAACGTACATTTTTGAACAGATGTAAAACACACAAACAAAAAGGTTTCTTAAGTGTCTTCGAATCCATATGTGTGTGTATGCCCTGATATGAAAGTCCGCTATAAGGAGCTAATCGTACTGGGTGGGAACCAGCTCATTTTGAAGGGGATTTTACCAATCGCCCTATTGGCGGCTTTACTCCAATGAGAAAAGAGGAAAGAAAGAAACAGAAAAGAAATGGACTTAGGAGGTTTCTCTCACAGTTAGCTGTCACCCACCGCACATAAAGGCCCCCATGATGGGCTGAGTTAAGCACCCCAATATTCACTCATTTGAAGGGTTTAGGCCACAATGGCAGGGCCTAAAACACCCATCACAGGCCTTTGGGACTGAAACTTTTTTTAACACCCTTTCTTTTTTTGTGTCCATCTCCCCCAGTGCATGAATAGCTTGCCAGCAGAGTAGAACAGCCCACCTTTTCTCATTAGTCTTAGTGGAGGGAATACCCTGTCTCCTCAATAGGAGAGCTGCTGGTTAAAATATCATTAGCCTACATCAGGATTCAAAAACGCTTTGCCCGAGCTCAATTAGTGGACTGAGCCGGGGAAGGTGCCACAAAGCACCCACAGCCCATTATATCAGGACACAACTATATAAACCCTCTACGGTCACAGAGAAGTCTAAAAACGTCATCTTTTTATGTGGTCGCCTTTATTGCTTCCATAGACTGGACTAGAATTGAAGCAGAGATTTCAAAATAAGGTCTGTTCCACTATTTGCTGCACCATTGGCCAGTATTTATTTTACATAGCCAACTTTGTCCCCAATACTTTTTGAAAACCTGTTTTATTTTATTTTATTTTATTTTATTTTATTTTATTTTATTATATTTTTGACCTGCTTATCTCTAAAAAAGTGGTTCTTAAACTGTTATCCATTAACTACTGGTGGTCTCTGATTTAAAGCTGATTTAAAATAATAATTAAAATTATTATATTTGACCAAAAGCATAATCATGTCTCACTTAAATAATGTAATTACAATTATGCATTGTGTATTTAAGTGTTTAACAAAAAAAAAAAAAAATATAATAATAATAACATAATAATAATAATAATAATAATAAAGATAATAATAATAGTAAATTGTAATAATGCTATTTTATTATTATACTATCATTTTTTAATATTTAAAAAATATATTTTATTTTTTTATTTTTTTTATTTACCGCTTACCTCTAAAAAAAAAAAAAAAAAAAAATGTGGTTCTCATTCATTTTTAAATATTTAAAAAATATATATATTTTATAATTTTTTCCTGCTTGCCTCTAAAAAAGTGGTTCTTAATTTAGCTGATTTAAAATAATAACTAAAATAATTATATTTGACCAAAAGCTCGAACGTGGAACTTCTTGATTTTCTACTAATAAGAATAAATTTAATTATTGTTTCTCACTTAAATAATTTAATTGCAGTATTGCACATATGCATTGTGTATTTGTGTTAACTACAAAAAACATACTAGTAAATAGTACAATTATTATTATTATAGTATCATTAATTTTTTACGATACTATTCCTTTATTAATTTTCATGATTTAAAATAATAATTAAAATTATTGTATTTGACAAAATAATATATATATATATATATATATATATTTAGTATTAAATAATATATATATATATATATATATATTTGTTATATATATATATATATATATATATATATATATAACAAATAAACATAGTAATAAAATACATTTGTAATAGTACAAATATTTTTATTATACTATAAATACTTTTGTAAAAAATATATTTTAAATATTTATTTTAATATTTTTTATTTAATTAAATTTATTATTTATGTTTTGCTTGCTATATATATATAATATTATTTTATTTTTATTTTTATTTTTTGCTTTGATTTATTATTATTATTATTATTATTATTATTATTATTATTTCTTGTTTAAGTGACCTGGCACCTGAAAAAAGAAT